>OY740719.1:59175031-59732028 GCA_963513945.1 Hydrotaea diabolus | reverse complement strand
AGGAGCTTCTTAAGAAGTGGACAAACATGACTTACGTATAATTACAGTTAATGTGACTTTTGGATATCATAAAAGCCACATTGCATCGTATGAAGGTAGACTAAAAGCGATCTCTAAGGAAGAACATACTACCATTTCATCCTAGGTAGATGCGTTATTGGTCTGGGTCATTTTAAGAAATTACTTGTCGGTTTTTTTCATTTTGCAATATGCATTGATTGGCGAAGACCAAGTAAAGTTTAAAAGGCCTACTGATGAAAGTTCGAAGATGGGCAAAAAATGGTGTCTGGTGTCAACATGCCATAAGATGATAATTTTTAAAGTTTTATTATACAGATAACTATCCACTTGTTTGTGTCAAAGAGATAGATAGATAGAGAGAGAGCGAGAGAGAGAGAGAGAGAGAGAGAGAGAGAGAGATAGATAGATAGATAGATAGATAGATAGATAGATAGATAGATAGATAGATAGATAGATAGATAGATAGATAGATAGATAGATAGATAGATAGATAGATAGATAGATAGATAGATAGATAGATAGATAGATAGATAGATAGATAGATAGATAGATAGATAGATAGATAGATAGATAGATAGATAGATAGATAGATAGATAGATAGATAGATAGATAGATAGATAGATAGATAGATAGATAGATAGATAGATAGATAGATAGATAGATAGATAGATAGATAGATAGATAGATAGATAGATAGATAGATAGATAGATAGATAGATAGATAGATAGATATATAGATAGATAGATAGATAGATAGATAGATAGATAGATAGATAGATAGATAGATAGATAGATAGATAGATAGATAGATAGATAGATAGATAGATAGATAGATAGATAGATAGATAGATAGATAGATAGATAGATAGATAGATAGATAGATAGATAGATAGATAGATAGATAGATAGATAGATAGATAGATAGATAGATAGATAGATAGATAGATAGATAGATAGATAGATAGATAGATAGATAGATAGATAGATAGATAGATAGATAGATAGATAGATAGATAGATAGATAGATAGATAGATAGATAGATAGATAGATAGATAGATAGATAGATAGATAGATAGATAGATAGATAGATAGATAGATAGATAGATAGATAGATAGATAGATAGATAGATAGATAGATAGATAGATAGATAGATAGATAGATAGATAGATAGATAGATAGATAGATAGATAGATAGATAGATAGATAGATAGATAGATAGATAGATAGATAGATAGATAGATAGATAGATAGATAGATAGATAGATAGATAGATAGATAGATAGATAGATAGATAGATAGATAGATAGATAGATAGATAGATAGATAGATAGATAGATAGATAGATAGATAGATAGATAGATAGATAGATAGATAGATAGATAGATAGATAGATAGATAGATAGATAGATAGATAGATAGATAGATAGATAGATAGATAGATAGATAGATAGATAGATAGATAGATAGATAGATAGATAGATAGATAGATAGATAGATAGATAGATAGATAGATAGATAGATAGATAGATAGATAGATAGATAGATAGATAGATAGATAGATAGATAGATAGATAGATAGATAGATAGATAGATAGATAGATAGATAGATAGATAGATAGATAGATAGATAGATAGATAGATAGATAGATAGATAGATAGATAGATAGATAGATAGATAGATAGATAGATAGATAGATAGATAGATAGATAGATAGAGATAGATAGATAGATAGATAGATAGATAGATAGATAGATAGATAGATAGATAGATAGATAGATAGATAGATAGATAGATAGATAGATAGATAGATAGATAGATAGATAGATAGATAGATAGATAGATAGATAGATAGATAGATAGATAGATAGATAGATAGATAGATAGATAGATAGATAGATAGATAGATAGATAGATAGATAGATAGATAGATAGATAGATAGATAGATAGATAGATAGATAGATAGATAGATAGATAGATAGATAGATAGATAGATAGATAGATAGATAGATAGATAGATAGATAGATAGATAGATAGATAGATAGATAGATAGATAGATAGATAGATAGATAGATAGATAGATAGATAGATAGATAGATAGATAGATAGATAGATAGATAGATAGATAGATAGATAGATAGATAGATAGATAGATAGATAGATAGATAGATAGATAGATAGATAGATAGATAGATAGATAGATAGATAGATAGATAGATAGATAGATAGATAGATAGATAGATAGATAGATAGATAGATAGATAGATAGATAGATAGATAGATAGATAGATAGATAGATAGATAGATAGATAGATAGATAGATAGATAGATAGATAGATAGATAGATAGATAGATAGATAGATAGATAGATAGATAGATAGATAGATAGATAGATAGATAGATAGATAGATAGATAGATAGATAGATAGATAGATAGATAGATAGATAGATAGATAGATAGATAGATAGATAGATAGATAGATAGATAGATAGATAGATAGATAGATAGATAGATAGATAGATAGATAGATAGATAGATAGATAGATAGATAGATAGATAGATAGATAGATAGATAGATAGATAGATAGATAGATAGATAGATAGATAGATAGATAGATAGATAGATAGATAGATAGATAGATAGATAGATAGATAGATAGATAGATAGATAGATAGATAGATAGATAGATAGATAGATAGATAGATAGATAGATAGATAGATAGATAGATAGATAGATAGATAGATAGATAGATAGATAGATAGATAGATAGATAGATAGATAGATAGATAGATAGATAGATAGATAGATAGATAGATAGATAGATAGATAGATAGATAGATAGATAGATAGATAGATAGATAGATAGATAGATAGATAGATAGATAGATAGATAGATAGATAGATAGATAGATAGATAGATAGATAGATAGATAGATAGATAGATAGATAGATAGATAGATAGATAGATAGATAGATAGATAGATAGATAGATAGATAGATAGATAGATAGATAGATAGATAGATAGATAGATAGATAGATAGATAGATAGATAGATAGATAGATAGATAGATAGATAGATAGATAGATAGATAGATAGATAGATAGATAGATAGATAGATAGATAGATAGATAGATAGATAGATAGATAGATAGATAGATAGATAGATAGATAGATAGATAGATAGATAGATAGATAGATAGATAGATAGATAGATAGATAGATAGATAGATAGATAGATAGATAGATAGATAGATAGATAGATAGATAGATAGATAGATAGATAGATAGATAGATAGATAGATAGATAGATAGATAGATAGATAGATAGATAGATAGATAGATAGATAGATAGATAGATAGATAGATAGATAGATAGATAGATAGATAGATAGATAGATAGATAGATAGATAGATAGATAGATAGATAGATAGATAGATAGATAGATAGATAGATAGATAGATAGATAGATAGATAGATAGATAGATAGATAGATAGATAGATAGATAGATAGATAGATAGATAGATAGATAGATAGATAGATAGATAGATAGATAGATAGATAGATAGATAGATAGATAGATAGATAGATAGATAGATAGATAGATAGATAGATAGATAGATAGATAGATAGATAGATAGATAGATAGATAGATAGATAGATAGATAGATAGATAGATAGATAGATAGATAGATAGATAGATAGATAGATAGATAGATAGATAGATAGATAGATAGATAGATAGATAGATAGATAGATAGATAGATAGATAGATAGATAGATAGATAGATAGATAGATAGATAGATAGATAGATAGATAGATAGATAGATAGATAGATAGATAGATAGATAGATAGATAGATAGATAGATAGATAGATAGATAGATAGATAGATAGATAGATAGATAGATAGATAGATAGATAGATAGATAGATAGATAGATAGATAGATAGATAGATAGATAGATAGATAGATAGATAGATAGATAGATAGATAGATAGATAGATAGATAGATAGATAGATAGATAGATAGATAGATAGATAGATAGATAGATAGATAGATAGATAGATAGATAGATAGATAGATAGATAGATAGATAGATAGATAGATAGATAGATAGATAGATAGATAGATAGATAGATAGATAGATAGATAGATAGATAGATAGATAGATAGATAGATAGATAGATAGATAGATAGATAGATAGATAGATAGATAGATAGATAGATAGATAGATAGATAGATAGATAGATAGATAGATAGATAGATAGATAGATAGATAGATAGATAGATAGATAGATAGATAGATAGATAGATAGATAGATAGATAGATAGATAGATAGATAGATAGATAGATAGATAGATAGATAGATAGATAGATAGATAGATAGATAGATAGATAGATAGATAGATAGATAGATAGATAGATAGATAGATAGATAGATAGATAGATAGATAGATAGATAGATAGATAGATAGATAGATAGATAGATAGATAGATAGATAGATAGATAGATAGATAGATAGATAGATAGATAGATAGATAGATAGATAGATAGATAGATAGATAGATAGATAGATAGATAGATAGATAGATAGATAGATAGATAGATAGATAGATAGATAGATAGATAGATAGATAGATAGATAGATAGATAGATAGATAGATAGATAGATAGATAGATAGATAGATAGATAGATAGATAGATAGATAGATAGATAGATAGATAGATAGATAGATAGATAGATAGATAGATAGATAGATAGATAGATAGATAGATAGATAGATAGATAGATAGATAGATAGATAGATAGATAGATAGATAGATAGATAGATAGATAGATAGATAGATAGATAGATAGATAGATAGATAGATAGATAGATAGATAGATAGATAGATAGATAGATAGATAGATAGATAGATAGATAGATAGATAGATAGATAGATAGATAGATAGATAGATAGATAGATAGATAGATAGATAGATAGATAGATAGATAGATAGATAGATAGATAGATAGATAGATAGATAGATAGATAGATAGATAGATAGATAGATAGATAGATAGATAGATAGATAGATAGATAGATAGATAGATAGATAGATAGATAGATAGATAGATAGATAGATAGATAGATAGATAGATAGATAGATAGATAGATAGATAGATAGATAGATAGATAGATAGATAGATAGATAGATAGATAGATAGATAGATAGATAGATAGATAGATAGATAGATAGATAGATAGATAGATAGATAGATAGATAGATAGATAGATAGATAGATAGATAGATAGATAGATAGATAGATAGATAGATAGATAGATAGATAGATAGATAGATAGATAGATAGATAGATAGATAGATAGATAGATAGATAGATAGATAGATAGATAGATAGATAGATAGATAGATAGATAGATAGATAGATAGATAGATAGATAGATAGATAGATAGATAGATAGATAGATAGATAGATAGATAGATAGATAGATAGATAGATAGATAGATAGATAGATAGATAGATAGATAGATAGATAGATAGATAGATAGATAGATAGATAGATAGATAGATAGATAGATAGATAGATAGATAGATAGATAGATAGATAGATAGATAGATAGATAGATAGATAGATAGATAGATAGATAGATAGATAGATAGATAGATAGATAGATAGATAGATAGATAGATAGATAGATAGATAGATAGATAGATAGATAGATAGATAGATAGATAGATAGATAGATAGATAGATAGATAGATAGATAGATAGATAGATAGATAGATAGATAGATAGATAGATAGATAGATAGATAGATAGATAGATAGATAGATAGATAGATAGATAGATAGATAGATAGATAGATAGATAGATAGATAGATAGATAGATAGATAGATAGATAGATAGATAGATAGATAGATAGATAGATAGATAGATAGATAGATAGATAGATAGATAGATAGATAGATAGATAGATAGATAGATAGATAGATAGATAGATAGATAGATAGATAGATAGATAGATAGATAGATAGATAGATAGATAGATAGATAGATAGATAGATAGATAGATAGATAGATAGATAGATAGATAGATAGATAGATAGATAGATAGATAGATAGATAGATAGATAGATAGATAGATAGATAGATAGATAGATAGATAGATAGATAGATAGATAGATAGATAGATAGATAGATAGATAGATAGATAGATAGATAGATAGATAGATAGATAGATAGATAGATAGATAGATAGATAGATAGATAGATAGATAGATAGATAGATAGATAGATAGATAGATAGATAGATAGATAGATAGATAGATAGATAGATAGATAGATAGATAGATAGATAGATAGATAGATAGATAGATAGATAGATAGATAGATAGATAGATAGATAGATAGATAGATAGATAGATAGATAGATAGATAGATAGATAGATAGATAGATAGATAGATAGATAGATAGATAGATAGATAGATAGATAGATAGATAGATAGATAGATAGATAGATAGATAGATAGATAGATAGATAGATAGATAGATAGATAGATAGATAGATAGATAGATAGATAGATAGATAGATAGATAGATAGATAGATAGATAGATAGATAGATAGATAGATAGATAGATAGATAGATAGATAGATAGATAGATAGATAGATAGATAGATAGATAGATAGATAGATAGATAGATAGATAGATAGATAGATAGATAGATAGATAGATAGATAGATAGATAGATAGATAGATAGATAGATAGATAGATAGATAGATAGATAGATAGATAGATAGATAGATAGATAGATAGATAGATAGATAGATAGATAGATAGATAGATAGATAGATAGATAGATAGATAGATAGATAGATAGATAGATAGATAGATAGATAGATAGATAGATAGATAGATAGATAGATAGATAGATAGATAGATAGATAGATAGATAGATAGATAGATAGATAGATAGATAGATAGATAGATAGATAGATAGATAGATAGATAGATAGATAGATAGATAGATAGATAGATAGATAGATAGATAGATAGATAGATAGATAGATAGATAGATAGATAGATAGATAGATAGATAGATAGATAGATAGATAGATAGATAGATAGATAGATAGATAGATAGATAGATAGATAGATAGATAGATAGATAGATAGATAGATAGATAGATAGATAGATAGATAGATAGATAGATAGATAGATAGATAGATAGATAGATAGATAGATAGATAGATAGATAGATAGATAGATAGATAGATAGATAGATAGATAGATAGATAGATAGATAGATAGATAGATAGATAGATAGATAGATAGATAGATAGATAGATAGATAGATAGATAGATAGATAGATAGATAGATAGATAGATAGATAGATAGATAGATAGATAGATAGATAGATAGATAGATAGATAGATAGATAGATAGATAGATAGATAGATAGATAGATAGATAGATAGATAGATAGATAGATAGATAGATAGATAGATAGATAGATAGATAGATAGATAGATAGATAGATAGATAGATAGATAGATAGATAGATAGATAGATAGATAGATAGATAGATAGATAGATAGATAGATAGATAGATAGATAGATAGATAGATAGATAGATAGATAGATAGATAGATAGATAGATAGATAGATAGATAGATAGATAGATAGATAGATAGATAGATAGATAGATAGATAGATAGATAGATAGATAGATAGATAGATAGATAGATAGATAGATAGATAGATAGATAGATAGATAGATAGATAGATAGATAGATAGATAGATAGATAGATAGATAGATAGATAGATAGATAGATAGATAGATAGATAGATAGATAGATAGATAGATAGATAGAGATAGATAGATAGATAGATAGATAGATAGATAGATAGATAGATAGATAGATAGATAGATAGATAGATAGATAGATAGATAGATAGATAGATAGATAGATAGATAGATAGATAGATAGATAGATAGATAGATAGATAGATAGATAGATAGATAGATAGATAGATAGATAGATAGATAGATAGATAGATAGATAGATAGATAGATAGATAGATAGATAGATAGATAGATAGATAGATAGATAGATAGATAGATAGATAGATAGATAGATAGATAGATAGATAGATAGATAGATAGATAGATAGATAGATAGATAGATAGATAGATAGATAGATAGATAGATAGATAGATAGATAGATAGATAGATAGATAGATAGATAGATAGATAGATAGATAGATAGATAGATAGATAGATAGATAGATAGATAGATAGATAGATAGATAGATAGATAGATAGATAGATAGATAGATAGATAGATAGATAGATAGATAGATAGATAGATAGATAGATAGATAGATAGATAGATAGATAGATAGATAGATAGATAGATAGATAGATAGATAGATAGATAGATAGATAGATAGATAGATAGATAGATAGATAGATAGATAGATAGATAGATAGATAGATAGATAGATAGATAGATAGATAGATAGATAGATAGATAGATAGATAGATAGATAGATAGATAGATAGATAGATAGATAGATAGATAGATAGATAGATAGATAGATAGATAGATAGATAGATAGATAGATAGATAGATAGATAGATAGATAGATAGATAGATAGATAGATAGATAGATAGATAGATAGATAGATAGATAGATAGATAGATAGATAGATAGATAGATAGATAGATAGATAGATAGATAGATAGATAGATAGATAGATAGATAGATAGATAGATAGATAGATAGATAGATAGATAGATAGATAGATAGATAGATAGATAGATAGATAGATAGATAGATAGATAGATAGATAGATAGATAGATAGATAGATAGATAGATAGATAGATAGATAGATAGATAGATAGATAGATAGATAGATAGATAGATAGATAGATAGATAGATAGATAGATAGATAGATAGATAGATAGATAGATAGATAGATAGATAGATAGATAGATAGATAGATAGATAGATAGATAGATAGATAGATAGATAGATAGATAGATAGATAGATAGATAGATAGATAGATAGATAGATAGATAGATAGATAGATAGATAGATAGATAGATAGATAGATAGATAGATAGATAGATAGATAGATAGATAGATAGATAGATAGATAGATAGATAGATAGATAGATAGATAGATAGATAGATAGATAGATAGATAGATAGATAGATAGATAGATAGATAGATAGATAGATAGATAGATAGATAGATAGATAGATAGATAGATAGATAGATAGATAGATAGATAGATAGATAGATAGATAGATAGATAGATAGATAGATAGATAGATAGATAGATAGATAGATAGATAGATAGATAGATAGATAGATAGATAGATAGATAGATAGATAGATAGATAGATAGATAGATAGATAGATAGATAGATAGATAGATAGATAGATAGATAGATAGATAGATAGATAGATAGATAGATAGATAGATAGATAGATAGATAGATAGATAGATAGATAGATAGATAGATAGATAGATAGATAGATAGATAGATAGATAGATAGATAGATAGATAGATAGATAGATAGATAGATAGATAGATAGATAGATAGATAGATAGATAGATAGATAGATAGATAGATAGATAGATAGATAGATAGATAGATAGATAGATAGATAGATAGATAGATAGATAGATAGATAGATAGATAGATAGATAGATAGATAGATAGATAGATAGATAGATAGATAGATAGATAGATAGATAGATAGATAGATAGATAGATAGATAGATAGATAGATAGATAGATAGATAGATAGATAGATAGATAGATAGATAGATAGATAGATAGATAGATAGATAGATAGATAGATAGATAGATAGATAGATAGATAGATAGATAGATAGATAGATAGATAGATAGATAGATAGATAGATAGATAGATAGATAGATAGATAGATAGATAGATAGATAGATAGATAGATAGATAGATAGATAGATAGATAGATAGATAGATAGATAGATAGATAGATAGATAGATAGATAGATAGATAGATAGATAGATAGATAGATAGATAGATAGATAGATAGATAGATAGATAGATAGATAGATAGATAGATAGATAGATAGATAGATAGATAGATAGATAGATAGATAGATAGATAGATAGATAGATAGATAGATAGATAGATAGATAGATAGATAGATAGATAGATAGATAGATAGATAGATAGATAGATAGATAGATAGATAGATAGATAGATAGATAGATAGATAGATAGATAGATAGATAGATAGATAGATAGATAGATAGATAGATAGATAGATAGATAGATAGATAGATAGATAGATAGATAGATAGATAGATAGATAGATAGATAGATAGATAGATAGATAGATAGATAGATAGATAGATAGATAGATAGATAGATAGATAGATAGATAGATAGATAGATAGATAGATAGATAGATAGATAGATAGATAGATAGATAGATAGATAGATAGATAGATAGATAGATAGATAGATAGATAGATAGATAGATAGATAGATAGATAGATAGATAGATAGATAGATAGATAGATAGATAGATAGATAGATAGATAGATAGATAGATAGATAGATAGATAGATAGATAGATAGATAGATAGATAGATAGATAGATAGATAGATAGATAGATAGATAGATAGATAGATAGATAGATAGATAGATAGATAGATAGATAGATAGATAGATAGATAGATAGATAGATAGATAGATAGATAGATAGATAGATAGATAGATAGATAGATAGATAGATAGATAGATAGATAGATAGATAGATAGATAGATAGATAGATAGATAGATAGATAGATAGATAGATAGATAGATAGATAGATAGATAGATAGATAGATAGATAGATAGATAGATAGATAGATAGATAGATAGATAGATAGATAGATAGATAGATAGATAGATAGATAGATAGATAGATAGATAGATAGATAGATAGATAGATAGATAGATAGATAGATAGATAGATAGATAGATAGATAGATAGATAGATAGATAGATAGATAGATAGATAGATAGATAGATAGATAGATAGATAGATAGATAGATAGATAGATAGATAGATAGATAGATAGATAGATAGATAGATAGATAGATAGATAGATAGATAGATAGATAGATAGATAGATAGATAGATAGATAGATAGATAGATAGATAGATAGATAGATAGATAGATAGATAGATAGATAGATAGATAGATAGATAGATAGATAGATAGATAGATAGATAGATAGATAGATAGATAGATAGATAGATAGATAGATAGATAGATAGATAGATAGATAGATAGATAGATAGATAGATAGATAGATAGATAGATAGATAGATAGATAGATAGATAGATAGATAGATAGATAGATAGATAGATAGATAGATAGATAGATAGATAGATAGATAGATAGATAGATAGATAGATAGATAGATAGATAGATAGATAGATAGATAGATAGATAGATAGATAGATAGATAGATAGATAGATAGATAGATAGATAGATAGATAGATAGATAGATAGATAGATAGATAGATAGATAGATAGATAGATAGATAGATAGATAGATAGATAGATAGATAGATAGATAGATAGATAGATAGATAGATAGATAGATAGATAGATAGATAGATAGATAGATAGATAGATAGATAGATAGATAGATAGATAGATAGATAGATAGATAGATAGATAGATAGATAGATAGATAGATAGATAGATAGATAGATAGATAGATAGATAGATAGATAGATAGATAGATAGATAGATAGATAGATAGATAGATAGATAGATAGATAGATAGATAGATAGATAGATAGATAGATAGATAGATAGATAGATAGATAGATAGATAGATAGATAGATAGATAGATAGATAGATAGATAGATAGATAGATAGATAGATAGATAGATAGATAGATAGATAGATAGATAGATAGATAGATAGATAGATAGATAGATAGATAGATAGATAGATAGATAGATAGATAGATAGATAGATAGATAGATAGATAGATAGATAGATAGATAGATAGATAGATAGATAGATAGATAGATAGATAGATAGATAGATAGATAGATAGATAGATAGATAGATAGATAGATAGATAGATAGATAGATAGATAGATAGATAGATAGATAGATAGATAGATAGATAGATAGATAGATAGATAGATAGATAGATAGATAGATAGATAGATAGATAGATAGATAGATAGATAGATAGATAGATAGATAGATAGATAGATAGATAGATAGATAGATAGATAGATAGATAGATAGATAGATAGATAGATAGATAGATAGATAGATAGATAGATAGATAGATAGATAGATAGATAGATAGATAGATAGATAGATAGATAGATAGATAGATAGATAGATAGATAGATAGATAGATAGATAGATAGATAGATAGATAGATAGATAGATAGATAGATAGATAGATAGATAGATAGATAGATAGATAGATAGATAGATAGATAGATAGATAGATAGATAGATAGATAGATAGATAGATAGATAGATAGATAGATAGATAGATAGATAGATAGATAGATAGATAGATAGATAGATAGATAGATAGATAGATAGATAGATAGATAGATAGATAGATAGATAGATAGATAGATAGATAGATAGATAGATAGATAGATAGATAGATAGATAGATAGATAGATAGATAGATAGATAGATAGATAGATAGATAGATAGATAGATAGATAGATAGATAGATAGATAGATAGATAGATAGATAGATAGATAGATAGATAGATAGATAGATAGATAGATAGATAGATAGATAGATAGATAGATAGATAGATAGATAGATAGATAGATAGATAGATAGATAGATAGATAGATAGATAGATAGATAGATAGATAGATAGATAGATAGATAGATAGATAGATAGATAGATAGATAGATAGATAGATAGATAGATAGATAGATAGATAGATAGATAGATAGATAGATAGATAGATAGATAGATAGATAGATAGATAGATAGATAGATAGATAGATAGATAGATAGATAGATAGATAGATAGATAGATAGATAGATAGATAGATAGATAGATAGATAGATAGATAGATAGATAGATAGATAGATAGATAGATAGATAGATAGATAGATAGATAGATAGATAGATAGATAGATAGATAGATAGATAGATAGATAGATAGATAGATAGATAGATAGATAGATAGATAGATAGATAGATAGATAGATAGATAGATAGATAGATAGATAGATAGATAGATAGATAGATAGATAGATAGATAGATAGATAGATAGATAGATAGATAGATAGATAGATAGATAGATAGATAGATAGATAGATAGATAGATAGATAGATAGATAGATAGATAGATAGATAGATAGATAGATAGATAGATAGATAGATAGATAGATAGATAGATAGATAGATAGATAGATAGATAGATAGATAGATAGATAGATAGATAGATAGATAGATAGATAGATAGATAGATAGATAGATAGATAGATAGATAGATAGATAGATAGATAGATAGATAGATAGATAGATAGATAGATAGATAGATAGATAGATAGATAGATAGATAGATAGATAGATAGATAGATAGATAGATAGATAGATAGATAGATAGATAGATAGATAGATAGATAGATAGATAGATAGATAGATAGATAGATAGATAGATAGATAGATAGATAGATAGATAGATAGATAGATAGATAGATAGATAGATAGATAGATAGATAGATAGATAGATAGATAGATAGATAGATAGATAGATAGATAGATAGATAGATAGATAGATAGATAGATAGATAGATAGATAGATAGATAGATAGATAGATAGATAGATAGATAGATAGATAGATAGATAGATAGATAGATAGATAGATAGATAGATAGATAGATAGATAGATAGATAGATAGATAGATAGATAGATAGATAGATAGATAGATAGATAGATAGATAGATAGATAGATAGATAGATAGATAGATAGATAGATAGATAGATAGATAGATAGATAGATAGATAGATAGATAGATAGATAGATAGATAGATAGATAGATAGATAGATAGATAGATAGATAGATAGATAGATAGATAGATAGATAGATAGATAGATAGATAGATATCTATCTATCTATCTATCTATATATATCTATCTATCTATCTATCTATCTATCTATCTATCTATCTATCTATCTATCTATCTATCTATCTATCTATCTATCTATCTATCTATCTATCTATCTATCTATCTATCTATCTATCTATCTATCTATCTATCTATCTATCTATCTATCTATCTATCTATCTATCTATCTATCTATCTATCTATCTATCTATCTATCTATCTATCTATCTATCTATCTATCTATCTATCTATCTATCTATCTATCTATCTATCTATCTATCTATCTATCTATCTATCTATCTATCTATCTATCTATCTATCTATCTATCTATCTATCTATCTATCTATCTATCTATCTATCTATCTATCTATCTATCTATCTATCTATCTATCTATCTATCTATCTATCTATCTATCTATCTATCTATCTATCTATCTATCTATCTATCTATCTATCTATCTATCTATCTATCTATCTATCTATCTATCTATCTATCTATCTATCTATCTATCTATCTATCTATCTATCTATCTATCTATCTATCTATCTATCTATCTATCTATCTATCTATCTATCTATCTATCTATCTATCTATCTATCTATCTATCTATCTATCTATCTATCTATCTATCTATCTATCTATCTATCTATCTATCTATCTATCTATCTATCTATCTATCTATCTATCTATCTATCTATCTATCTATCTATCTATCTATCTATCTATCTATCTATCTATCTATCTATCTATCTATCTATCTATCTATCTATCTATCTATCTATCTATCTATCTATCTATCTATCTATCTATCTATCTATCTATCTATCTATCTATCTATCTATCTATCTATCTATCTATCTATCTATCTATCTATCTATCTATCTATCTATCTATCTATCTATCTATCTATCTATCTATCTATCTATCTATCTATCTATCTATCTATCTATCTATCTATCTATCTATCTATCTATCTATCTATCTATCTATCTATCTATCTATCTATCTATCTATCTATCTATCTATCTATCTATCTATCTATCTATCTATCTATCTATCTATCTATCTATCTATCTATCTATCTATCTATCTATCTATCTATCTATCTATCTATCTATCTATCTATCTATCTATCTATCTATCTATCTATCTATCTATCTATCTATCTATCTATCTATCTATCTATCTATCTATCTATCTATCTATCTATCTATCTATCTATCTATCTATCTATCTATCTATCTATCTATCTATCTATCTATCTATCTATCTATCTATCTATCTATCTATCTATCTATCTATCTATCTATCTATCTATCTATCTATCTATCTATCTATCTATCTATCTATCTATCTATCTATCTATCTATCTATCTATCTATCTATCTATCTATCTATCTATCTATCTATCTATCTATCTATCTATCTATCTATCTATCTATCTATCTATCTATCTATCTATCTATCTATCTATCTATCTATCTATCTATCTATCTATCTATCTATCTATCTATCTATCTATCTATCTATCTATCTATCTATCTATCTATCTATCTATCTATCTATCTATCTATCTATCTATCTATCTATCTATCTATCTATCTATCTATCTATCTATCTATCTATCTATCTATCTATCTATCTATCTATCTATCTATCTATCTATCTATCTATCTATCTATCTATCTATCTATCTATCTATCTATCTATCTATCTATCTATCTATCTATCTATCTATCTATCTATCTATCTATCTATCTATCTATCTATCTATCTATCTATCTATCTATCTATCTATCTATCTATCTATCTATCTATCTATCTATCTATCTATCTATCTATCTATCTATCTATCTATCTATCTATCTATCTATCTATCTATCTATCTATCTATCTATCTATCTATCTATCTATCTATCTATCTATCTATCTATCTATCTATCTATCTATCTATCTATCTATCTATCTATCTATCTATCTATCTATCTATCTATCTATCTATCTATCTATCTATCTATCTATCTATCTATCTATCTATCTATCTATCTATCTATCTATCTATCTATCTATCTATCTATCTATCTATCTATCTATCTATCTATCTATCTATCTATCTATCTATCTATCTATCTATCTATCTATCTATCTATCTATCTATCTATCTATCTATCTATCTATCTATCTATCTATCTATCTATCTATCTATCTATCTATCTATCTATCTATCTATCTATCTATCTATCTATCTATCTATCTATCTATCTATCTATCTATCTATCTATCTATCTATCTATCTATCTATCTATCTATCTATCTATCTATCTATCTATCTATCTATCTATCTATCTATCTATCTATCTATCTATCTATCTATCTATCTATCTATCTATCTATCTATCTATCTATCTATCTATCTATCTATCTATCTATCTATCTATCTATCTATCTATCTATCTATCTATCTATCTATCTATCTATCTATCTATCTATCTATCTATCTATCTATCTATCTATCTATCTATCTATCTATCTATCTATCTATCTATCTATCTATCTATCTATCTATCTATCTATCTATCTATCTATCTATCTATCTATCTATCTATCTATCTATCTATCTATCTATCTATCTATCTATCTATCTATCTATCTATCTATCTATCTATCTATCTATCTATCTATCTATCTATCTATCTATCTATCTATCTATCTATCTATCTATCTATCTATCTATCTATCTATCTATCTATCTATCTATCTATCTATCTATCTATCTATCTATCTATCTATCTATCTATCTATCTATCTATCTATCTATCTATCTATCTATCTATCTATCTATCTATCTATCTATCTATCTATCTATCTATCTATCTATCTATCTATCTATCTATCTATCTATCTATCTATCTATCTATCTATCTATCTATCTATCTATCTATCTATCTATCTATCTATCTATCTATCTATCTATCTATCTATCTATCTATCTATCTATCTATCTATCTATCTATCTATCTATCTATCTATCTATCTATCTATCTATCTATCTATCTATCTATCTATCTATCTATCTATCTATCTATCTATCTATCTATCTATCTATCTATCTATCTATCTATCTATCTATCTATCTATCTATCTATCTATCTATCTATCTATCTATCTATCTATCTATCTATCTATCTATCTATCTATCTATCTATCTATCTATCTATCTATCTATCTATCTATCTATCTATCTATCTATCTATCTATCTATCTATCTATCTATCTATCTATCTATCTATCTATCTATCTATCTATCTATCTATCTATCTATCTATCTATCTATCTATCTATCTATCTATCTATCTATCTATCTATCTATCTATCTATCTATCTATCTATCTATCTATCTATCTATCTATCTATCTATCTATCTATCTATCTATCTATCTATCTATCTATCTATCTATCTATCTATCTATCTATCTATCTATCTATCTATCTATCTATCTATCTATCTATCTATCTATCTATCTATCTATCTATCTATCTATCTATCTATCTATCTATCTATCTATCTATCTATCTATCTATCTATCTATCTATCTATCTATCTATCTATCTATCTATCTATCTATCTATCTATCTATCTATCTATCTATCTATCTATCTATCTATCTATCTATCTATCTATCTATCTATCTATCTATCTATCTATCTATCTATCTATCTATCTATCTATCTATCTATCTATCTATCTATCTATCTATCTATCTATCTATCTATCTATCTATCTATCTATCTATCTATCTATCTATCTATCTATCTATCTATCTATCTATCTATCTATCTATCTATCTATCTATCTATCTATCTATCTATCTATCTATCTATCTATCTATCTATCTATCTATCTATCTATCTATCTATCTATCTATCTATCTATCTATCTATCTATCTATCTATCTATCTATCTATCTATCTATCTATCTATCTATCTATCTATCTATCTATCTATCTATCTATCTATCTATCTATCTATCTATCTATCTATCTATCTATCTATCTATCTATCTATCTATCTATCTATCTATCTATCTATCTATCTATCTATCTATCTATCTATCTATCTATCTATCTATCTATCTATCTATCTATCTATCTATCTATCTATCTATCTATCTATCTATCTATCTATCTATCTATCTATCTATCTATCTATCTATCTATCTATCTATCTATCTATCTATCTATCTATCTATCTATCTATCTATCTATCTATCTATCTATCTATCTATCTATCTATCTATCTATCTATCTATCTATCTATCTATCTATCTATCTATCTATCTATCTATCTATCTATCTATCTATCTATCTATCTATCTATCTATCTATCTATCTATCTATCTATCTATCTATCTATCTATCTATCTATCTATCTATCTATCTATCTATCTATCTATCTATCTATCTATCTATCTATCTATCTATCTATCTATCTATCTATCTATCTATCTATCTATCTATCTATCTATCTATCTATCTATCTATCTATCTATCTATCTATCTATCTATCTATCTATCTATCTATCTATCTATCTATCTATCTATCTATCTATCTATCTATCTATCTATCTATCTATCTATCTATCTATCTATCTATCTATCTATCTATCTATCTATCTATCTATCTATCTATCTATCTATCTATCTATCTATCTATCTATCTATCTATCTATCTATCTATCTATCTATCTATCTATCTATCTATCTATCTATCTATCTATCTATCTATCTATCTATCTATCTATCTATCTATCTATCTATCTATCTATCTATCTATCTATCTATCTATCTATCTATCTATCTATCTATCTATCTATCTATCTATCTATCTATCTATCTATCTATCTATCTATCTATCTATCTATCTATCTATCTATCTATCTATCTATCTATCTATCTATCTATCTATCTATCTATCTATCTATCTATCTATCTATCTATCTATCTATCTATCTATCTATCTATCTATCTATCTATCTATCTATCTATCTATCTATCTATCTATCTATCTATCTATCTATCTATCTATCTATCTATCTATCTATCTATCTATCTATCTATCTATCTATCTATCTATCTATCTATCTATCTATCTATCTATCTATCTATCTATCTATCTATCTATCTATCTATCTATCTATCTATCTATCTATCTATCTATCTATCTATCTATCTATCTATCTATCTATCTATCTATCTATCTATCTATCTATCTATCTATCTATCTATCTATCTATCTATCTATCTATCTATCTATCTATCTATCTATCTATCTATCTATCTATCTATCTATCTATCTATCTATCTATCTATCTATCTATCTATCTATCTATCTATCTATCTATCTATCTATCTATCTATCTATCTATCTATCTATCTATCTATCTATCTATCTATCTATCTATCTATCTATCTATCTATCTATCTATCTATCTATCTATCTATCTATCTATCTATCTATCTATCTATCTATCTATCTATCTATCTATCTATCTATCTATCTATCTATCTATCTATCTATCTATCTATCTATCTATCTATCTATCTATCTATCTATCTATCTATCTATCTATCTATCTATCTATCTATCTATCTATCTATCTATCTATCTATCTATCTATCTATCTATCTATCTATCTATCTATCTATCTATCTATCTATCTATCTATCTATCTATCTATCTATCTATCTATCTATCTATCTATCTATCTATCTATCTATCTATCTATCTATCTATCTATCTATCTATCTATCTATCTATCTATCTATCTATCTATCTATCTATCTATCTATCTATCTATCTATCTATCTATCTATCTATCTATCTATCTATCTATCTATCTATCTATCTATCTATCTATCTATCTATCTATCTATCTATCTATCTATCTATCTATCTATCTATCTATCTATCTATCTATCTATCTATCTATCTATCTATCTATCTATCTATCTATCTATCTATCTATCTATCTATCTATCTATCTATCTATCTATCTATCTATCTATCTATCTATCTATCTATCTATCTATCTATCTATCTATCTATCTATCTATCTATCTATCTATCTATCTATCTATCTATCTATCTATCTATCTATCTATCTATCTATCTATCTATCTATCTATCTATCTATCTATCTATCTATCTATCTATCTATCTATCTATCTATCTATCTATCTATCTATCTATCTATCTATCTATCTATCTATCTATCTATCTATCTATCTATCTATCTATCTATCTATCTATCTATCTATCTATCTATCTATCTATCTATCTATCTATCTATCTATCTATCTATCTATCTATCTATCTATCTATCTATCTATCTATCTATCTATCTATCTATCTATCTATCTATCTATCTATCTATCTATCTATCTATCTATCTATCTATCTATCTATCTATCTATCTATCTATCTATCTATCTATCTATCTATCTATCTATCTATCTATCTATCTATCTATCTATCTATCTATCTATCTATCTATCTATCTATCTATCTATCTATCTATCTATCTATCTATCTATCTATCTATCTATCTATCTATCTATCTATCTATCTATCTATCTATCTATCTATCTATCTATCTATCTATCTATCTATCTATCTATCTATCTATCTATCTATCTATCTATCTATCTATCTATCTATCTATCTATCTATCTATCTATCTATCTATCTATCTATCTATCTATCTATCTATCTATCTATCTATCTATCTATCTATCTATCTATCTATCTATCTATCTATCTATCTATCTATCTATCTATCTATCTATCTATCTATCTATCTATCTATCTATCTATCTATCTATCTATCTATCTATCTATCTATCTATCTATCTATCTATCTATCTATCTATCTATCTATCTATCTATCTATCTATCTATCTATCTATCTATCTATCTATCTATCTATCTATCTATCTATCTATCTATCTATCTATCTATCTATCTATCTATCTATCTATCTATCTATCTATCTATCTATCTATCTATCTATCTATCTATCTATCTATCTATCTATCTATCTATCTATCTATCTATCTATCTATCTATCTATCTATCTATCTATCTATCTATCTATCTATCTATCTATCTATCTATCTATCTATCTATCTATCTATCTATCTATCTATCTATCTATCTATCTATCTATCTATCTATCTATCTATCTATCTATCTATCTATCTATCTATCTATCTATCTATCTATCTATCTATCTATCTATCTATCTATCTATCTATCTATCTATCTATCTATCTATCTATCTATCTATCTATCTATCTATCTATCTATCTATCTATCTATCTATCTATCTATCTATCTATCTATCTATCTATCTATCTATCTATCTATCTATCTATCTATCTATCTATCTATCTATCTATCTATCTATCTATCTATCTATCTATCTATCTATCTATCTATCTATCTATCTATCTATCTATCTATCTATCTATCTATCTATCTATCTATCTATCTATCTATCTATCTATCTATCTATCTATCTATCTATCTATCTATCTATCTATCTATCTATCTATCTATCTATCTATCTATCTATCTATCTATCTATCTATCTATCTATCTATCTATCTATCTATCTATCTATCTATCTATCTATCTATCTATCTATCTATCTATCTATCTATCTATCTATCTATCTATCTATCTATCTATCTATCTATCTATCTATCTATCTATCTATCTATCTATCTATCTATCTATCTATCTATCTATCTATCTATCTATCTATCTATCTATCTATCTATCTATCTATCTATCTATCTATCTATCTATCTATCTATCTATCTATCTATCTATCTATCTATCTATCTATCTATCTATCTATCTATCTATCTATCTATCTATCTATCTATCTATCTATCTATCTATCTATCTATCTATCTATCTATCTATCTATCTATCTATCTATCTATCTATCTATCTATCTATCTATCTATATCTATCTATCTATCTATCTATCTATCTATCTATCTATCTATCTATCTATCTATCTATCTATCTATCTATCTATCTATCTATCTATCTATCTATCTATCTATCTATCTATCTATCTATCTATCTATCTATCTATCTATCTATCTATCTATCTATCTATCTATCTATCTATCTATCTATCTATCTATCTATCTATCTATCTATCTATCTATCTATCTATCTATCTATCTATCTATCTATCTATCTATCTATCTATCTATCTATCTATCTATCTATCTATCTATCTATCTATCTATCTATCTATCTATCTATCTATCTATCTATCTATCTATCTATCTATCTATCTATCTATCTATCTATCTATCTATCTATCTATCTATCTATCTATCTATCTATCTATCTATCTATCTATCTATCTATCTATCTATCTATCTATCTATCTATCTATCTATCTATCTATCTATCTATCTATCTATCTATCTATCTATCTATCTATCTATCTATCTATCTATCTATCTATCTATCTATCTATCTATCTATCTATCTATCTATCTATCTATCTATCTATCTATCTATCTATCTATCTATCTATCTATCTATCTATCTATCTATCTATCTATCTATCTATCTATCTATCTATCTATCTATCTATCTATCTATCTATCTATCTATCTATCTATCTATCTATCTATCTATCTATCTATCTATCTATCTATCTATCTATCTATCTATCTATCTATCTATCTATCTATCTATCTATCTATCTATCTATCTATCTATCTATCTATCTATCTATCTATCTATCTATCTATCTATCTATCTATCTATCTATCTATCTATCTATCTATCTATCTATCTATCTATCTATCTATCTATCTATCTATCTATCTATCTATCTATCTATCTATCTATCTATCTATCTATCTATCTATCTATCTATCTATCTATCTATCTATCTATCTATCTATCTATCTATCTATCTATCTATCTATCTATCTATCTATCTATCTATCTATCTATCTATCTATCTATCTATCTATCTATCTATCTATCTATCTATCTATCTATCTATCTATCTATCTATCTATCTATCTATCTATCTATCTATCTATCTATCTATCTATCTATCTATCTATCTATCTATCTATCTATCTATCTATCTATCTATCTATCTATCTATCTATCTATCTATCTATCTATCTATCTATCTATCTATCTATCTATCTATCTATCTATCTATCTATCTATCTATCTATCTATCTATCTATCTATCTATCTATCTATCTATCTATCTATCTATCTATCTATCTATCTATCTATCTATCTATCTATCTATCTATCTATCTATCTATCTATCTATCTATCTATCTATCTATCTATCTATCTATCTATCTATCTATCTATCTATCTATCTATCTATCTATCTATCTATCTATCTATCTATCTATCTATCTATCTATCTATCTATCTATCTATCTATCTATCTATCTATCTATCTATCTATCTATCTATCTATCTATCTATCTATCTATCTATCTATCTATCTATCTATCTATCTATCTATCTATCTATCTATCTATCTATCTATCTATCTATCTATCTATCTATCTATCTATCTATCTATCTATCTATCTATCTATCTATCTATCTATCTATCTATCTATCTATCTATCTATCTATCTATCTATCTATCTATCTATCTATCTATCTATCTATCTATCTATCTATCTATCTATCTATCTATCTATCTATCATCTATCTATCTATCTATCTATCTATCTATCTATCTATCTATCTATCTATCTATCTATCTATCTATCTATCTATCTATCTATCTATCTATCTATCTATCTATCTATCTATCTATCTATCTATCTATCTATCTATCTATCTATCTATCTATCTATCTATCTATCTATCTATCTATCTATCTATCTATCTATCTATCTATCTATCTATCTATCTATCTATCTATCTATCTATCTATCTATCTATCTATCTATCTATCTATCTATCTATCTATCTATCTATCTATCTATCTATCTATCTATCTATCTATCTATCTATCTATCTATCTATCTATCTATCTATCTATCTATCTATCTATCTATCTATCTATCTATCTATCTATCTATCTATCTATCTATCTATCTATCTATCTATCTATCTATCTATCTATCTATCTATCTATCTATCTATCTATCTATCTATCTATCTATCTATCTATCTATCTATCTATCTATCTATCTATCTATCTATCTATCTATCTATCTATCTATCTATCTATCTATCTATCTATCTATCTATCTATCTATCTATCTATCTATCTATCTATCTATCTATCTATCTATCTATCTATCTATCTATCTATCTATCTATCTATCTATCTATCTATCTATCTATCTATCTATCTATCTATCTATCTATCTATCTATCTATCTATCTATCTATCTATCTATCTATCTATCTATCTATCTATCTATCTATCTATCTATCTATCTATCTATCTATCTATCTATCTATCTATCTATCTATCTATCTATCTATCTATCTATCTATCTATCTATCTATCTATCTATCTATCTATCTATCTATCTATCTATCTATCTATCTATCTATCTATCTATCTATCTATCTATCTATCTATCTATCTATCTATCTATCTATCTATCTATCTATCTATCTATCTATCTATCTATCTATCTATCTATCTATCTATCTATCTATCTATCTATCTATCTATCTATCTATCTATCTATCTATCTATCTATCTATCTATCTATCTATCTATCTATCTATCTATCTATCTATCTATCTATCTATCTATCTATCTATCTATCTATCTATCTATCTATCTATCTATCTATCTATCTATCTATCTATCTATCTATCTATCTATCTATCTATCTATCTATCTATCTATCTATCTATCTATCTATCTATCTATCTATCTATCTATCTATCTATCTATCTATCTATCTATCTATCTATCTATCTATCTATCTATCTATCTATCTATCTATCTATCTATCTATCTATCTATCTATCTATCTATCTATCTATCTATCTATCTATCTATCTATCTATCTATCTATCTATCTATCTATCTATCTATCTATCTATCTATCTATCTATCTATCTATCTATCTATCTATCTATCTATCTATCTATCTATCTATCTATCTATCTATCTATCTATCTATCTATCTATCTATCTATCTATCTATCTATCTATCTATCTATCTATCTATCTATCTATCTATCTATCTATCTATCTATCTATCTATCTATCTATCTATCTATCTATCTATCTATCTATCTATCTATCTATCTATCTATCTATCTATCTATCTATCTATCTATCTATCTATCTATCTATCTATCTATCTATCTATCTATCTATCTATCTATCTATCTATCTATCTATCTATCTATCTATCTATCTATCTATCTATCTATCTATCTATCTATCTATCTATCTATCTATCTATCTATCTATCTATCTATCTATCTATCTATCTATCTATCTATCTATCTATCTATCTATCTATCTATCTATCTATCTATCTATCTATCTATCTATCTATCTATCTATCTATCTATCTATCTATCTATCTATCTATCTATCTATCTATCTATCTATCTATCTATCTATCTATCTATCTATCTATCTATCTATCTATCTATCTATCTATCTATCTATCTATCTATCTATCTATCTATCTATCTATCTATCTATCTATCTATCTATCTATCTATCTATCTATCTATCTATCTATCTATCTATCTATCTATCTATCTATCTATCTATCTATCTATCTATCTATCTATCTATCTATCTATCTATCTATCTATCTATCTATCTATCTATCTATCTATCTATCTATCTATCTATCTATCTATCTATCTATCTATCTATCTATCTATCTATCTATCTATCTATCTATCTATCTATCTATCTATCTATCTATCTATCTATCTATCTATCTATCTATCTATCTATCTATCTATCTATCTATCTATCTATCTATCTATCTATCTATCTATCTATCTATCTATCTATCTATCTATCTATCTATCTATCTATCTATCTATCTATCTATCTATCTATCTATCTATCTATCTATCTATCTATCTATCTATCTATCTATCTATCTATCTATCTATCTATCTATCTATCTATCTATCTATCTATCTATCTATCTATCTATCTATCTATCTATCTATCTATCTATCTATCTATCTATCTATCTATCTATCTATCTATCTATCTATCTATCTATCTATCTATCTATCTATCTATCTATCTATCTATCTATCTATCTATCTATCTATCTATCTATCTATCTATCTATCTATCTATCTATCTATCTATCTATCTATCTATCTATCTATCTATCTATCTATCTATCTATCTATCTATCTATCTATCTATCTATCTATCTATCTATCTATCTATCTATCTATCTATCTATCTATCTATCTATCTATCTATCTATCTATCTATCTATCTATCTATCTATCTATCTATCTATCTATCTATCTATCTATCTATCTATCTATCTATCTATCTATCTATCTATCTATCTATCTATCTATCTATCTATCTATCTATCTATCTATCTATCTATCTATCTATCTATCTATCTATCTATCTATCTATCTATCTATCTATCTATCTATCTATCTATCTATCTATCTATCTATCTATCTATCTATCTATCTATCTATCTATCTATCTATCTATCTATCTATCTATCTATCTATCTATCTATCTATCTATCTATCTATCTATCTATCTATCTCTATCTATCTATCTATTCTATCTATCTATCTATCTATCTATCTATCTATCTATCTATCTATCTATCTATCTATCTATCTATCTATCTATCTATCTATCTATCTATCTATCTATCTATCTATCTATCTATCTATCTATCTATCTAAATCGAGTTCATTAATATAACCGACTGGAGAATTATCTGAAATATTTAAAATATTTTCACTCTTGGATAGTTTTGTAAATTCCGTTCCTTCAACCCACTTGAAATTATTTAAAGGGTGATATTCGGACATTGCCCACCCATATAGATTGTTGGCATCTAGATACATAAGATATTCAGATGGTTTACTCTTGTCATAATCATCTAAATACTCGTTATTCGCAACCGTATGCCTTTATGAACATTGTACTATACCACCACGAATTCCATTTTTACAAAAATTATACATGTCAATGTCTGTTAGGAGTTCCAGTTCTACCTTCGTCATTTTTAACATTGCATCCCAGGAAAGACCTGGTGCTGTGTAATAGTGACTTGCATCTAACTTGTAAATTGATTTACAAAGACGTCTAAAGTTCTCAAATACATCAGTTAGTATTAAAACGTCAGCCTTTAAATATAACTCCATATATTCTTGTAAATTTTTACAATCAAATGTTCTCCAAACGTTAATGGCATGTTCATATTCCTCTAATGAACAACTTTTATTCGTTAAAGTGCTAAAAAATGTTTCTATCGATGGAAGTTCTGTCGCTTTCACCACATCGAACGATTGCAGGTACTCATAAGGAAATTGTCCTTTTCTACTCATGAGATTAAAGTCATTATCGCTTACAAATTGACGGCGAACTGTATGAAAATCATCCTTTTGCAAGATTTTTAGCTAAGGAGTCTAAACTGGCTGCCATAAATCATATTGAATCTAAAAATCTCAACTCTAATCGATTTTTACCATTTATTAGAATTAAATGTGAGAGGGATACATATAATTCCTTGTTTAATGATGACAGTCGTATGAAGATAAGTTATGGAAAATATATGGGGATGAATTTGGCAACCAGATGGTTGAGATTGCAAATATCATTGCTCTATCATTGCCTAATGCTTCCTCACAAATGTAGCAATTGATTTTATTTTCAAATTGCTCTTCATCTAAGGGTGTTAAACTATTCATTTCGACAACTACATTTAAATGTTCCATATATATGTTTTTACAGTCTGCAATAAGACTTTCTAAAAATTTTGTTGGTGCATCTAATCCTGTATAAGTTTTAAATTTATCTAACCTACTATTGAACCCACATTTTATATAGTAAGTAAATGCACATGGAATATGCTTACTAATACTTTCAGTTGTTGAATTATCTGTTTTAATAGTATACTTCTCCAATATACACTCAAAATCAGCATATACCACAAATGGTACATCATATACCACAAATGGTACATGCTGTCTATGATATCCCTTAAATTTTAAAACAGCCGCATCTCCTACGGGCAGATGCCACACTCCGGTTTATGGCGATTAACAGTTCAGCACTTCCAAATGATTGTATGCAACTATTGCATACATGGATTTGATAGCAGGTCTTACTATATTGACTGCTTATATATATATATATATATATATATATATATATATATATATATATATATATATATATATATATATATATATATATATATATATATATATATATATATATATATATATATATATATATATATATATATATATTATATATATATATATATATATATATATATATATATATATATATATATATATATATATATATATATATATATATGATGATTAAAAAGAGAAATAATTAATATATTACCTTGACATATTCTTGATCAATATGAAATGAAATTTTCCTTCTTCATGTACCAGCATTAAATCGACATGTTGCAACTTCTCTTCTTTTGTTAAGTAGTATGGACCAACAATTTCATCTTTTTCATATCCAAAGACATTGACACTTATACCAACGTTGCTTTCTTCGAACATTCGAATGTGTTGCAAAGCTAGAGGAAATTGCATTCCTGTAAAATTCAAGATAACACCACATTGAGGTGTTATTAATGTCAACATTACATGAAGAAGTGAGTCCACAGTTGATTGTTGGTTTTACAATCCAATGCTGCTACCATACACCATTTAAAACAAAAATCATCATTAAGGTTTTTAATGTTGATGCAGGCTGACTTGTTTCGGAGCGTTTTTGGAGTGACTATATATTGGGAACCTCTAGTTACTGAAGCTTTATTAACATTTATTTCGAGCTTTAGAATCCGTGTTAGAGACCATCCTGAATCTCTCTCTCTCTCTTGGAATTCCCCCATTATGTTTGATAGCATATCAGCATGGTCATCGAAAATGCTGCCAATATCATCAGATAAAGTTAGCAACTGCATTTTTGTGATATGTTTCATAGTTGTGCAGGTTTGACTATCTTCATTAGTTTTCTTATTTGCATTTTGATCTCCATTATCCGTTTTGTTTAACAAAAAGTGCTGCTCTTTATTTTTTTTGCGAAGGCATAGCTGTAGATTCCGATTCTCTTAATAGTTTAATGTAATCAGCAACCAACTCCACATTAAACTTGAGTACAGTATGTTCTACTAAACTATTTTTTAATAGTTGTACTAAACATTTTTTGCTGCTTATTAAAAACTCTTCAGGCAAGATGCAATTCTTTGATTATAAAACTCTTTATCACATTAATATTTTTATTAATGCAAACTGCTGCATTTTTCCGATGTTTAGTTGTTCGATTGTGTTAATATATGCTGTTGGTGGGGATGTATATGTTGCATTCCTCGCATAGGGTGTTTGCTCTACTTGAGGAGGGTTTTTGAGAAGTTTTAAAGGTTTGAGGTATTTGTTGTTGCTGTCGTTTCTGGTTGTCGTAAGGCGTTTCCTCGTTGTTTGACATCTGGGGGTGTCCACTGACCGAAGTTGTATACGTACATTCATTATTAGGATATTGAGTTTGTTGTTGACCATCATAGTAACCCCACCAAGGTTGACCATGATTCTGATATTGAGGGTATAGACTACCAGATGTTGTCGGCATATTTTCGTATAGGGGGTATTGTGTTTGTTGTTATCCACTATAGTAACCCCATCCTGCTTGTTCGTGATTTTGATATTGGCGGTATCGAGCATCTGATGTTGGTATATTTGCATACCCCATCCTGATTGTCTGTGACTTTGCATTGTCGAGTTATGTGTGGACGCATATCGGGATGATGAAGGTTTTACATGTTTTGCATTTAACTGAGACGCCGTCTCTATTTTACTTTTTGCGGCGAAATGGGAAATCACGTTTCCATCATCATGAGCAATCGTATGATGAAACTTCATCGCGTACGCACCTTCAATATATTTATTACACTTTGAACAATGATTTTTTAAGTGTTTTCTGTAAATAACACTGGAATTAAACTACATTTTACATATAGCACAGATATAAGAATTTTATAGTATATTTATTACTTTGTTTTGCTTCGTTTTTTTTCTTTCTTCTGTTTACTTGTATTTTTTTTTCTTCGATTACACAATTTGTTAAATAATTATATCAGTATTATTAAATTTCCTACCGGAGTTAAAATATGTATTCGTTTTTACAAAACGAATACACGTGAAATGAGTAATTCTTTAAAATATTTTGATGTGCCACAATGTATCAACAAAGACAAACTTTAAAAAAAAACAAATTTAGACAAACACCGTGTTAGCGGAAAAATTCCAACAACAAAAAATTGTCCAACACCACAGTGCACCTTTAAACGTGACACAAGGTCACAAGCCAAAATTTTCACATACATTTAAAATCAAGTACATTGTCACTTAAAAATCAAAACAGGGCAACAAATTGCCAAACCCAAAAAAAAATAGTTCTAGCGACAGTGTTATTAAAACAATGACGATAGAACAGACGAGCACGTACACCTACACCACACAAGCATTTTTTGACGGAAATTTCCAAAGAAACGTTCAGTACTCTAACGAATTGAAATTGAAAAGAAAAATTAAAGATCTCTTAAATATCAAAACACACAAACGCAAGCATATACAAAAGCACCGTGTGGACGGAAAAATTCCAAAGAAAGGCTCAGAACTCTAAAGCACACAACATAACTCTAGCACACACAACATGAGCATAAGGGATTTTCTATCAGACTGCAAAAATGAAAAATAGGGTTCATAAAAAACAATGACGACAAAACATATGAACACGTGCAACTCTAAAACAATAAATTGAATACTTCTAAACACAAGCCCTATGTTGACGGAAAAATTCCAAGGTAGATACCACATACATCCACAAGCATCGTCTTGACGAAAATATTCGAAAGAAAGGCTCAGAACTATGACGAACACAACAGAACTCTAGCACACACTACATGGGCATAAGGGATTTTCTATTAGACAGCAAAAAAGAAAAAAGGGTTCATAAAAACAATGACGACAAAACATATGAACACGTGCAACCCTAAAACAATAACTTGAATACTTCTAAACACAAGCACCATGTTGACGGAAAAAATCCAAAGAAAGGCTCAGAAAATTGAGAAACGAACGATCGCTAAGATACCACATACATCCACAAGCACCGTGTTGACGGAAATATTCGAAAGAAAGTCTCAGAACTGTGACGATCGCTGAAGCAATGATTTCACTTGATGTTTAATCATACACCATATCAAATAAAAATGGGCCACATCACGTTCCCCATACACAAGCTAATAAAAATTTATTATCTATCTCCCTATATCTCCAAATAAAAAGGGGGTGACATCACGTACTCATGTCCAAGCTAATAAAAATTAATTATCTTGGACTATCTGAAAACCACATTGGATTTTCCTATACCCAAATAAAAAAAACGTCACATCACGTACTCATACCCAAGGTAATAAAAATTAATTATCTTGGAATATCTGAAAACCACATAGGATTTCCTATTACCAAATAAAAAAAAGGGTCACATCACGCACTCATATCAAAGCTAATAAAAATTAATTATATAGGATTTCCTATATCAAAGCTCATTAAACTTGATAAATGTGCTTTGACCTGTCTATCATTATCCAGTCCCTGTATCTCCCTACTACTGAATTTGAATTAACTTGTTCTGGCTACGCATAAATTATTGCAATATTGATTGCATAGTTGACATGAACATGTTCATACTCTGTACCAGTTGTTGAATCATTGATTCAGAGTTACCAAGTTGCTGCACTGGGGCATTAGGTGTATGCGCCCTTAGAACATTCGCGTATGTTATACCGTTTGTAATGCCGTTTCCGTCGCTAGAGTAAACTGGAGTCTGTTGGATGTCGATTATAGGCTTCGGTGCGTTTCGGTTAGAAATGAGTTGACGCTTCTCTTCTAGTTTATGTTTACGTTCTTTGTAAACCCTACAACCTCTGTAGTTTGGGGTATGTTGTTCCCCGCAATTACTGCACTTTTTCTGTTCCTGCGATTTTACTTTGCAGTATGATTTTGTGTGTCCATACTCTTGACAATTTTGGCATTGAACGGGACCATTTCTTTTGTTGGGTTCTTCGACCGTAATTCTTCTATATAACAAATATTGAAGTTTGTATATAGGATGAACTTCATTTGTCTTTAGTTTCCGCGAGTCAGGTTGAAATTCGACCTTGAACATTGGTTGGGGAACCCTTTTATTGTTAAGAACGTTTACCACGGAGTGAACGTTAAAATTCTCTTTTTCCAGTGCTCGTTTTACTTCACCTGGTCCTACAAATGATTCAATGCCTTTTAAGATTACCGCGATACCCTTACTACTCTTTAGACGATACGTGTAAAATTTTTTATTTCTATCGTTAAAATAACTAGAAATAGCGCTAAAGCCGTTTTCGGTGTATGCCTGAATTTTTGTCCCTTTCTTTATTGGCACTATGTGAAAGCCGCCACTACCAACAGGTTGGGCAATGATATTTACTAGCTCATTTGACCTACTCTCACGTAGGTATATTGGGGGCGGCCTAGGAGTTGTTTCATTTGAAGAGGAAGACGATTAAGGTTCTTCTTCGCTCTGCAACGCAAAACGGTTCTTACACGTGACGGGCGTTGGTGGATCTTCACCGTTCACAATTTTGCAACTTTTTTTGTTAGAGTTACCTTTGGCAGGGCTGAATTTTCGCTTAATAGTAATGTAGCGATCCATGCCTGTCTGTACCGCCTTTAATGGTTTGTCGTCGTTTTCCTGTGTTCTTTCTAAGTTCGCTGTGTTTCCACCTTCTTTGTTATTATTGTTGTTGCTAGCACTGCCTGGTGAGAGAGTTTTTTGTCTTAGTGGCGTTACCTCTCTCATTCCATTGTTTACATCTACATTTATCGCGAAGTATGTATTCCGCGAACTTACACTGCAGAAAGAGTGTATGTGTTGTTCTAACTCTTGAGTGAGACGATGGCTCATCAAGCTGTGAGTTTGTTAAGCTGTGTGTGTGCCTTTTTTATTTTGGTTGTTTTGTTTCACTGATTCTTACACAACTGGATTTGTTGTTCAACTCAAAATTTTATTTTGTCAAAAAACTGCTTGAATTCCTTACAAGTTAATACTTATAACGAATTCAAACAATTTTAGGTAATTATTTTCCCGGCAATTACGTTTATTTTTGCACTTTCCCTGTTTACATCTACATTTATCGCGAAGTATGTATTCCGCGAACTTACACTGCAGAAAGAGTGTATGTGTTGTTCTAACTCTTGAGTGAGACGATGGCTCATCAAGCTGTGAGTTTGTTAAGCTGTGTGTGTGCCTTTTTTATTTTGGTTGTTTTGTTTCACTGATTCTTACACAACTGGATTTGTTGTTCAACTCAAAATTTTATTTTGTCAAAAAACTGCTTGAATTCCTTACAAGTTAATACTTATAACGAATTCAAACAATTTTAGGTAATTATTTTCCCGGCAATTACGTTTATTTTTGCACTTTCCCTGCTTATTTTATTTTATTAGAATTAATTTCGGAGGGGAGTTCTTTTAACGATCGTTCTCTTCTTGCGCGGAGGGCTAATGATAAAAGATAACATGATTACTTAACTGATTAGAAGTCCTGTTATAAGACTTAGGGTTGGTACCAGTGATTTATTCAGAAACTATGAGAATGAAAAGAAACAATATCTTCTTGTCTCATGTCGTTTTCTAATAAATGGAAAACAGACGTAGAGCCAGCCGACTGAATGTTTGTTTTATATCGGTATTGGTCATCTTAGGAACGTCTTTACTTGTTTTACTTTAAGCTAAGAGAAAATTCTCTGGAACGAGCTTATTTTATAAGCACTACCTGCTGAAAATTAAAGATGCAAAAGTCAAGCCACTTGCACGCCGGCCCGTATTGACTGGATTATTGATGGCAGCTGGTACAATACTATTCAGTGGGTCCATGTATTATCGGGCGACAATACCTTTATACAGGAGGCCACATGTGGAGGCTTTAGTCGGATTGCCGGCTGGTTATAATATTACATTTTATACTCGTATTGCCGTGTAAAGCAATTTTTACTTTCGTTTATTTTAAATTATTGTCTACGTTACATACACAAAAGAAACTAAATGTCTTTCTTACAATATTGTCGTTTATATTTTTGACTGATCTAGTTTTTAATGGTCTGTATGTTTGTAAAGTCTAAGTAAATCAGCACATTAAATATTTCCGGTTCATAAAATGTCAACCTATATCCGGAGTCGGAGTCGAGCAACATTTTTTTGACTCCGACTCTGTGCAAAATTTTGAAACTCCGACTCCAACTCCACAGCCCTTTTATAAACCGCCAAACTAATTTATATTACCCTGTTCTACTGCGTGGGATATTAATACAGGGTGGCCCAAATGAGACCTAGTGATGTTAAACACGTATAACTCTTGTAATAATGGTTTTTTTTAAATGATTTATTTTTATATGTTAAATACATTTTATGGAAATTTAACGTGACTATGTGTAGAATATGACATCAGACAAATGACCACCATTTTGCTCGATACAGGCTCTTTTTAGCGCCAAGCTGCTGCACAGCTTCCACGTTGTCTTCAGTACGAATATTTCGATGAGCACCTCTTCCCGGACGGTCGGCAACTGAACCCAGTTCCTTAAAACGGCGAACTAAACTTGTAATCATGGAAGATGTGGGCGCTGATCTTTCGTTAAAAAAACGGCGATAATTTCGCTGCGTCAGAACAATTGATCGTTGAGAAGAAAATTAAAAATCGATAATTTTAATGCGTTGTTGTGGACTGTACGTATTCATTTTAAATTTTCAAGAGTTCAGTTATAATCTGCAAAAAGAAAAAATAAATTATGTTAAAAAATAAATATGTTATTTGTGTTTTACATTGGCTGGTCTTATTTGGGTCACCCGTTAGTAATAATAATGTTTTTTCTTCATAAGATTCATCTCGAATTATCTTGATTTTAATTGCACAAATCGAATAATTTTGTATAATTCGCCTCTGCACAACTTCGCACACGTATTTGTCTTATGTTGTGCCGAGTGTAAATCGTGGTTTGTGCGAAAACTACGAGTACAACGCATTCATTCTGTAAGCAATTCATGTTTGTTTAGCACTCATCCATTCATAGTAAATCTAATAAAAACTGCTATGGATTTTTGGAGTGTCTTATGTGTGTGTGTTTTTTTTTTGTTTTCATGCAGATGTTTAGTTGATAGGCAATGCTTCAAGAGTCATTAAAGGTATTAAGTTTATATTTACCCTATCAAACAACTAAGATATTCAGCCCTATTCGGGCGCGATAGCAAAAGTTTTAAGTGGCCATGGTCCTTCAAGAACTGGTTTAAAAAAAATATAAATATAAATAAATGCTTATAACTGTCAACAAGAATGATTGTATGCCATCGAGCATGGTGTCCACCAATATTTGATTATAACACGCATATAAAAACGCTAGTGGATAGATTAAATGCCAACACTCCAGAATTTTCATTCAAGGTCAAAAACGTTGACATTAATAAAAGTAAACTCTATTTGCAGAACCCACTGTGCATCCTTCAATGATGCTTCAAGAGAATTCACTCTTACTCATTTTCTTCGAAGGAACTCAAACAAGTTTCCTTACTAGTAAGATGCCTGTACCCAGACACGGAAATTGACAAGCTGAAGTTGGAACTGGACAAATGGTTTCACACACAGTGGCCAGTATTTTAAAATGCAGGAATATAACGTCTTTTAATAAAATATTGACACGGGACTATTTTTCATATCATTGCTTTCAGGGAAGATAACAGGGGATGCACCCATGGGAGAAGCAAAAAAATAGGGTGAAATTCAGTGTCGCAGATGTCACCGATGGGGTCACATCGCGCGAAATAGTAACGGCGTACAACTGTGTTAAGTGTGATCAGAAACTCGCACACGGAATATGTCAAAGAATATCTACATACACTTCAGATCAATACCATGGCCAACATATAAAAAACGCCGCTGCACGACAAAAATAGACAGCGAAGACTCTTGAAGATAGGGCAACGGCAACAACAAACGTTAACAAAGCTGTTAGTATGTCTCTGAAGTTCCCGGGTAATTCATTTGTCAGTCTCTTCCGGCTCCACAAAAACTGTCCATCATTGATAATTTTTTAAGCTATCCAATTTGTATATGCATCCAGAGGAACTGTCTCTGGAACAGAAGATCGACATATTTTTAGCACAGTACATTTGTTTATTATATTTGCTTAAAATAGTATATAAATGGTATGGATCACATGTATGAGAATTTTAAACCTGGTTTGGCTTAACCCTCGTGATAAAGGGCCAGAGGTCCCTTACAGTCATTTACAGAGTCTTCGCGATATTATGTAGAGTGAAAAACTCTAGTTATGTATGTATAACGGATATCTCAAGAATATCAGAGTGGACGACGGAATTAAGATTTTGCGGGTTTCTCGTGTTGACTGTTTAAAGGATCACGTGTGAGAGCATTTCAGCCACGTTACGTAGAAACAGAATTTTACACAGTCTATTTTGAGTGTTCGTTCGCGATTGACATTGACTGTTTTAAGGATCACGTATAAGAGCATTTAAGCCACGTGACGTAGAAAAATGAACTCTACACCGTCTTTCGAGCGCGTGTGTTCGTGATTACTGTTACGGCTGCAGGACATGTGTAGATTAGAAACCGCTGCGTTCGTTTCTCCACAGTCTTAAAGAGCTTGGACTGCACAATAATTGTCTAGCAAGTATGTTATTATGAAGTTCAAGCTTCTCTTAGCTTTATATCGATTTTTTGAATTGCCTCTTTAACGAGAGGTATATTAAGTCTTGGTGTATTTTTTTGTTCCTGATATACCGAGGGAAGTTGATGAACCATAAGTTTCAGTTTAGTCATTTTGGTTTCCATATGACTTCTCCAGGTGAGTCGGCGATCCAGGTGAATTCCAAGGTATGTAGCATGATCAGATTGAGAAAAATGGATATTGTTTAGTTTCAATGTCGGACAAGAGCTAAAATTCGGTGTGAAAATTACCTGTGTGCATTTAGCCCCGTTGACTTTTATTCTTCAGTCAGAGAATCAAGATTATACTCGTCAGAGATGTACACCTAGATTCATACATGCAATATCCTGCATTTTATGTGCGGCCATTATAGCGGTATCGTCGGCAAAAGTGGATGATTACACGTTTGGGCTGGTAGGGATATCTGCGGTAAACAGAATGCAAAGGATAGGCCCCAGAACGCTTCCAATGGACACACCTGCTAATATTTTGCGGTCTTTGGTGACGTGTTGCCCACATTTAACTCTGAATCTGAGGTTTTCTAAGTAAGACTCAAGAATTCGATGCGTATTTGCCAAAGTGCCAGCCTTTGTCAAATGCTTGAACAACATCTAGAAATACGGCGCAGCAATATTCTCGCGTTCAAATTATTTTTCAATTGCTTGTGTCAGACTTTTTACTTGTTCGATGGTGCTTTGACCTTCCCGGAATCCAAATTGATGGTCTGGTATTATGTTATTTGACACGAGGAACGATTTTATTTTCTATAAAAGAACTTTTTCAAATCGTTTGGATATTCCGGGAAACAAACTGATCGGCCTGTATGAGGAGGAAGGTATTGATGTCCTTTCCTGGCTTTAAAAACATTTGAATCAGAGAAAATTTTCATACTTTAGGAAAGTAACAATGTCTCAAAATTGAGTTAAATAATTTTGTCATGATCTTATCACGCCTAAAATTATCAAGTTCAAAGATCATTTTAGGCGTGATAAGATCATGTCCAGTTGCTTTATCTGGATTCACTGTTTCTTTATTGACATTCAGAACTTCATTTACGTTAGTAAACAATGGAATTACAGCAGACATTTTATCATCAGGTGGAAAGAGGTCGCTACTTGCAGGATATAGGTGAAATACCTGAGACAGATGGTTTGCAAAAACATTGGCTTTTTCCTCTTCTGATATTGCCCACTCACCATTTTTGTATTGTGCGCATTTAGAGGGTTAAATAAGCGAATAAGAAGAAGAGGTATAAAGACGACCAGCTGTATACAAATGCAACAGTGCTAAGTTCCTATAAAATGCGAACGATGAGGATAAAGAAGGGGATAAGAAAGTAAGCAAAGAAGAGTCAAATTAGGCCTATTACCGGCCTAACGAAAGAAATACAAACAGCAACAGCGCTAATATCTTCTGAGTGAAGTTCGTTTATTTAAACCAACAAAATAAAATAATTTGAGACTAGAAAAGTACAAGTTAAAATATCATTTGCAATTTTTTTTGTAATTTTGTAAATATATTAAAATATCCGGGCCGCCGAAGCTAGAGCCCGTAATCCCCAATCCAACGTTGGAGGCGCAGAACAGCATCACCAAGCCTGGGTGCACGGTATTACCAAGTTCCTGACTGAATAACCACTGACTCTGTAAGACCTAACTGACCGGACGCAACTCTGAAAAGAGAAAAATTATTTGTGTTTTTTAAGTGAATATTAAAAAAAGTGAAACAATAATTTTGGGGAACTTTTGTATATTACCTCTCCGATAAAAAGTGAAAGCGTCTTTCTCGGGTTTGAGCTTAGGCCTTCGTAAAGATTTAGGGCAGCCTTCCCGTAGGTTACCTGTGAATTGTGTTTCCTTTAATAGAAAAGAAAAACCGAATAGACTTTTCTATTCACAAATATTAAGATAATTTGGAAAATAAATTACTTGAACTCGACGTCACTTACCTGGACACGACGGACGACTGACTTGGGAAATATCCAACCAAATCCAGCTGCGCCAACACTAAATTAATTTGCCAAATCAGATCTAGCGCCATCGACACATCATAATAACCGCCACTTGAATCCGACGCCATCTTTAAAAAATTCCTTACCAGTACGTCGTCGAGGATTTAGACCGAACTACAGACGCCCAAATTCAAACTGAGGGCTGAAAGAAGAAAAAAAAGAAACCATAAAATTAAATAAGTGTATAAATTGAAAAAAAATAGTTCTACCTTAAATTTGGCAGACTACTTTTTCTATTTTTTTATTTTTTTTGAAAACCATGGCTAAAATATAAATGTTGTCTTTACCTTAGACCAATAAACCAAAAATGAAATTTTATAAAGTCGAAACGTGAAAATAATAATAGATATCATTTCAATATGCATTCGTAACAATTCAGTGGCTTGAGTGGTGGTGTCAGTCAGTCTTAGTCGGACCACTGGTGACCTGTTTCGCTGCCATTCACCACCGAACCTCATTTTTTCACGTACAAGGTAGTCTATTTTCCGGATCGTGTAAGTATTAAAACTATCTGTCGCGTTTGTTTGGCTTTGTGTAGCGTGAATGGCCGCATGTTGCAGGATTCACGTTCATGATACGTTGTTATCATCTAGAAAATATATGATTTGCATCTAAATGACTACTAATGTACTTCCTGTATTTTAACCAGTTAGTTGTGGATGAAGTAAGCCTTAGGGCTCGTCTACAAGTACTGTCTTCTCGTGAAGAAGAAATATAACTGGCGAGTGGCCTGACGACAAGTCAGAACAGGTACTAGCAGATAAGTTAGATTTAGTAACTTCTCTTATTATACCGAAGTCTATCAACTCAGGCTTTTTGTTAATATCAGAAGGTCAATATGCACAGTACATAAACATGTGAAAATCTGAAGCAAAAACTGAATTTTCGTGCCTTCTAACTAAAGTAAAAATCAGTTATGGATCGTATACCTTTAAATGTTTAACCATTCAACGTGGTGTCGCTTGTAGACATGCAGACAAATGATCTACGCAACACACTTTTTCATTTCATAGGCTTCATCCAGATGTGAACGATTACAATTTTGTTTATGATAATTTACCTGCAAGAGTTGCAATTAAAAATTGATTCATTACAATCAGGTGACCTTTAATGACGTCGGAATCAGCACATCCCTCATACAAATCATCATATGTCAGATCTAAACAAACTTCTTCAATTGTGAAGAATGTTGCTGGGGCTGCAACATTTATTGGGGATAATTATGGTTATTAAAGTTCCCCAAAACGTCGGATTTCTTTCTGTTTAGTTTTTTTTTATATTAGTTTTAATTCCTTTCGTGTTTCATTTTTCCTTTGTTTTTCTATTTTCGTTCTTCCTTTCTTTGTCTCACTTTTAATGTCCGGTCTGGCATGATGTTTTTAAAATTTTTCTGTCTGTCAAAGGCCCTGGTGCGCTGAAAGAACCAGCCAATCCGGCGAGCTTAGCCACGCGAAAAACCAGCATGCCAGCAACACCTGCGGTCAGGGCAACCAAATCGATAACCCAATAATAAGCGACAGTACATTTTCGTCGCGTATTGGGAATTGCGTTTCGGTGGGCATATTAGTATTTTTTAATGTTTTCCATAGTGAGAATTTGGTTGAAGCTGACGGAGTTAAACTTGGAATGAAACTACCATGTTGTCTACTTAGTAGCGTCAGTCGGACCGCTGGCGACCTGTTTCTTGACCATTCACGACCGAACCTCCTTTTTCCACTTACAAGGCAGTCCATTTTCCGGTTAGTGTAAGTATTAAAACTATCTGTCGCGTTTATTTGTCTGTGTGTAGCGTGAATGGCCGCCTGTTGCAGGATCACGTTCAAGTTGGATACGTTGTTATCGATCTCTTCCGCGTTATAAAATAGATGATTCGCATCTAAATGACTGCTAATGTACTTCCTGGCTAAAATCAGTTAGTTGTGGATGAAGTAAGCCTTAGGGATCGTCTACAAGTACTGCCTTCTCGTGAAGAAGAAATATAAATGGCGAGTGGTCTGATGATAAGTCAGAACAGGTACTAGCAGATAAGTTAGATTTAGTAACTTCTCTTATTATACCGAAGTCTATCAACTCAGGCTTTTTGTTAATATCAGAAGGTCAATATGCACAGTACATAAACATGTGAAAATCTGAAGCAAAAACTGAATTTTCGTGCCTTCTAACTAAAGTAAAAATCACTTATGGATCGTATACCTTTAAATGTTTAACCATTCAACGTGGTGTCGCTTGTAGACATGCAGACAAATGATCTACGCAACACACTTTTTCATTTCATAGGCTTCATCCAGATGTGAACGATTACAATTTTGTTTATGATAATTTACCTGCAAGAGTTGCAATTAAAAATTGATTCATTACAATCAGGTGACCTTTAATGACGTCGGAATCAGCACATCCCTCATACAAATCATCATATGTCAGATCTAAACAAACTTCTTCAATTGTGAAGAATGTTGCTGGGGCTGCAACATTTATTGGGGGTAATTATGGTTATTAAAGTTCCCCAAAACGTCGGGTTTCTTTCTGTTTAGTTTTTTTTTTTATTTTAGTTTTAATTCCTTTCGTGTTTCATTTTTCCTTTGTTTTTCTATTTTCGTTCTTCCTTTCTTTGTCTCACTTTTAATGTCCGGTCTGGCATGATGTTTTTAAAATTTTTCTGTCTGTCAAAGGCCCTGGTGCGCTGAAAGAACCAGCCAATCCGGCGAGCTTAGCCACGCGAAAAACCAGCATGCCAGCAACACCTGCGGTCAGGGCAACAAAATCGATAACCCAACAATAAGCGACAGTACATTTTCGTCGCGTATTGGGAATTGCGTTTCGATGGGCATATTAGTATTTTTTAATGTTTTCCATAGTGAGAATTTGGTTGAAGCTGACGGAGTTAAACTTGGAATGAAACTACCATGTTGTCTACTTAGTAGCGTCAGTCGGACCGCTGGCGACCTGTTTCTTGACCATTCACGACCGAACCTCCTTTTTCCACTTACAAGGCAGTCCATTTTCCGGTTCGTGTAAGTATTAAAACTATCTGTCGCGTTTATTTGTCTGTGTGTAGCGTGAATGGCCGCCTGTTGCAGGATCACGTTCAAGTTGGATACGTTGTTATCGATCTCTTCCGCGTTATAAAATAGATGATTCGCATCTAAATGACTGCTAATGTACTTCCTGTATTTTAGCCAGTTAGTTGTGGATGAAGTAAGCCTTAGGGATCGTCTACAAGTACTGCCTTCTCGTGAAGAAGAAATATAAATGGCGAGTGGTCTGATGATAAGTCAGAACAGGTACTAGCAGATAAGTTAGATTTAGTAACTTCTCTTATTATACCGAAGTCTATCAACTCAGGCTTTTTGTTAATATCAGAAGGTCAATATGCACAGTACATAAACATGTGAAAATCTGAAGCAAAAAATGAATTTTCGTGCCTTCTAACTAAAGTAAAATCACTTATGGATCGTATACCTTTAAATGTTTAACCATTCAACGTGGTGTCGCTTGTAGACATGCAGACAAATGATCTACGCAACACACTTTTTCATTTCATAGGCTTCATCCAGATGTGAACGATTACAATTTTGTTTATGATAATTTACCTGCAAGAGTTGCAATTAAAAATTGATTCATTACAATCAGGTGACCTTTAATGACGTCGGAATCAGCACATCCCTCATACAAATCATCATATGTCAGATCTAAACAAACTTCTTCAATTGTGAAGAATGTTGCTGGGGCTGCAACATTTATTGGGGATAATTATGGTTATTAAAGTTCCCCAAAACGGCGAACTTGTAGTAGCTGTCTCTGGTTATTTGGGATCTTACTCAAAACAAAAGATTTATTTTGCCAGATTGTCGGCCTTTGCTGGTATGCTGGCGTTTAGCGCGGCTAAGCTCGCCGGACGGGCGTGGTCCTTGCCAGCAATCTGGACATGAATATATGAAACACATAATCATCCCAGACTTAAATTGATATAAAACACAAAAGACACGGACCCGAAGCAAGACACAAAGGTAAGGAAAATCAACACGGAAGTATGCACTCACTACAACCATCACGAACGCTCAACTTCTTGGCGGCTGTTATGCCAAGGAAATTACCCTCCCTCTTGGAGTCGGAAACCAAAATCCACCGTGATACCTCCAATTATTTCTGAGGTATCCCATCTCCAATACCTATACTTAACCCTTGCCTTTTTTGAACTAGAAATTCATATTAAATAGATTTCTCTTAATTTGTTTTTACAAAAAAAATCCATTTATTATGAGATTTTCGTTAATATTCAAAAAAATTTAACGTAAACTTATTAACGCACATTCGACCGAATTGTTTGAATAATAATTTAATTTTTCTTTTAAATACAAAAATCAAGAAAATTTAATTTTGAATTTCACCAGAAAAGTTTAACAAAAACAGTAAAATATCTTATTACGCCTAAAATGATCTTGGAACTTGATCATTTTAGGTGTGATAAGATCATGACAAAATTATTTAACTCAATTTTGAGACATTGTTAATTTCCTAAAGTATGAAAATTTTCTCTGATTCAAATGATTTTAAAGCCAGGAAACGACATCAATACCTTCCTCCAAACGATTTGGAAAAGTTCTTTTATAGAAAATAAAACCGTTCCTCGTGTCAAATAACATAATACCAGACCATCAGTTTGGATTCCGGGAAGGTCATAGCACCATCGAACAAGTAAAGACCCAAGCGATTGAAAAATCATTTGAACGGCGAGAATATTGCTGAGCCGTATTTCTGGATGTTGCTCAAGCATTTGACAAAGTCTGGCACTCTGGCAAATACGCATCGAATTCTTGAGTCTTACTTAGAAAACTTCAGATTCAGAGTCAAATGTGGGCAACACGTCACCAAAGACCGCGAAATACTAGCAGGTGTGTCCCATGGAAGCGTTCTGAGGCCTATCCCTTACATTCTGTTTACCCTACCAGCCAAAACGTGCTAACATCCACTTTTGCCGACGATACCGCTATAATAGCCGCACAAAATGCAGGATATTGCATCTATGAATCTAGATGAACATCTCTGACGAGTAGAATCTTGGCTCTCTGACTGGAGAATAAAAGTCAACGAGGCTAAATGCACTCAAGTAACTTTTACACCGAATTTTATCACTTGTCCGACATTGAAACTAAACAATATCCCTTTTTCTCAATCTGATCATGCTACATACCTCGCCGTCTCACCTGGAGAAGTCATATCGAAACCAAAATGACTAAACTGAAACTTATGGTTCATCAACTGCACTGGCCCCTAAACGCGAACTCAAAACTAAGCCTTGAATATAAGGTCCTGCTATACAACAGTGCAATCAAGCCTATCTAGTTATACGGTGCTCAGCTATGGGGCAAAGCAAGCTCGAGCAATCTCGACAAAATCCAAAGAGTCCAATCGAAGACATCGCGGCTCATTTCCGGTACCCCTTGGTATATCAGGAACGAAAACATCCACCAAGACTTAAAAATACCTCTCGTTAATTCAAATTAACTTCAAGTAACTTCACTTAATTGTAAATAAAAGCATAACGCGTTAATCGATTTCTATGATCTATGTCGCATTTTGTTTATAGGTTATGTGACTTTACGTGAAAGTTATAAGACTCTACACGGTTTTTCGTTCGGGATTTATATGTTTTAAAAAAAAAAAAAAAAAAAAATTGGCAAAATTGTCTTCATAAATTTATTTCTAATTGCAAAAATGTTGATTTGGTAGAGTAACAGTATATTAATGGATTAAAGAAAATGTAATTATTAATTTTTCTCAATTTATTTCAGCAAAATCGAACTAGTCGTTCTCGAGTTATGTCAAACTACGTTTTTGCCAACATTTTACAACTAAGCGAAAAAACATCAAGATAAGGAAAAAAAGAAAAAAGGTCATAAAAAAAACTGACACATACGAAAGCAAAACCCTTTGAGGGTTTTAATATACTGACCTAGTTCCATCACCCTCACCCCCCAGATTGGCTGTTGTACTGTGTTATTGAAATATACTTAAGATTCGTATACTTATTGTTAGGCTCCTTTGGAGCAGATTTAATAATTCAAATAAAGCATATATAAGAAACAATTGTACTGTGCTAAAAATATGTTGATCTTTTGTTCCAGAGACAGTTCCTCTGGATGCATATACAAATTGGATAGCTTAAAAAATTCATCAATATTGGACAGTTTTTGTGGAGCCGGAAGAGACTGACAAATGAATTACTACTAACAGCTTTGTTAACGTTTCTTGTTGCCGTTGCCCTATCTTCAAGAGTCTTCGCTATCTTTTTTTTGTCGTGCAGCGACGTTTTTTATATGTTGGCCATGGTATTGATCTGAAGTGTCTGTAGATATTCTTTGACATTTTCCGTGTGCAAGTTTCTGATCACACTTAACACAGTTGTACGCCGTTACTATTTCGCGCGATGTGACCCCATCGGTGACATCTGCAAAACTGAATTTCACCCTCTTTTTTGCTTCTCCCATGGGTGCATCCCCTGTTATCTTCCCTGAAAGCAATGATATGAAAAATAGTCTCGTGTCAATATTTTATTTAAAGACGTTGTAGTCTTGCATTTTAAAATACTGGCCACTGTGTGTGAAACCAATTTGTCCAGTTTCAACTTCAGCTTGTCAATTTCCGTGTCTGGATACAGGCCTCTTACTAGTAAGGAAACTTGTTTGAGTTTCTTCGAAGAAAATGAGTAAGAGTGAATAGTCATCTCTTGAAGTATAGGCATCATTGAAGAATGCACAGTGGGTTCTGCAAATAGAGTTTACTCTTATTCATGTCAACGTTTTTGACTTTGAATGAAAATTCTGGAGTGTTGGCGTTTAATCTATCCACAAGCGTTTTTATATGCGTGTTATGATCAAATATTGGTTGACACCATGCTCTATGTCATACAATCATTCTTGTTGACAGTTATTAGCTTTTATTTATATGCATACATAAGTATTTTTTAAACCAGTTCTTGAAGGACCATGGCCACATAAAACTTTTGCTATAGCGCCCGAATAAGGCTGAATATCTTAGGTGTTTGATAGGGTAAATATAAACTTAATACCTTTAATGACTCTTGAAGCATTGCCTATCAACTAAACATCTGCATGAAAGTAAAAAAAAAACACACATTAGACACTCCAAAAATCCATAGCAGGTTTTCATTAGATTTACTATGAATGGATGAGTGCTAAACAAACATGAATTGCTTACAGAATGTATGCGTTGTACTCGTAGTTTTCGCACAAACCACAATTTACACTCGGCACAACATAAGACAAATACGTGTGCGAAGCTGTGCAGAGGGCGGCCCAAATAAGACGAACTGATGTGAAACACAAATAACATTTTTATTTTTTAACATAATTTATTTTTTCTTTTTGCAGATTATAACTGAACTCATGGAAATTTTAAATAAATACGTACAGTCCACAACAACGCATTAAAATTATCTATTTTTATTATTCTTCTCAACGATCAATTGTTCTGACACAGCGAAATTATCGCCGTTTTTAAACGTAAGATCAGCGCCCACATCTTCCATGATTACAAGTTTATTTTGTCATGTGCGCCTTAAACGGTTATTAGCGTTTGCATAAACATAACAAAAAGCTCAAAAAAATTGTTTAACATGGCAGCACTCTAATTAACAGCTTTGTTAACGTTTCTTGTTGCCGTTGCCCTATCTTCAAGAGTCTTCGCTATCTTTTTTTGTCGTGCAGCGACGTTTTTTATATGTTGGCCATGGTATTGATCTGAAGTGTCTGTAGATATTCTTTGACATTTTCCGTGTGCAAGTTTCTGATCACACTTAACACAGTTGTACGCCGTTACTATTTCGCGCGATGTGACCCCATCGGTGACATCTGCAAAACTGAATTTCACCCTCTTTTTTGCTTCTCCCATGGGTGCATCCCCTGTTATCTTCCCTGAAAGCAATGATATGAAAAATAGTCTCGTGTCAATATTTTATTTAAAGACGTTGTAGTCTTGCATTTTAAAATACTGGCCACTGTGTGTGAAACCAATTTGTCCAGTTTCAACTTCAGCTTGTCAATTTCCGTGTCTGGATACAGGCCTCTTACTAGTAAGGAAACTTGTTTGAGTTTCTTCGAAGAAAATGAGTAAGAGTGAATAGTCATCTCTTGAAGTATAGGCATCATTGAAGAATGCACAGTGGGTTCTGCAAATAGAGTTTACTCTTATTCATGTCAACGTTTTTGACTTTGAATGAAAATTCTGGAGTGTTGGCGTTTAATCTATCCACAAGCGTTTTTATATGCGTGTTATGATCAAATATTGGTTGACACCATGCTCTATGTCATACAATCATTCTTGTTGACAGTTATTAGCTTTTATTTATATGCATACATAAGTATTTTTTAAACCAGTTCTTGAAGGACCATGGCCACATAAAACTTTTGCTATAGCGCCCGAATAAGGCTGAATATCTTAGGTGTTTGATAGGGTAAATATAAACTTAATACCTTTAATGACTCTTGAAGCATTGCCTATCAACTAAACATCTGCATGAAAGTAAAAAAAAAAACACACATTAGACACTCCAAAAATCCATAGCAGGTTTTCATTAGATTTACTATGAATGGATGAGTGCTAAACAAACATGAATTGCTTACAGAATGTATGCGTTGTACTCGTAGTTTTCGCACAAACCACAATTTACACTCGGCACAACATAAGACAAATACGTGTGCGAAGCTGTGCAGAGGGCGGCCCAAATAAGACGAACTGATGTGAAACACAAATAACATTTTTATTTTTTAACATAATTTATTTTTTCTTTTTGCAGATTATAACTGAACTCATGGAAATTTAAAATAAATACGTACAGTCCACAACAACGCATTAAAATTATCTATTTTTATTATTCTTCTCAACGATCAATTGTTCTGACACAGCGAAATTATCGCCGTTTTTAAACGTAAGATCAGCGCCCACATCTTCCATGATTACAAGTTTATTTTGTCATGTGCGCCTTAAACGGTTATTAGCGTTTGCATAAACATAACAAAAAGCTCAAAAAAATTGTTTAACATGGCAGCACTCTAATTAACAGCTTTGTTAACGTTTCTTGTTGCCGTTGCCCTATCTTCAAGAGTCTTCGCTATCTTTTTTTGTCGTGCAGCGACGTTTTTTATATGTTGGCCATGGTATTGATCTGAAGTGTCTGTAGATATTCTTTGACATTTTCCGTGTGCAAGTTTCTGATCACACTTAACACAGTTGTACGCCGTTACTATTTCGCGCGATGTGACCCCATCGGTGACATCTGCAAAACTGAATTTCACCCTCTTTTTTGCTTCTCCCATGGGTGCATCCCCTGTTATCTTCCCTGAAAGCAATGATATGAAAAATAGTCTCGTGTCAATATTTTATTTAAAGACGTTGTAGTCTTGCATTTTAAAATACTGGCCACTGTGTGTGAAACCAATTTGTCCAGTTTCAACTTCAGCTTGTCAATTTCCGTGTCTGGATACAGGCCTCTTACTAGTAAGGAAACTTGTTTGAGTTTCTTCGAAGAAAATGAGTAAGAGTGAATAGTCATCTCTTGAAGTATAGGCATCATTGAAGAATGCACAGTGGGTTCTGCAAATAGAGTTTACTCTTATTCATGTCAACGTTTTTGACTTTGAATGAAAATTCTGGAGTGTTGGCGTTTAATCTATCCACAAGCGTTTTTATATGCGTGTTATGATCAAATATTGGTTGACACCATGCTCTATGTCATACAATCATTCTTGTTGACAGTTATTAGCTTTTATTTATATGCATACATAAGTATTTTTTAAACCAGTTCTTGAAGGACCATGGCCACATAAAACTTTTGCTATAGCGCCCGAATAAGGCTGAATATCTTAGGTGTTTGATAGGGTAAATATAAACTTAATACCTTTAATGACTCTTGAAGCATTGCCTATCAACTAAACATCTGCATGAAAGTAAAAAAAAAACACACATTAGACACTCCAAAAATCCATAGCAGGTTTTCATTAGATTTACTATGAATGGATGAGTGCTAAACAAACATGAATTGCTTACAGAATGTATGCGTTGTACTCGTAGTTTTCGCACAAACCACAATTTACACTCGGCACAACATAAGACAAATACGTGTGCGAAGCTGTGCAGAGGGCGGCCCAAATAAGACGAACTGATGTGAAACACAAATAACATTTTTATTTTTTAACATAATTTATTTTTTCTTTTTGCAGATTATAACTGAACTCATGGAAATTTAAAATAAATACGTACAGTCCACAACAACGCATTAAAATTATCTATTTTTATTATTCTTCTCAACGATCAATTGTTCTGACACAGCGAAATTATCGCCGTTTTTAAACGTAAGATCAGCGCCCACATCTTCCATGATTACAAGTTTATTTTGTCATGTGCGCCTTAAACGGTTATTAGCGTTTGCATAAACATAACAAAAAGCTCAAAAAAATTGTTTAACATGGCAGCACTCTTCGAACAACTGTAGAGGAGTACACAGAATAATAAAGAAACAAAAAGAAAATTAGGAAAAGGTAAAGCCAGAAGATTTATTTTGCCGACAATCTGGCAAAATTAATCTTTTGTTTGGAGTAAGATTTATTTTGCCAGATTGTCGGCCTTTGCTGGCGTTTAGCGCGGCTAAGCTCGCCGGACGGGCGTGGTTCTTGCCAGCAATCTGGACATGAAGACAGGTACAATAAACACATAATCATACCAGACTTAAATTGATATAAAACACGCAGGGGACAACACGAAAGACATGGACCCGATGCAAGACACAAGGTAAGGAAAATCAACACTGAAGTATGCACTCACTACAACCATCACGAACGCTCAACTTCTTGGCGGCTGTTATGCCAAGGAAATTACCCTCCCTCTTGGAGTCGGAAACCAAACTCCACTGTGATACCTCCAATTATTTCTGAGGTATCCCATCTCCAATACCTATACTTACCCCTTGCCTTTTTTGAACTAGAAATTCATATTAAATAGATTTCTCTTAATTTGGTTTTACAAAAAAATCCATTTATTATGAGATTTTCGTTAATATTCAAAAAAAATTTAACGTAAACTTATTAACGCACATTCGACCGAATTGTTTGAATCATAATTTAATTTTTCTTTCAAATACAAAAATCAAGAAAATTTTATTTTGAATTTCACCAGAAAAGTTTAACAAAAATAGTAAAATATCTTATTACGCCTAAAATGATCTTGGAACTTGATCATTTTAGGTGTGATAAGATCATGACAAAATTATTTAACCCTCTAGTGCCCAAGACCGCCTCTAGACGGGTAAAATTTAAAACTGCCTTACTCGCTTTCCGCATTCCTTTTTGTCTTCGTTTTGCGTTTGTCTAATTCGGGGAAGTCCAACAATTAATTTCGTTGCGTTTGCAATACATTCCAGCGCTTGCGTCAGCTACTGCAGTCATTTGAAGTTGAAAGTTTGTGTAGTTCGGAAGCAATAATTATTTTGCAAAAAGTGCGAATTTAAAAAATTAAAAAAAAAATATTTTATAAGGTCGCAGTTCGGAAAAAAAAATATTGGCGGGTTGCTGACAGTGTCAAGGACGCAATACAGTGCTTTAGGTATAAAAAAAAAGTTTGCGTAAGCTTTTTATTGCTTCTGCAAGGTAGCCCGTCTAGAGGCGGTCTTGGGACAATTCGGGAAAAAAAATTATTAGGTAAGTTTAAAAGTGGAACAACTCAAGACATATTTAAGTCCAAATAATTGCTTCAGTAGGCATGGAACGACGACATATGCATAAGCTATCAGCTCTTTCAGATGTGGATATTGAGAAATATTTGAATTCGATGGATTTTGACTTTGATACGGATGGAGAAGAAGAATCGGAGGACGATTTGGCTGATGATGTTTGCGAGGCAGCGTTTCCTGTCAATGATCAAGATCAAGAAGCGATTGAAAGAGCGGTAAATATGTCAGATTCGATGTTTGCTTCAGAGATTTGTGTAACTTCAAGCGGAAGTTCTGCTCCGTTGGTGAAATTGTTGTCACCCTCAACTTCGATTGCATCGAATTCACCTCAAGCACAAAAACGCAAACGCAAAGCGGCTGCTGAGCATGATATTGCTCATGCTGAAGAAAGTACAATAACCGAATTTGTAGGATCTGTTTTGGATATAGATCCAAAATCACCGATTTCAAAAAGATATTGTGGCGCCAAAATAACTTAGTATTGGATAAATCTGCGTTTTCCTTTACTGAGATTGACCTCGGAGATCTCAAAAAGCTTGATACGCCATTCAAGTGTTTTGTATACTTTTTGAATGATACTATCATTGAGCATATTACTCAGCAAACAAATTTGTATGCTGCCCAAAAAGATGTCAATACTTCGTTTTCAACGACGAAGTTAGAAATTTGACAATTTATTGGCATTTTATTTTTTATGTCAGTTTTTCGCTACCCAAATGTTCGATCATATTGGGGTGAGTATGCGTTTGGAACAGTTCAGATCACAATGTCAAAAAATCGCTTTGAACAAATTCGAAGCAATTTGCATTTCAATGACAATAGTAAGTTGCCCTCAAAGGATTCTGCCGACCACGATCCTTTATACAAAATACGACCTATCGTGAATCACTTCAATGAGAAGTTTCAGTCAGTTCCGATGACCCAACGCTTATCTGTGGATGAACAAATGTGTGCAACGAAGATGAAGACCTTCCTTCGACAATATTTACCAGACAAACCACACAAATGGGGAGTAAAATTCTTCAATTTGTGTGACTCCTTCGGCTTTTGCTATAATTTTGAGATATATTGCGGCGAAGGAGACAACGTTGTGCAAACTGGCTCACCAGATCTTGGTGCGTCAGCAAATGTAGTCGTTCGATTGTCACGCAACGTTCCGGATTTCAAAAACCAGATTATCTACTTCGACAATTATTATACTTCTTTTCCCCTTCTTGTATATGTCAAATCCCGGGGAATATTTTCTTTGGGAACTATTCGCTCGAATCGCATTCAAATTGTAAGCTGCCAACTGACAGCGACCTCAAGAAACAAGTGCGTGGATATTCTACCGAATTTTGTGGATCTGCATCAGGAGTCTAAATGTCTTTGACGGTTTGGAAGGACAATAAGGCAGTACGACTTGCTTCGACTTACGCAGGCACAAAGCCTTTCCTGAATGAAACGAATTCAAAAGGTAAGGTTTCACGTTTTGTTCATTCAGAAAAAAGTACGTTGACATAGATTGCCCCAATGTAATCCACGAATATAACAGCAACATGGGTGGCGTCGACTTAATGGACGGACTCATTGGTCGATATAAAATTCCAGTAAAGAGCAACAAATACACAAATCGACTATTTACACATATGCTTGATTTAGCCATGATAAACGCTTACATTTTATTCCACCGAATCAACATGCCCGACGCTAATAATGCAAAATACCACCTGCCAAACTTCCGATCAGAGGTCGCATACGTGCTTTGTATGCTACAAACTACATCTCAGTCAAAAGGACCAGGCCGCCCACGACAAGTTGCTGTAATATAAACCTGTGCCTTTCCCAGCAAAAAGACTGTTTCTACGATTTTCATCATAAATAAGTAAACGTCCTTTTTGTACACAAATATTTTGTATTTTTGTAAAGTTAAGTTAATTTTTTATGGATACGTGAGTTTTTTTGTTAATTGTAATTTCTTTTCTTTTTTTGAGTCTTTCTTTCTTTCTTTTATAATAAAACATGTAAACAACAAAATTTTGTTACTGAATTTTTTTTTGGTCTACTTTCCCAAAGCCGCCTCTAGGCGGTCCAAGGTTTTAGTCCTATAAAACCCGATTCGCGCAAAAGTAAAATTTTTTCCAGAACAAACCTTTACTTTGAAGACATAATAAATTCAAAAATAATTTTTTTCTACGAAAAAAAAATTTGGGCACTAGAGGGTTAACTCAATTTTGAGACATTGTTAATTTCCTAAAGTATGAAAATTTTCTCTGATTCAAATGATTTTAAAGCCAGGAAAGGACATCAATACCTTCCTCCAAACGATTTGAAAAAGTTCTTTTATAGAAAATAAAACCGTTCATCGTGTCAAATAACATTATACCAGACCATCAGTTTCGATTCCGGGAAGGTCATAGCACCATCGAACAAGTAAAAAGTCTGACCCAAGCGATTGAAAAATCATTTGAACGGCGAGAATATTGCTGAGCCGTATTTCTGGATGTTGCTCAAGCATTTGACAAAGTCTGGCACTTTGGCAAATACGCATCGAATTCTTGAGTCTTACTTAGAAAACTTCAGATTCAGAGTCAAATGTGGGCAACACGTCACCAAAGACCGCGAAATACTAGCAGGTGTGTCCCATGGAAGCGTTCTGAGGCCTATCCTTTACATTCTGTTTACCCTACCAGCCAAAACGTGCTAACATCCACTTTTGCCGACGATACCGCTATAATAGCCGCACAAAATGCAGGATATTGCATCTATGAATCTAGGTGTACATTTCTGACGAGTAGAATCTTGGCTCTCTAACTGGAGAATAAAAGTCAACGAGGCTAAATGCACACAAATAACTTTTGCACCGAATTTTATCACTTGTCCGACATTGAAACTAAACAATATCCCTTTTTCTCAATCTGATCATGCTACATACCTCGCCGTCTCACCTGGAGAAGTCATATCGAAACCAAAATGACTCAACTGAAACTTATGGTTCATCAACTGCACTGGCCCCTAAACGCGAACTCAAAACTAAGCCTTGAATATAAGGTCCTGCTATACAACAGTGCAATCAAGCCTATCTAGTTATACGGTGCTCAGCTATGGGGCAAAGCAAGCTCGAGCAATCTCGACAAAATCCAAAGAGTCCAATCGAAGACATCGCGGCTCATTTCCGGTACCCCTTGGTATATCAGGAACGAAAACATCCACCAAGACTTAAAAATACCTCTCGTTAATTCAAAGTAACTTCACTTAAATGTAAATAAAAGCAGAACGCGTTAATCGATTTCTATGATCTATGTCGCATTTTGTTTATAGGTTATGTGACTTTACGTGAAAGTTATAAGACTCTACACGTTTTTCCGTTTGGGATTTATATGTTTTAAAAAAAAAAATTAGAGTAGAGTAACAGTATATTAATGGATTAAAGAAAATGTAATTATTAATTTTTCTCAATTTATTTCAGCAAAATCGAACTAGTCGTTCTCGAGTTATGTCAAACTACGTTTTTGCCAACATTTTACAACTATGCGAAAAAACATCAAGATAAGGAAAAAATGTAAAAGGTCATAAAAAAAACTGGCACATACGAACGCAAAACCCTTTGAGGGTTTTAATATACTGACCTAGTTCCATCACCCTCACCCCCCAGATTGGCTGTTGTACTGTGTTATTGAAATATACTTAAGATTCGTATACTTATTGTTAGGCTCCTTTGGAGCAGATTTAATAATTCAAATAAAGCATATATAAGAAACAAATGTACTGTGCTAAAAATATGTTGATCTTCTGTTCCAGAGACAGTTCCTCTGGATGCATATACAAATTGGATAGCTTAAAAAATTCATCAATATTGGACAGTTTTTGTGGAGCCGGAAGAGACTGACAAATGATTTACTACTAACAGCTTTGTTAACGTTTCTTGTTGCCGTTGCCCTATCTTCAAGAGTCTTCGCTATCTTTTTTTGTCGTGCAGCGACGTTTTTTATATGTTGGCCATGGTATTGATCTGAAGTGTCTGTAGATATTCTTTGACATTTTCCGTGTGCATGTTTCTGATCACACTTAACACAGCTGTACGCCGTTACTATTTCGCGCGATGTGACCCCATCGGTGACATCTGCAAAACTGAATTTCACCCTCTTTTTTGCTTCTCCCATGGGTGCATCCCCTGTTATCTTCCCTGAAAGCAATGATATGAAAAATAGTCTCGTGTCAATATTTTATTTAAAGACGTTGTAGTCTTGCATTTTAAAATAAACAGAATGACAGGATAGGACCCAGAATGCTTCCCTGGGACACTCCTGCTAGTATTTCGCGGTCTTTGGTGACGTGTTGCCCACATTTGACTCTGAATCTGAAGTTTTCTATGTAAGACTCAAGAATTCGATGCGTATTTGCCAAAGTGCCAGACTTTGTCAAATGCTTGAGCAACATCCAGAAATACGGCTCAGCAATATTCTCGCCGTTCAAATGATTTTTCAATCGCTTGGGTCAGACTTTTTACTTGTTCGATGGTGCTATGACCTTCCCGGAATCGAAACTGATGGTCTGGTATTATGTTATTTGACACGATGAACGGTTTTATTTTCTATAAAAGAACTTTTTCAAATCGTTTGGAGGAAGGTATTGATGTCCTTTCCTGGCTTTAAAATCATTTGAATCAGAGAAAATTTTCATACTTTAGGAAATTAACAATGTCTCAAAATTGAGTTAAATAATTTTGTCATGATCTTATCACACCTAAAATGATCAAGTTCCAAGATCATTTTAGGCGTAATAAGATATTTTACTATTTTTGTTAAACTTTTCTGGTGAAATTCAAAATTAAATTTTCTTGATTTTTGTATTTGAAAGAAAAATTAAAAAATTATTTAAACAATTCGGTCGAATGTGCGTTAATAAGTTAAGTTAAATTTAAACCACGCCCGTCCGGCGAGCTTAGCCGCGCTAAACGCCAGCAAAGGCCGACAATCTGGCAAAATAAATCTTACTCCAAACAAAAGATTAATTTTGCCAGATTGTCGGCAAAATAAATCTTCTGGCTTTACCTTTTCCTAATTTTCTTTTTGTTTCTTTATTATTCTGTGTACTCCTCTACAGTTGTTCGAAGAGTGCTGCCATGTTAAACAAATTTTTTGAGCTTTTTGTTATGTTTATGCAAACGCTAATAACCGTTTAAGGCGCACATGACAAAATAAACTTGTAATCATGGAAGATGTGGGCGCTGATCTTACGTTTAAAAACGGCGATAATTTCGCTGTGTCAGAACAATTGATCGTTGAGAAGAGTAATAAAAATAGATAATTTTAATGCGTTGTTGTGGACTGTACGTATTCATTTTAAATTTCCATGAGTTCGGTTATAATCTGCAAAAAGAAAAAATAAATTATGTTAAAAAATAAAAATTTTATTTGTGTTTCACATCAGCTCGTCTTTTTTGGGCCGCCCGTTAATAATAATAATTCGCCTCTGCACAGCTTCGCACACGTATTTGTCTTATGTTGTGCCGAGTGTAAATCGTGGTTTGTGCGAAAACTACGAGTACAACGCATACATTCTGTAAGCAATTCATGTTTGTTTAGCACTCATCCATTCATAGTAAATCTAATGAAAACCTGCTATGGATTTTTGGAGTGTCTAATGTGTGTTTTTTTTACTTTCATGCAGATGTTTAGTTGATAGGCAATGCTTCAAGAGTCATTAAAGGTATTAAGTTTATATTTACCCTATCAAACACCTAAGATATTCAGCCTTATTCGGGCGCTATAGCAAAAGTTTTATGTGGCCATGGTCCTTCAAGAACTGGTTTAAAAAATACTTATGTATGCATATAAATAAAAGCTAATAACTGTCAACAAGAATGATTGTATGACATAGAGCATGGTGTCAACCAATATTTGATCATAACACGCATATAAAAACGCTTGTGGATAGATTAAACGCCAACACTCCAGAATTTTCATTCAAAGTCAAAAACGTTGACATGAATAAGAGTAAACTCTATTTGCAGAACCCACTGTGCATTCTTCAATGATGCATATACTTCAAGAGAAGACTATTCACTCTTATAGCCTTTTCACATTTACTGCGTTTCAGCTGAAACGCCGGCGTTTCGCTCTCTTGAAATCATTTTGAAACCATGGTGTTCACATTATGCTTTTTTAAACTACTGTGGTTTCCGGTGACATTTCTCATTTCTCTTTTGTGTTTTCTGTACTGAGTGTAAACAAAACAAACAAACAAAGATAAAATAATATCAAAAAATGAATTTAATTTGTACAATATTAGAGTTTATATCATTGTATGACTGCGCTGTAATTATTAAAAAAGAAAAATTTTAATTTATAGTCATAGATCCCATTGCAATAAGTACTTACCACCACAAAGCAAACTAGAAATGTAAACAAACAGATGTTTTTTTCCCTCATTTTTCTGACATTTGCTTTGAACCAGCAATGGAAATTTTTTCATTTTACTGCTTTTTTTAACTACTATTGGAGTACAACACTGGGCTCTCTCTCATTTTTACTGTGGTTTCAAACAAACTACAGCAAAAAGAGCATAATGCCTGCGTTTTGTTTTGTATGGAAATTTAAGTGTGTTTCGCGGAATTCATCGAAAGAGACTGAAACGCCGGCGTTTCAGCTGAAACGCAGTAAATTTGAAAAGGCTATTACTCATTTTCTTCGAAGAAACTCAAACAAGTTTCCTTACTAATAAGAGGCCTGTACCCAGACACGGAAATTGTCAAGCTGAAGTTGAAACTGGACAAATTGGTTTCACACACAGTGGCCAGTATTTTAAAATGCAAGACTACAACGTCTTTAAATAAAATATTGACACGAGACTATTTTTCATATCATTGCTTTCAGGGAAGATAACAGGGGATGCACCCATGGGAGAAGCAAAAAAGAGGGTGAAATTCAGTTTTGCAGATGTCACCGATGGGGTCACATCGCGCGAAATAGTAACGGCGTACAACTGTGTTAAGTGTGATCAGAAACTTGCACACGGAAAATGTCAAAGAATATCTACAGACACTTCAGATCAATACCATGGCCAACATATAAAAAACGTCGCTGCACGACAAAAAAAAGATAGCGAAGACTCTTGAAGATAGGGCAACGGCAACAAGAAACGTTAACAAAGCTGTTAGTAGTAAAACATTTGTCAGTCTCTTCCGGCTCCACAAAAACTGTCCAATATTGATGAATTTTTTAAGCTATCCAATTTGTATATGCATCCAGAGGAACTGTCTCTGGAACAGAAGATCAACATATTTTTGGCCCAGTACATTTGTTTCTTATATATGCTTTATTTGAATTATTAAATCTGCTCCAAAGGAGCCTAACAATAAGTATACGAATTTTAAGTATATTTCAACAATGAATCCTAGTACGATTTTTTGTATTTGGTCAAAATAGTATATATCTGGCTCACATGTATAAGAATTTTAAACCTGGTTTGGCTTAAACCTCGTGATTAAGGGCCAGAGGTCATTTACAGAGTCTTCGCGATATTATGTAGAGTAAAAAACTCTAGTTATGTATGTATAACGGATAACTCAAGAATATCAGAGTGGACGACGTAATTAAGATTTTGTGGGTTTTTCGTGTTGACTGTTTTAAGGATCACGTGTGAGAGCATTTCAGCCACGTGGCGTATAATAAAGGATTCTACAGTCTTTTTGGAGTGTTCGTTCACGATTGGTATTGACTGTTTGAAGGATCACGTTTAAGAACATTTAAGCCACGTTACGTAGAAACAGAATTTTACAGTCTTTTTTGAGTGTTCGTTCGCAATTGACATTGACTGTTTTAAGGATCACGTATAAGAGCATTAAAGCCACGTGATGTAGAAAAAAGAATTATACACAGTCTTTCGGGCGCGTGTGTTCGCGATTACTTTTACGGCTGAAGTACATGTGTAGATTAGAAACCGCGGCGTTCGTTTCTTCAAAGTCTTAAAGAGCTTGGGTTGCACAATAATTGTCTAGCAAGTATGCTATCATGAAGTTCATGCTTCTCTTAGCTTTATATTGATTTTTTGAATTGCCTCCTTAACGAGAGGTATTTTTAAGTCTTGGTGGATGTTTTCGTTCCTGATATACCAAGGGGTACCGGCAATGAGCCGCGATGTCTTCGATTGGACTCTTTGGATTTTGTCGAGATTGCTCGAGCTTGCTTTGCCCCATAGCTGAGCACCGTATAACTAGATAGGTTTGATTGCACTGTTGTATAGCAGGACCTTATATTCAAGGCTTAGTTTTGAGTTCGCGTTTAGGAGCCAGTGCAGTTGATGAACCATAAGTTTCAGTTGAGTCATTTTGGTTTCGATATGACTTCTCCAGGTGAGTCGGCGAGGTATGTAGCATGATCAGATTGAGAAAAAGGGATATTGTTTAGTTTCAATGTCGGACAAGTGATAAAATTCAGTGTAAAAGTTACTAGTGTGCATTTAGCCTCGTTGACTTTTATTCTCCAGTCAGAGAGCCAAGATTCTACTCGTCAGAGATGTACACCTAGATTCATAGATGCAATATCCTGCATTTTTTGCGGCCATTATAGCGGTATCGTCGGCAAAAGTGGATGTTAGCACGTTTTGGCTGGTAGGGATATCTGCGGTAAACAGAATGTAAAGGATAGGCCTCAGAACGCTTCCATGGGACACACCTGCTAGTATTTCACGGTCTTTGGTGACGTGTTGCCCACATTTGACTGTCAAATGCTTGAGCAACATCCATTTTCCACTCACCATTTTTATATTGTGCGCCTTTAGAGGGTTAAAGAAGGGAATAAGAAGAAAAGCTATAAAGACGACCAGCTGTATACAAATGCAACAGTGCTAAGTTCCTATAAATTGCGAACGATGAGGATAAAGATGGAGATAAGAAAGTAAACAAAGAAGAGTCAAATTAGGAAAAAAAGATGGAAGCTGGAGTTCTTTTCTGATTGGGATCTGAGATTGATTGGTTGTGGTTTGAAGAAAAAACTTACCGGCCTAACGAAAGAAATACAAACAGTGTCGCCGATGCTCATATTTATGTTTTTTGTTTAATTAGTTATTTTCATTTATGTTTGATTTTAATATGTTTGTTGGGATTAACATTAATATTCATTAACGTTTTGCATCATTTGAATTATGCTATGATCATTTGTTTTGCCTTTGTTATTCCCTTTTTTGGTCTCAATTGTTTATGAGTTTCACCGCAGTCCCTTTGCCTCTTTGTGTTTTCGTTAAGAAAACTGTTTTCTTCATTTGGAAGGAAACTGTTAGAAAGTGTAAACAAATAAGAATAAGTAGCCTACAAGTGATTGTGGCTCTTGTTGAAAGTTTAGTTTGCTGAGGACAAAGACTGCGGTGAGTGCGTAAAATATTTTGTTTTGCTTGGTTTTTAATTTTATATTTTTTAGAAATAAACGCATAGCAACGCATGCACATACAATAAAGTGTTTATGTTTTTATGTTGTTAAACTCACTGTCCTCACACGGATCAACTCAAGTCGCAGCCAGCGACAAATTTTATTTCGCAACTCTTGTGCGATATTTGTGAAATTTTGCAACCTGCCGCAATATTTATTGTGACATTTTTGAATCAATGTTTCGGTCGCCGCTTCGTAGGAGTCAACGCAACATGCCGGTCAACAATCAGCCAGACAAAACAAGTACGGAGCTTGCAAGTGCCAACAGTTCCATTCCTGCCGGAACAGAAGATGATTTAATCGTGGTCCAAGTGCCGCTGGTCACCAATCCAAGTTCCTCCAATGCCGGAACATCATCTACATCGCCGCCGGATGCCGTCACAGTTAATACAAATACGAAAGCGATTACTGTAAGTACAAATATGTTAAATACAAGTGTTCCACCGCCATTATTGCCAGGCCCTGGTGCAAGTAATCAACAGTTGTCATTGACGTCACGTAACAATCCATCGGTCCAGTCTGACATGGAAAGTTTACAACGACAAATTGAGGTTCTACAGGTCCAGTTATTGAACGCCCAACGGGCATTAAGTGCAGCTGGAAATTTACAAAATAATTCAACGAATATGCAAGTTTCAACAAATAATACATGCTGCAGGTAACAACATCGCAAGTGATTCCGACAGTGCTACTGAAGACATCATTGTCCAAAGAAGTGGCCCGACGCCATTTTTAGTTGCAGGTGGTGACGCCACAAGATGGCCGTGTTACCAAAGTCAACAGCAGCCATCGGCAGCGCAGTCGATGCATGTGCAGCAGCCACTAGCAGCGCAGCCGATATTTGTGCAGCAGCCACTAGCAGCGCAGTCGATACATGCGCAGCAGCCCTTGACAGCGCAGTCGTTGTATACACAACAGTCGTTGAATGGTCAGCAACCGCCGACAACGGCGCCGCCGTATACGCAGAATTATATGCAGCCACATAGAAAAATTTATGATTTGCCAGATTTTACCGGTGTTCCAGAGGAATGGCCAATGTTTTTCACAGCGTTTCAACAATCAACAGAAGCATATCAATATAATAATTTTGAAAATTGTTTGAGATTGCAAAAAGCATTGAAGGGTGATGCCAGGGAATGTGTGAAATCGTTGCTTATCCATTCTGATAATGTTTCCACCGTCATTGAGCAGCTGAAATTTCAATATGGCCGCCCAGAGTTGCTGATACGAGGGCAGAAAACGCGTTGGATAAGCTGATACCATTTGCTGTAAAGGTGAGAAATTTAGCCGCCTTTTTGGAAACAGCTAATGGACAGCAACATTTGTCGAATCCCACATTGATGGAGGGGTTAGTGCAGAAGCTTCCTATGAGTAAACGGTTGGATTGGGCGCAGTATTCATCAAATTTACGTCAGTGGCCCACTGTTTTGGATTTTAGTAATTGGCTGCAGGGAGTAGCTAATTGGGTGAGAAGCATTCAAATGACCAGTGCAAGCACCAGTCGTCCAAACTACAGTGACTCAAAAAGAAAAGTGGTTTTATATGCCTCAGATGGTCAACAAAGGCAACAACAGTGTCCCCATTGCCAAGGACAGCACAGAATTTTCGAATGTAAGAAATGTATTGCTTAGAGTGTGCCGGACAGGTGGAGTGAAGTGAAAAATTTGGGGTTATGTTTTTCTTGTCTTAGTGGAGGACACTCAAGTAGAGACTGCCGTCGTCGCAAACAGTGTCCAGTGGAAAATTGTAAATGGAAACATAACAAATTATTGCATGAAGTTCAACAAAGCACCCCATCTGTAATTAAAAAATAGAATGTGTCATCAGGCTCAAGTAGTCCTACTGCGGAGCCAGTGTTGAGTTGTGTTTCTAGTGTTGCTGAAAAAAGTGAGTTGCTATTTCGAGTTTTACCAGTGAAACTTTTTGGACCAAATTGTGCTGTCGAAACATATGCTCTTCTGGATGAAGGGTCATCGGTCACTATGATGGATAGTTCATTGGTAAGACAACTTGGACTACAGGGGAAACAACACAAACTAAATTTGAGCTGGTATGGTGGAAAATCATCACAGGAGACAGCATCGGTCGTCAATCTTCACGTGAGTGGTGTAAATAAACAAAGGAAGTTTGCTTTGAAAAATGTTTATGGTGTTACAAATTTGAAATTGCCTAATCAAAGTTTTAATGCCGGTTTGATTTAAAAGCATGGTGTTCCAATAACTTCATATGGCAACGTGGCCCCGAAAGTACTAATTGGTCTCGATCATTGTCATTTGGGATTGCCTGATGAAATAGTGCCGTTGGAAGAAGCTGGTCCATATGCTGCCAATACCCCTTTAGGATGGGTTGTTTTCGGGAATATGAAAGGAAGTCCCCCTGCATCTCATACTTGTTTATTGACAGCACAGCCGGACAATCTGTATGATTTGGTAGCAGATTACTTTGAGACAGAGAATTTTGGTGTCAAGGCTCTACCGGTTATTGAGTCTAAAGATGATTTACGTGCTCGAGAGTTACTGAAGGTTTCAACAAAGAGGGTTGCCGGAAGATTTAAATCCAGACTACTGTGGCGCGATGATGACGTAGTCCTGCAGGATAGCTATTCCATGGCCCTCAATAGATTTTTTGTTATCGAAAGGAAAATGAAAAAGAATCCTGATTTTGGTGTGGCCTATAAATCGATAATGAATGATTATGTTAAAAAAGGGTACGTACGCAAATTGGCAGTAAACGAAGTTAAGAATTTTAATAAAAGGACTTGGTACATTCCACATTTTGGAGTTGTGAATCCCAATAAGCCAGGGAAACTACGTTTGGTGTTTGATGCAGCCGCCACAGTAGAAGGAGTCTCCTTGAACTCAAAATTGTTGAAGGGTCCTCAACAATACAAGCCGTTGCCATCGGTATTGTTCAATTTTCGAGTTGGTGCTGTTGCTGTATGTGGAGACATAAAGGAAATGTTGCACCAAATCATCGTGGCTCCAGAAGACAGGTATTCGCAGAGATTTTTATGGCGTGAAAATGAAAATTGCTCTCCAGATATTTTTGAAATGGTTGTGATGACATTTGGAGCTGCTTGTTCGCCATGTATTGCCCAATATGTGAAGGACACAAATGCATTGGACACCGAGATCGTTTCCCAAGAGCCGTAAAGTCAATATTGGATCATCATTATGTTGACGATTTCGTGGACAGTTTCGAAGATGCAGCAAAAGCAATTGAAATAGCTAAAGAAGTTCGTGAAATTCATAAGTCAGCTGGATTTGAATTGCGTCATTTTACATCCAACTCATCGCATGTGGTCGTGGCTCTAGAATGAAATTCGGATCAACCAGTAAATTTTACAGGTATTTCTGATGAAATAGAGTCTTCAAGCGAAAAGATACTTGGCATGTATTGGCACCCGGTAGATGATGCATTCAAATTTCTTCTAAAATTCCATCGAGTAAATGCTGACGTCATCAATGGTACACGGTATCCCTCAAAACGTGAGTTGCTTAGTGTTGTAATGTCTGTTTTTGATCCAATTGGTTTTTTGTGTCATTATATGATAACTGCCAAATTGTTATTGCGAGATATATGGAGACACGATATACGTTGGGATGAAAAAATGCCTGTGGCGCTGCATGTAATATGGAATAATTGGCGCCAGGAACTAAAAAACGTTGTCCAAGTACATGTTCCACGATTTTATTTTGGAAATGGTTTGCCTTGTGTATTGGAGCTACATGTATTTGTTGACGCCAGTGAAGACGCCTTTGGTGCCGTGTCATATTGGCGATCAATAGCAGCTTATGGAAAATTCGGAGTATCTTTCATTTCTGCAAAAACAAAATGTGCTCCTCTGAAGCCCGTAACCATTCCCCGATTAGAATTACAAGCTGCCGTACTGGGAACTCGATTATTGTGCACTATATTGAAGGAACACTCACTAAAAGTTGCCCGCCGTATTTGTTGGAGTGATTCTACAACCGTCATCAGCTGGATTGGCTCTGAAAGTAGAAGATATAAGCCATTTGTTGCCCATCGAATCACTGAAATATTGGATTCTACTCGACCAGCTGATTGGAGATGGTTGCCTACAGACCTTAATGTTGCCGATGAAACTACAAGAATGAAAAATAAAGTTGATTTTTCTAATGACACACGCTAGTTCCAGGGACCACAATTTCTCTACAGCCACGAAAATAATTGGCCAACAACGATTTCTGGAGAACATGATGATTCCTGTGAAGAAGAGCTTCGTCCAAAGTTTACATTATTGGTTAGTACAAATTCTGTAATTAATTTTAATCGTTTTTCTTCATTTCTCAGACTCAAACGTACAATGGCATGGGTACTGAGATTTGTCGACTGCTGCCGTAAGAGAAACAATAGTAAAGGAACTGCTTGTTTGACTGCTGCTGAATTAAAGACTGCTGAAACTTGTCTATGCCGCCTATCACAAGAAGAAAGTTTCGCCTATGAATTCGAAAATTTAAAATCTGGTGGTACTATGCCAAAATACAACGATTTATACACTCTTTCTCCATATTTTGATGAAAACAAGTTGCTCCGAGTGGTCGTATTGATGCTGTCAGCTGGCTACCACTAGATTCCAGACGTCCCATTATACTGTCGCCTAGTCATCATTTAACACAACTTATTGTTGCCCATGTACACAACAAAATGAAACATCAGAACTTTGAAGCTACCATGGGTGAGATAAGACGGTCACTTTGGATACCACGTCTTCGAAGACTATTGAGTAAGTGCATCTCAAATTGTAATGTTTGCAAAATTCGTCGTTCCGTTCCAGTGCCTCCATTTATGGGTTCATTGCCAAATGACAGACTTACCCCATATGTGAGGCCATTCTCCTATACTGGTGTGGACTATTTTGGACCTGTCAATATCACTATGGGACGTCGTCACGAAAAACGATGGGTGGCTCTATTTACATGCCTAACAATCAGGGCAGTACACTTGGAGGTGGCCCATGATATTTCAACTGAAGCTTGTATACTGGCTAAAAGAAACTATAAATCGCCGTGGTGTCCCATTGAAGATGCGCAGTGACAATGGGAAGAATTTCGTTGGTGCTGACAATGAAGCTAAGAGATTCCAGGAAGTATTTGATGTGGCTCGAATACAAGATGAATTATAATTATAATATATATAATAATAATTATCAACCAAGGGCATTGACTGGCGGTTCAATTGCCCACATAATCCAGCAGAAGGTGGCATATGGGAGCGAATGGTCCAATGTGTCAAAAAGGTTCTACGCGTGAGCCTGAAAGAAGTGTCCCCACGAGAACACACGTTCCAGAGTTTTTTTATTGAGGCTGAAAACATCGTAAATTCTCGTCCATTGACTCATATGCCTGTCAGCCATGAGGACGAAGAGCCACTGACGCCAAATCATTTTTTGTTGGGGTCAGCAAATACCTCACAAACGCCAGAAGGAACAGTCATCGATAAGCCAGCTGTTTTGAAGAAACAGTGGCGAATCTCCCGTCAGCTACGTGACCACTTTTGGAAAAGGTGGATTGTTGAGTATCTGCCTACACTCACAAGACCATCAAAATGGTGTGAATACACAAAACCTGTGGCTCCTGGTGATCTTGTGCTCATATGTGACCCAGCTGTTTCCCGCCGAGAATGGAAAAGAGGTCGCGTTGAAGAAGTATTCAAGGACAACGATGGTGTCATACGTAGAGCTGATGTCCAAACTGGTGGTGGAATCCTGAGAAGCCCCATATCAAAACTTGCCGTCCTAGACATTGAATAGTGAATCGCTGTCGATCCACGGGGTCGGGGATGTTGCCGATGCTCATATTTATGTTTTTTGTTTAATTATTTATTTTCATTTATGTTTGATTTTAATATGTTTGTTGGGATTAACATTAATGTTCATTAACGTTTTGCATCATTTGCCTTATGCTATGATCATTTGTTTTGCCTTTGTTATTCCCTTTTTTGGTCTCATTTGTTTATGAGTTTCACCGCAGTCCCTTTGCCTCTTTGTGTTTTCGTTAAGAAAACTGTTTTCTTCATTTGGAAGGAAACTGTTAGAAATTGTAAACAAATAAGAATAAGTAGCCTACAAGTGATTGTGGCTCTTGTTGAAAGTTTAGTTTGCTGAGGACAAAGACTGCGGTGAGTACGTAAAATATTGTGTTTTGTTTGGTTTTTAATTTTATATTTTTTAGAAATAAACGCATAGCAACGCATGCACATACAATAAAGTGTTTGTGTTTTTATGTTGTTAAACTCGCTGTCCTCACACGGATCAACTCAAGTCGCAGCCAGCGACAAACAGCAACAGCGCTAATATCTTCTGAGTGAAATCCGTTCATTTAAACCAACAAAATAAAATAATTTGAGACTAGAAAAGTTGAAGTCAAAATATCATTTGCAATTTTTTTTTTGTAATTTTGTAAATATATTAAAATATCCGCGCCGCCGAAGCTAGAGCCCGTAATCCACAATCCAACGTTGGAGGCGCAGAACAGCATCACCAAGCCTGGGATGCGCGGTATTACCAAGTTCCGGACTGAATAACCACTGACTCTGTAAGACCTAACTGACCGGACGCATCTCTGAAAAGAGAAAACATATTTGTGTTTTTTTAAGTGAATATTAAAAAAAGTGAAACAATACTTTTGGGGAACATTTGTATATTATCTCTCCGGTTAAAAGTGAAAGCGTCTTTCTCGGGGTTGAGCTCAGGCCTAGGAATTTCGTGTAGGTTTAGGGCAGCGTTCCCGTAGGTTCCCTGTGAATTGTGTTTGCTTTAATAGAAAAGAAAAACCGAATAGAAAAGATCACAATTATTACGATAATTTGGAAAATAGATTACGTGAACTCGACGTCACTTACCTGGACACGGCGGGCGACTGACTTGGGAAATATCCAACCAAATCCAGCTGCGCCAACACTAAATTAATTTGACAAATCAGATCCAGTGCCATCGACAAAAATCGATAAAAAATTCCTTACCAGTACGTCGTCGAGGATTGAGACCGAACTACAGACGCCCAAATTCAAACTGAGGGCTGAAAGAAGAAAAAAAGAAACCATAAAAATAAATAAGTGTATAAATTTAAATTGAAAAAAAAAATAATTCTACCTTAAATTTGGCAGACAACTTTTTCTCAGATATCATTTTATTTTTTTTTGAAAACCATATCATGGCTTAAATATGAATGTTGTCTTTACCTTAAACCAATAAACCAAAAATGAAATTTTATAACGTCGAAACGTGAAAATAATTATACTTATCATTTCAATATGTATTTGTAAGAATTCAGTGGTGCTGATGGCAAGGTAGGGGGCCTGAGGACGGGAGTCTGGGACAACCAACAGAAATCCAAGGTTGTCATGGTGGAACCGCAAGGATTCCAAGTGGGAGTGAGTTGGCAATCCATCAGCCAACTCAGCAGCATGGTTCATTATCGTTAGGTACGTAGTGAGAGTATTGCTGGTGTGGGTTTATTTCTGTTTAGTTTTTTTTTTTTGATTTTAGTTTTAATTCTTTTCGGGTTTCATTTTTTCTTCTCTATTTTCGTTCTTCCTTTTTTTGTCTCACTTTTAATGTACAGTCTGGCATGATGTTTTTAAATTTTTCTGTCTGTCAAAGGCCCTGGTGCGCTGAAAGAACCAGCAAATCCGGCGAGCTGAGCCGCGCGAAACTCCAGCATGCCAGCAACAACAGCGGTCAGGGCAACCAAATCGATAACCCAATAATAAGCGACAGTACATTTTCGTCGCGTATTGGGAATTGCGTTTCGGTGGGCATATTAGTATTTTTTAATGTTTTCCATAGTGAGAATTTGGTTGAAGCTGACGGAGTTAAACTTGGAATGAAACTACCATGTTGTCTACTTAGTAGCGTCAGTCAGTCTTAGTCGGACCACTGGTGACCTGTTTCGCTGCCATTCACCACCGAACCTCATTTTTTCACGTACAAGGTAGTCTATTTTCCGGATCGTGTAAGTATTAAAACTATCTGTCGCGTTTGTTTGGCTTTGTGTAGCGTGAATGGCCGCATGTTGCAGGATCACGTTCAAGTTGTATACGTTGTTATCATCTAGAAAATATATGATTTACATCTAAATGACTACTAATGTACTTCCTGTATTTTAACCAGTTAGTTGTGGATGAAGTAAGCCTTAGGGCTCGTCTACAAGTACTGTCTTCTCGTGAAGAAGAAATATAACTGGCGAGTGGCCTGACGACAAGTCAGAACAGGTACTAGCAGATAAGTTAGATTTAGTAACTTCTCTTATGATACCGAAGTCTATCAACTCAGGCTTTTTGTTAATATCAGAAGTTCAATATGCACAGTACATAAACATGTGAAAATCTGAAGCAAAAACTGAATTTTCGTGACTTCTAATCATCATATGTCAGATCTAAACAAACTTCTTCAATTGTGAAGAATGTTGCTGGGGCTGCAACATTTATTGGGAATAAATATGGTTATTGAAGCTTCGTAATTGCCATAGGTACTAAAGTCAGCTGTAGAGAAGTGTAACTTTAAGTACATACAAACATATTTGGGTGCAGATAAGCCTCTCACATTAAGCAATATTGTAAACAGAATTGTTATATCGAAATTCGACCGTTATACGTGGCGATGATGATGAAAGAGACCGAGGCTTCGTTGGCAGTCGCCAAGAAGACTCTGTTGCATCCACAAACGATGCAAATACAATAATAAAATATGGTTGCCAATAGTCAACATAGAAGATACGGAAAAATGTTAGTACACATCGTTGCTTAAATATTACTAGTTTTTAAAATTCATTTACAACTTTATGCATTAGTAATTCTGTTCCTTAATCTAAGATATGTACTACAAAATATTTATTTAAGTAAGGGTAAAATTTTCTTATTATTTTGAAGGAACTACTTTGAACAAATAGTGTGGCAATTTTGTCGCGTTTATTATTGGTGGCGATTTTAAATCAATTAAAGCAATTTGTTCATGATACAGAAGGTAATTAATTCAAAATTAATTACCATCAAATAACGCAATTCGCACTCAGAATGTTGTACGGTGAGTTGCGTAATTCGCAATGTAAATGGGAATTGAATAACAAATTAGAGCGCGAATTACAGAAAATTACTGTAGTGTAAATGGCGTATAATAAATTCTGAATTGAAGCCATAGGCTACATGCTACGGAGGCGGCGGCTCGGTCGATTAACCGATTGGCTTTGCACTCTACGAGGAATGCGTTGTTAATCGGCATCGCTTTTACGTATTTCAAGCTTGCCGGTTGCCTTGGAATGATTCTCTCCGGTGGAGTACTGTCGTTTTTGTTTACCCTTTCGTTTTTCTTAAGAGCCAATGGTGGTTTGACTAATTCCGACATTGGAGTTGGGGAATACAGTCTTAGTGTAGAAGTGAGCAAGCAAAGAGTAACTGGTCAGTACATAGTTCTGTTTACAAGTTACTATTGGAAAGGTACGAGGGAAAGGTACATTAGAGCAGCCTTACTCAGGAAAAACGTATGTCTGAAAATATATTATAGCGAAGCACTGCATTAATTTTTAATTTCGAAAGGTAACAAACTGGAAATTTGGATCTCGTTCTGATTTATCTAATTCATACCCCAGTGATTTTGAAGTTGTCTCCTCCCCCATCCCGCTTACATCTATTCTGGAAACTCATTCAGCTATTAAAAGTGTTTCATTTGAAGCTGCAATTTTAAGAAAGCTAAAGTATGACGCTCCTAACAATTATACAATTGATTTTCAAAAGCGACGTTTACTTGAAGTTTTACCTGCCCAGATCACAGATTTATTGGACGTCAATATTTTGTGGAGTCGTGGAATTTCAGGAAAGGGAATAAAAGTTGCTGTGTTTGATACAGGTTTACCGAAGCGGCATCCACATTTTCGTAATGTAAAGGAAAGAACTAACTGGACTAATGAAAAATCTCTCGACGATGGCGTAAGCCATGGTACGTTTGTGGCAGGCATAATTGCTTCTTCAAAAGACTGCTTGGGTATAGCACCAGATGTTGAACTTCACATATTTAGAGTGTTTACTGATATTCAGGTAATTATTTTTTTACTTGTTTTACTTTAAGCTAAGAGCAAATACTCTGGAACGATCTTATTTTATAAGCACTACCTGCTAAAAATTACACTAGTCAACAGTCAAAATGTACTCGGGATGCGATAATTTTTTCTGTGTAGATAACCTTGACATGAGCTCGAAAAACGCAATAAAAAAAATTTTTTTCGTTTGGTTTTTGTTTTATTTTTTTTTCAAATTTTAAAAATTTTTTTTTGGTTAATTTGTTTCGTCCGGCATAACTCGGGAACCACTAGCCCGATTTAATTGAATTAAATTTTAAAAAATTTAAAATTACAATTCCCTTAATCTGTTCATATATTGTTTTCCTATACAAGCAACAGTTTCCAAGTTAAAAATGAATATATAAAGGAAAAAACTTATTTTTTGCCTAAAGATTTAAATTTTTTTTTTTTAAAAAATCCATAAAAAATCCAAAATGAAAAAAAATGTCAAATCTTATTACTTTTACGTAAAGTCACATAACCTATGAGCAAAATGAGACAAAGATCATGAAAATCGATGCACGCGTTTCGCTTTTATTCGCAATTGAGTAAAGGTATGAATTTCAAAAATTTGGTCGACATATGCACAACTTTGTCTATGGTGAGGTTTTTTCTTTTTTATTACAAAAAAAATTAAAATTTGTTGGGTGACAAAAATATATGACTTTAAATTAAAAAACCTTTACTCAATTGCGAATAAAAGCGAAACGCGTGCATCGATTTTCATGATTTTTGTCTCATTTTGCTCATATGTTATGGTACTTTACGTAAAAGTAATAAGATTTGACATTTTTTTTTTTTTAATATTTCCGGTTCATTTAATGTCAATCTATATCCGGAGTCGAAGTTGAGCAACATTTCTTTGACTCCGACTCTGTGCAAAGTTTTGAATCTCTGACTCCAACTCCACAGCCTTGGTATAAAGCGCGAAACTAATTTATATTGCCCTGTTCTACAGAGTGGGATATTAATAGTAATAATAATGATTTTTCTTCATAAAATTCAACTCGAATTATCTTGCTAATAACTGTCAACAAGAATGATTGTATGCCATAGAACATGGTGTCCACCAATAGTTGATTATAACACGCATTATAAAACGCTAGTGGATAGATTAAACGCCAATACTCCAGAATTTTCATTCAAGGTGAAAAACATTGACATGAATAAGAGTAAACTCTATTTGCAGAACCCACTGTGCATTCTTCAATGATGCATATACTTCAAGAGAAGACTATTCACTCTTACTCATTTTCTTCGAAGAAACTCAAACAAGTTTCCTTACTAGTAAGAGGCCTGTACCCAGACACGGAAATTGTCAAGCTGAAGTTGAAACTGGACAAATTGGTTTCACACACAGTGGCCAGTATTATAAAATGCAAGACTACAACGTCTTTAAATAAAATATTGACACGAGACTATTTTTCATATCATTGCTTTCAGGGAAGATAACAGGGGATGCACCCATGGGAGAAGCAAAAAAGAGGGTGAAATTCAGTTTTGCAGATGTCACCGATGGGGTCACATCGCGCGAAATAGTAACGGCGTACAACTGCGTTAAGTGTGATCAGAAACTCGCACACGGAAAATGTCAAAGAATATCTACACACACCAGATCAATACCATGGCCAACATATAAAAAACGCAATTTACAGAGTCTTCGCGATATTATGTAGGGTGAAAAACTCTAGTTATGTATGTATAACGGATAACTCAAGAATATCACAGTGGACGACGTAATTAAGATTTTGTAGGTTTTTCGTGTTGACTGTTTTAAGGATCACGTATGAGAGCATTTCAGCCACGTGGCGTAGAATAAAAGATTCTACACTTTTTTTGGAGTGTTCGTTCGCGATTGACATTGACTGTTTTAAGGATCACGAATTCTACACTGTCTTTCGGGCGTGTGTGTTCGCGATTACTGTTACGGCTGAAGTACAAGTGTAGATAAGAAACCGCGGCGTTTGTTTCTCCAAAGTTTTAAAGAGCTTGGGTTGCACAATAATTGTCTAGCAAGTATGTTATCATGAAGTTCAAGCTTCTCTTAGCTTTATATTGATTTTTTTGAATTGCCTCTTTAACGAGAGGTATTTTTAAGTCTCGGTGGATTTTTTCGTTCCTGATATACCAAGGGGCACCGGTAATGAGCCGCAATGTCTTTGATTGGACTCTTTGGATTTTGCCGAGATTGCTCAAGCTTGCTTTGCCCCATAGCTGAGCACCGTATAACCAGATAGGTTTGATTGCACTGTTGTATAGCAGACCTTATATTCAAGGCTTAGTTTTGAGTTCGCGTTTAGAAGCCAGTGAAGTTGATGAACCATAAGTTTCAGTTTAGTCATTTTGGTTTCGATATGGCATCTCCAGGTGAGTCGGCGAGGTATGTAGCATGATCAGATTGAGAAAAAGGGATATTGTTTAGTTTCAATGTCGGACAAGTGATAAAATTCGGTGTAAAAGTTACCTGTGTGCATTCAGCCTCGTTGGCTTTTATTCTCCAGTCAGAGAGCCAAGATTCTACTCGTCAGAGATGTTCACCTAGATTCATAGATGCAATATCCTGCTTTTTATGTGCGGCCATTATAGCGGTATCGTCGGCAAAAGTGGATGTTAGCACCTTTGGGCTGGTATGGATATCTGCGGTAAACAGAATGTAAGGATAGGACCCAGAATGCTTCCATGGGACACTCCTGCTAGTATTTCGCGGTCTTTGGTGACGTGTTGCCCACATTTAACTCTGAATCCGAGGTTTTCTAAGTAAGACTCAAGAATTCGATGCGTATTTGACAAAAAGCCAGACTTTGTCAAATGCTTGAGCAACATCCAGAAATACGGCGCAGCAATATTTTCGCCGTTCAAATGATTTTTCAATTGCTTGGGTCAGACTTTTTACTTGTTCGATGGTTTTATGACCTCCCTGGAATCCAAACTGATGGTCTGGTATTATGTTATTTGACACGAGGAACGGTTTTATTTTCGATAAAAGAACATTTTCAAATCGTTTGGATAATCAGGGAAGCAAACTGATCGGCCTGTATGAGGAGGAAGGTATTGATTTGCCCTTTCCTGGCTTTAACATAATTTGAATCAGAGAAATTTTTCATACTTTAGGAAAGTAACAATGTCTCAAAGTTGAGTTAAATAATTTTGCCAGGAACATCACAGCAATATTGAAAAGTTTCAAGATCATTTTAGGCATGATAATATCATATCCAGTTGCTTTACCTGTATTCACGGTTTCATTAGACATGCAGAACTTCATTTGCGTTAGTAAAGAATGGAATTACCGCAGACATTTTATCATCAGGTGGAAGAAGGTCGCTACTTGCAGGATTTGTGTGAAATACCTGGGACAGATGGTTTGCAAAAACATTGGCTTTTTCCTCTTCTGATATTGCCCACTCGCCATTTTCGTCGCGTATTGGAAATTGCGTTTCGGTGGGAATACTAGTAATGAAACTAGCATGTTGTCTACTTAGTAGCGTCAGTCAGTCTTAGTCGGACCGCTGGTGACCTGTTTCGCTGCCATTCACGACCGAACCTCCTTTTTTCACTTACAAGGTAGTCTATTTTCCGGTTAGTGTAAGTATTAAAACTATCTGTCGCGTTTATTTGTATGTGCTTAGCGTGAATGGCCGCCTGTTGCAGGATCACGTTCAAGTTGGATACGTTGTTATCGATCTCTTCCGCGTTAGAAAATAGATGATTCGCATCTAAATGACTGCTAATGTACTTCCTGTATTTTAACCAGTTAGTTGTGGATGAAGTAAGCCTTAGGGCTCGTCTACAAGTACTGTCTTCTCGTGAAGAAGAAATATAACTGGCGAGTGGTCTGACGATAAGTCAGAACAGGTACTAGCAGATAAGTTAGATTTAGTAACTTCTCTTATTATACCGAAGTCTATCAACTCAGGCTTTTTGTTAATATCAGAAGGTCAATATGCATAGTACATAAACATGTGAAAATCTGAAGCAAAAACTGAATTTTCGTGCCTTTAACTAAAGTAAAAACCACTTATGGATCGTATTCCTTTAAATTTTTAACCATTCAACGTGGTGTCGCTTGTAGACATGCAGATAATTGATCTACGCAACACACTTTTTCATTTCATAGGCTTCATCCAGAAGTGAACGATTACAATTTTGTTTTTGATAATTTCCTGCAAGAGTTGCAATTAAAAATTGATTCATTACAATCAGGTGACCTTTAAGGACGTCGGAATCAGCACATCCCTCATACAAATCATCATATGTCAGATCTAAACAAACTACTTCAATTGTGAAGAATGTTGCTGGAGCTGCAACATTTATTGGTGGTAAATATGGTTATTGAAGTTTCGTATTTGCTGAGGATCCCTGTCCCATAGGTACTAAAATCAACTGTAGAGAAGTGTAACTTTAAGTATATACAAACATATTTGGGTGCAGATAAGCCTCTCACATTAAGCAATATTGCAAACAGAACTGTTATATCGCGAATTGTTATAAATGCAAATTTGAATTATAAGGGAAATTCGACCTTATACGTGGCGATGATGATGAAAGAGACCGAGGCTTCGTTGGCAGCCGCCAAGAAGACTCGGTAGCTCCCACAAACGATGCAATTACAATAATAAAATATGGTTACCAATAGTCAACATAGTAGATACGGAAAAATGTTAGTACACATCGTTGCTTAAATATTACTAATACCTAATTACCTAATATAATTTTGTAAACTCTTGTATAGTAAACCAAATACATCTTGTTCTCTAATTATTAATAATATCTTTCTTTTCATAATGAGTAGCTCTTTCATCGGTTATAATTTAACATCAAAGAAGAGAATTTTTGGTTGCTGGGTATGTGGTATGTTTGATCATGCTAAATGTTCCGGCGTTTCTGCTCGTGCCAGAATAATGGCATCAGAGGACGTTGCCCGCGGTGTAGAAGAATTGATATTCAGTTTTACCAATTCTTCAAGGACACATTGGCGGAAGTATGTAAAATGGGATTGAAGTCGTTAAATATTCTGAATTTTTTTTCTAAATTTCATGTATTGTTTAATACATATCCGGACTCTGATAAGTTTGTCGTATCACAGACTTCAACACCGACTCCAAAACGAAAGAAATCGTTCAAGAAAAATTCTCCCAAGTCGACGGAAGAGACATCTTCTGTTATGACGTTATCTGCAAGACGTTATGGAACAAGAAAATTTTTTGCCGATTGATGTAGGACCGTCTTCTGGTAAAGAAAAAATTGAAAAAGTTGTTGATACCGCTGCTAATAAACCGGAAGGACCACCGAATTCAATTTCAGCATCGAATGTGAATCTTTACACACCGGTTTATAAAGTAGTTGTCTTGCTAAATTAAGTGAGGTGTTTATTCACGCCGGAGACGGACCGTTTTTTCAAACTGTTGATTTGGCCTGTTCATCAAGTAAAAGTACCCTAGGAAATTGACTGTCATTCCAGCAAGAAAGACGGTTTTTATTTATCGATTTGTCCCATACACCACAACTAACAAAACTTAACATTATATAAAGTCGAAGTTGAAAGGTGACCTCGACACAAATATTTTTAAATTTAAATCGTCGTCTAATCATTTATCTTTATTCAAGATAAATGTGTCAGAAGATATCTTCTATAAGGTTGTTGAACTTAAATTTTGGCCAGATAGGGCTCTAGTCAAGGAGTTTGTGCAAAAAAATGGCAGAAGAGGATGATCAAATTTACCCAAATTGCCAGCTAAGTCTCAAAATTCTTCAAAAAAAAAACTAGAAAAGGTATACTGCATAGCTTATTAAAACGTAAGAGCTTTAAATACTAAATTAAGTTGCTTCTCACTTTGATTTTGATATTGTTGTGTTTTCTGAGACATGGATATTTTGAACTTTGAGGTTCTGTGTAATAATTACATGATTTATAGGAAAGATAGAATTGAGAGAATCGGTGGTGGTGTCTTAATTGCGGTTTCCTGTTGTCTACGTTCTGAGCGTATTTTTGCTGATGAATTTAATAATTTGGAATTTATTGCAGTTTGTGTTTTATTAGTAACTAAATCTGTCGATTTTGATTTTGCTGTTAAGAAATTGTATGACATATTAAATGAATTTGTATCTAAAACAGTGCCTGTGGAACCCATTGTTGTAAAAAAACTATGCCTTGGACTTCTATGGACTTATTTATGTAGATTAAAACCCATAAAGAGTAAATTTTTTAATAGATTCAAAAAAAACCGGCCTACCTGCTTATTATGGTAGATATTCCTTGGAAGACAACGGTACAATATCGAGTCTCGTCGGTGCTTAAGGACCCTAAATAATTTTACAGTTTTGTTTATATAAAACGTCAAACATCTTCTAAGCCATCAAGAATAAGATTTATAGGTGTTGAGTTCTCAAGCGATCAGTCAATTGCAAACTGTTTTGCAGACTTTTTCGAAAATACATATTTCGTTCATTTAACCCTGCAATTCCGCACCCTTACAGAATTTCTTCAGTAAAACAGATATATTAGATTTTTCACTTATTGAATCAAATTTGCATCGTCCTAAACCCACTAGTACTTCTAGACCCGATGGTATTCCGAATATAATTGACTACTACTTATCTTATGGCATTGGTAGGAAACAAGTTGTTGTTGTTGTTGTTGTTGTTGTTGTTGTTGTTGTTGTTGTTGTTGTTGTTGTAACAACAATATGTTTATTTTGAAGTCTTCTTCGTCTATGGGGGATCTGCTTCGATATCCAGGTGAAGGAAACGCATCAATTGGATGCGTCCACAGAGACCTGGGGGTCAGCTGAGTATGCTTAAATATGTGCAACACATCATGTTTTCCCTGATGGCAGGCGGGACAGATGTCCGGAACGTTAGCATCAATTCGTGCCCAGTAAGAATTGAGGCGGTTGCACCATCCAGATCTCAGCTGCGCCAGAACAAAGCGCGTCTGCCGATGTAGTACCTTCTCCTCAGGTGAAATCTCCGGGGAATGCTGCCCTAGCACTACATTTACACGGTAGCTGGATACTGCTGCTGCGACATCATCGGCGTGAATGTTGTTCAAACCTGCCTGATAGTTTCGATGATCTAAAGGTTCTCTCTTATACCGCTGGACCGCTGGGGAGGAGCAGTGCTTTAAGCGTCTTTGCTACTGGAGAAAGCAAGGAGATTGGTCTGTACGAATCTCCTTTACTTGCGTCTTTGCCTGGCTTCAGTAGCGGTACCACTCTGCCCATTTTCCAGTCATCGGGAACTTCGTGAGTGGCTAGCGACAGATTGAGCACTTTGGTCATGTACTCTACTCCCGGGCTATCCAAGTGCTTTAACATCAGCATTGAGATTCCGTCCGGATCCAGCGCCTTTGATGACTTTGCGCTGCGGATGACATGGGCAACTTCGCCAACGGTAAATTGTGGTGGTGCCTCTTCGACTCGGAGAGCGCGCCTTATCACTCTCTGGGTGCTCAATAAAAAGCCGGTTAAAATAACACGCGCTCCGCTTCGGATCTGTCACTGTTCTATCACCGAACGTGACAGCTGTCCGATCATCCTTCCTTACAGGGTTAGAGAGTGATTTGACCGTTGTCCACAACTTACCAATTCCGGAACTCAAGTTGCACTGCTTTAAGTGGTCTAGCTATTTGTTCCGCTTATATTCGTTGACCAACCTACTGATCTCGGAGTTGAGATCCCTAATTCTAGGGTCAGTAGGGTTGGAGCGACGAATGTCATCACGCTCGTCTGCGAGTCCCGCTGCCTCTGCTGGGAAGTTTGGTCATACTTTGGGTATTCGACCAGCAGGGATATGGCGAGCGGCTGTTGTATTAATGATGGCCCGGAACTTTTTCTCGGCTACCCGAACATCCGACGTAATAGATAGATTATTAAAGCTGCGGTTGGTGGCTTCTCTGAAGGCCTCCCAATCAGCCTTTATTTTGATTGAGAAACGTACGGCGTTCAGAGGTTATGAAATCGGGTGGTCTATTTATGGAGAGTATTATGGGAAGGTGGTCCGATCCTAGTGAGATAACGTGTTGCCAGGTGACGTCGTTGATCAGGCCAGGCGATGCCACAGTGATGTCTGGCGAGCTATGGCAATCGCCCATAATCCGTGTCCTCATTTACTTTGCAGAACGTAGAGCTATCAATTTGCTCTGCCAAAGCTATGCCCCTCTGGTCGTTGTCTAGGAGATAATGCCACAGTTCGTGGTGAGCATTAAAGTCTCCTAGGACCAAGCGGTTATTGCCTTGTAGCAAATTGCTAATGTCTGGCAGATAACGCGGGGCACAGCTACCAACCGGCGGGATGTATACGTTGTACAGCTCTATTTCGGCAGTTCAGGAAAGCAAGTCCCCCACCTCCACTTCTGGTGCGATCCTTACGTAGCACGTTGTATCCGTCACAACTGTGCAGGCTGCAGGTGGCATTCAGCTTAGTTTCTTGGATCGCGGCGACCATGATGTTTCTCCTATTCATAAATTCTATGACCTCACTGATTTTGTTGCGTAGGACATTACAATTAAATTACAAGATTGATGCACTGTCAGGAGTGGCAACTGCAATCTGTGGTGTAAGATGCTGTATGTGTTGATGCTGTTGTGAGGGCGACTGCGGGGGAGTCTCGTAGTTGGATGATGATGACGACGACGACGACGAAAATACAGACGACGATGATAACACCAAATCCAGAGACCCACTGCTAACTTCGTTGATACAGCATGAGGCAACAAAGTCTGCTTCGCACCCACTCCATGCAACGATTACACCTTACAGACGTAGCACGATGGTGTATTCGGTTCTGACAAACCGAGCAGATCCAAGGTCCGGGGTTTTGTTCGATCCCGGCTCGGACCAGTAGTATTCGGAGCAGGCATTCCGGGAAGTGCTGCTCCCACGACGAAAAAATGGACGAACAAAAAACATATATTGTTGAGGTGACTGCCCCCTGGCCGAAGAGTTTTTGGTCAATCCGGTACATAGAACCGGCAGTCGCGGGATTGTAGTCGTAGGCAGTCGTAGGATAACAAGTAGTTTTACTTGGTGTTCCACAAGGTAGCCACCTTGGACCCATTCTATTTTAACTATTAACGACTATTCCCATTCTATTTTCAACTTTCTCTTATGCCAGCCTTGCGGAATGTCACATACTGCAGGATGACTTGGACAGATTTAGTTCCTGGTGTGAATTTAATTTTATAGAATTGAACATAAAAAAGTGTAAGCATATGTTTTTCTCTAGAAGTAGATTGTTGGCTACTAAATTTAATTATGTGGCTCTAAAATGACATCGGTTGATTCATGTATTGATCTTGGTTTTATGATTTACAGTAAGCTTAATTTTAATAACCATTTAATTACTATGGTAAATAAAGCGTATGATGTCTTTTATGAAACGCTGTGTAAAAGAGTTTACTGATCCATTTACTACGAAACAGCTTTATATTTCTCTAGTCTGGCCGTTTTTGAATATGGATCAGTGGTTTGGGATACGATTATTATGTTAAAAAAAATTAAATCCGTGCAGAAACAATATTTCTATTTTGATTAAGCCTTCTTACAACAGTAGGTTATAGAATTGCCCTCATTTAAGAGTAAGCGAACTATAATGATTACGATGATGGTGTATAAAATTATCTGTGAGGTTGTGGCATCTGAATTATGGATATCAAAAATCTCTAACCGTCCCATTTAGTCCTTCCAGATACTATCAGTTTTTACATTTGGATTTCCAAAGGTACAATTATGCATGTGGTGATCCATTTCGTTGAATGTGTGCTATTTTTAACTCGGTATATCATTTAATTGAGTTCTCCTTAGGTTTTGATGCATTAAAAACTATAATCATTTTTTATATAAACTCATTGTCTTAATAACAATTTAGACTACTTGCAAAGAACAAATTTCCTAATTGTTTACTTATTGTGTTTCTTTATACTTATATTTGTTCTAATATTGTAAATAGCAAAGGTGGTGGTTGTACTTTATGTTTGTATTGTACACTTATAGTCTTTCTACTTTTTTAACTGGTTTTGGTTTCTTATATTTTACTAAGTAAAAGTGGCGCTTATATTTAACATTTTTCTAGTGTTTATTATAATTTTTTGTACCGATTTGCTGTTGATAAATATTAGTAGCTAATTTACATATATGACGCGTCTTGTCATCTTTCCATTGTAGATCGGTCATTATGTGTACGTTGTCCCTACGTCATGGGGACGTGGCTCCCTCGGTCTGCAGGGGCGTGTGTGAGTGGCGTTGGGAACGTTAGTCAAAATAGAAAAAAGAAGAAGACATTAGATTTCACAACGGAGGAGACTTTAGATACAAAAGGATAGAAAAAGCAATTATCCATATTTGTCTAAAATGATGCATTCTTACTTTTTGAATCGAAAATTTACTGTACAAATAGAGGATTAGTCTTCGTTACTGGGCCTTGTAAATAGTGGAGTACCCCTAGCGTAATACGTATTCAACATACTTTTGAATAAATTCACAAGCAATATTATATGCAGACAATTGCTTAATTTACTTCACCAGCTCTAGCACTGAACGACGCTGCTTCCCATCTCCGGATTTTAAGCGACTTCTATAAGACCTGGGATTCTCCGGATTTTAAGCGACTTCTATAAGACCTGGGGAATCGCAATTAAAGCCATTTGTATATGAAATGCGTCAGTTAAATGCCCTTCAACAGTGGTCGCCAGGAGTAAGACGCTTAGACTCTCGCTTGAATTAAATACTATAATTCCCCAATTAAACGCTTGGGTGTCAATTTAAACAGGCTAATGAAATTCAATAACCATGCGCGCCTCTCCAAAATATAAATTGTATATCAGCGATGTTTTCAAGTTTGCTAAAAAATAAGCTCCTGCCAAAAAATACCAAATAATACCAGCAGTATCCAGCTACCGTGTAAATGTAGTGCTAGGGGAGCATTCCCCGGAGATTTCACCTGATGAGAAGGTACTACATCGGCAGACGCGCGTTGTTCTGGCGCAGCTGAGATCTGAACGGTGCAACCGCCTAAATTCTTACTGGGCACGAATTGATGCTAACGTTCCGGACATCTGTCTCGCCTGCCATCAGGGAAAACATGATGTGTTGCACATATTTAAGCTGACCCCCAGGTCTCTGTGGACGCATCCAATTGATGCGTTTCCTTCACCTGGATATCGAAGCAGATCCCCCATAGACGAAGAAGACTTCAAAATAAATATATTGTTGTTACAACAACGACGACCCATTCGAGAGTATGCCACGGATAATTGTCCGAGTGAAAATCATGGTGTGCTCAAATCTAAGCCACAATAAGATATCGTTTGGCCTTGGGATTTGTTTGTAGTCATTGCGAATACCAATCTAATTGGAAACTGAATATATTTGAATTGAATTGGCACATCTGTAGGTATAATAGGAATCAGTGGTATTAATATATTTTCACCTCGGAACTTGCCATTTAAAATGCTAGCTTCGATAACGTTTTTCATTATTTTTGAATGACTAATCGCGTACCGTTACACAGCCGTGGCTGGTTCAAATTACGAAGCAAGATAATTGGAGATCCAACCTTCAATTGTAAATTATGCGGTGGCATGCCTGGCAAATCCAGTGAGTTCAAAACCTCTGTGGGAAAATTTACAATTTCGCTGGCATCGCAAACTGTATCAATAGATTTGTATGATACTAAGTTCCCTGGCAACAACTGTTGTATCTCTAGATTTAAATTGTCAACGTCTACATTTTTTTTCCGCTAAAATTGCTCTTTCTGCAAGCCACTCATGATTTATGTACTGTGTGTGTACATCGGAAAATATTTGATCAATGAGAGTATCTTGTGAATCTGCGATTGTGCAGAAATCGGTCGGTAATTTAACGTATCCGGTTTCATATATAGCAACTTTTCCATCACCGATATCTAAGAGTTGTTTTGAGAATGTTTCAGCAGATGAGTCTTGAAGCATTTGAACGCGCATATTTACTTTCAGCTGTACTTTTTCAACATTACGCGAAAATAGTTTTTCGTTATTTTAAATATCTATCAATGTCCTGTTCAACGCCTCGAGCGAATGTTTGTGTGCCATATTACATTCATCCCAGATGATAATTTTACACAGTTTCAGCACAGTGGTCATGGAAGATTGTTTTTTAATGTTGCACACTGCGTCAGGGTTATTTTGAATATTGAAGTGGCAGCTTAAAAACTGAATGAGCTGTTCTGCCTCCATCCAATTGCCGCAATGCCCGATGATGCAACGGCCAATGCGATGCCATTATTTGATCGTATTTAAGCAAAAATTAGCGAAATAGGGAAGTTTTGCCAGTTCCACCCGGTGCATCCAAAAAGAAGAACCCACCTTGTCCTGGTGGAACTGCGAGCATAATGCGGTCAGAAATGGTTCTTTGTTCCTCATTCATTAGTGGGACATTGCGAGTAACAATCGCTGCCGATTTGCTATCGATAAATATTAGTAGCTAATTTACATATATGACGTCATCTTTCCATTGTGGATCGGTCCATAATGGCCCCCGGTCCATAGTGGTCCCCTCGGTCTGCGGGGGCGTGTGTGAGTGGTGTTGGGAACGTTAGTCAACATAGAAAAAAAAGAGAAGACATTAGATTTCACAACGGAGCAGACTTTAGATACAAAAGGATAGAAAAAGCAATTTATCCATATTTGTCTAAAATGATGCATTCTTACTTTTTGAATCGAAAATTTTCTGTACAAATAGAGGATTCGTCTTCGTTACTGGACCTGGTAAATAGTGGAGTACCCCTAGCGTAATACTTATTCAACTTTTGAATTACCGACTCTATTATCAACTCTAATTTACTAATGTTTGCAGACGACGTTAAATTATTTTCCTCTTCTGCTAGCTTTGCGGACAGTCACATACTGCAGGGTGATTTGGACAGATTTAGTACTTGGTGTGAATTTAATTTTATGGAATTAAACCTTAAAAAGTGTAAGCATATGTGCTTTTCTAGACGTAGTTTGTTGCCTACTAAATTTAATTTATGTGGCTCTGAATTGGCATCGGTTGATTCATTTATTGATCTCGGTTTTATGATGGATAGAAAGTTGAATTTTAATAACCATATCATTACTATGGTAAAAAAAGCGTATGGTGTCTTTTATTTTGTGAAACGCTGGGCAAAAGAGTTTACTGATCCATATACTACGAAACAGCTTTATATTTCCCTGGTTAGGCCAATTTTAGAATATGGATCAGTGGTTTGGGATCCCCAATATGATTACTTTGTTAACAAAATTGAGTCCGTGCCGAAAAAAATTTTAAATTTAAATAGTGGAGTACCCCTAGCGTAATACTTATTCAACTTTTGAATTACCGACTCTATTATCAACTCTAATTTACTAATGTTTGCAGACGACGTTAAATTATTTTCCTCTTATGCTAGCTTTGCGGACAGTCACATACTGCAGGGTGATTTGGACAGATTTAGTACTTGGTGTGAATTTAATTTTATGGAATTAAACCTTAAAAAGTGTAAGCATATGTGCTTTTCTAGACGTAGTTTGTTGCCTACTAAATTTAATTTATGTGGCTCTGAATTGGCATCGGTTGATTCATTTATTGATCTCGGTTTTATGATGGATAGAAAGTTGAATTTTAATAACCATATCATTACTATGGTAAAAAAAGCGTATGGTGTCTTTTATTTTGTGAAACGCTGGGCAAAAGAGTTTACTGATCCATATACTACGAAACAGCTTTATATTTCCCTGGTTAGGCCAATTTTAGAATATGGATCAGTGGTTTGGGATCCCCAATATGATTACTTTGTTAACAAAATTGAGTCCGTGCAGAAAAAAATTTTAATATTCTGCTTAAGAGGTCTTTACTGGAATACTGGTTATGAACTTCCTTCTTATAATGGCAGGTTAAATCTTATTGAATTGCCCTCATTGAAGAGTAGGCGAACTATGATGAATACGATGATGGTATATAAAATTATATGTGGGGTTGTGGCTTCTGAATACTTAATATCAAAAATTTCTATTAACGTCCCATTTAGACCTACTAGATACTATCAGTTCTTACACTTGGATTTTTAAAGGCACAATTATGCATGTGGTGACCCATTTCGTAGAATGTGTGCTGATTTTAATTCGTTATATCATTTAATTGATTTCTCCTTAGGTTTTGATTCATTAAAAACTGTAATAATTTTTTATTTAAACTCATTACACCAAGGCTCATTGTCTTCATAACAATTTAGGCTGCTATAAACAATTTTAGTAATTGTTAATATTCGTAAATACCTATGTATATTATGCTTTATATTATTTTTTATTAGATTTTAATATTGTAATAAAGAAAGGTGGTGGTTATATTTTGATTTTGTATTGCATGCTTCTAGTCCTTCTCATACTTTGATTGGATTGTATTATTGTATTAAATTAAGGTGGTGGTTATATTATGAAGTACTAATTTGGTGTTTATATTTTCTAGTGATTACTATTAATATCTTTTTTGTACCGATTGGCTGTTGATAAATATCTAGCTAATTTACATGGATGACGTTTCTTGTCATCTCCATTATGGATCGGTCCATAATGTGTACGTTGTCCCTACGTCATGGGGACGTGGCCTCCTCGGTCGGTAGGGGCGGGTGTCAGTGACGTGGGAACGTGCGTCTAAAAAAAAAAATCACAAGCAATATTATATGCAGACAATTGTTTAATTTACTTCACCAGCTCTAGCACTGAACGACGCTGCTTCCCATCTCCGGATTTTAAGCGACTTCTATAAGACCTTCTATAATCATTTCATTTTCATTTATTGATATTCAAAAAGTAACCGAGCCTTTAGGCCTTATATAGTTACAAAATTACTTCAGATTTGTTTAAAATATACAAAAAAAAACTTAAAGTAAGATTAAACTATTTTATATAAATAAGAATTAAGTTAAGCATACGTTTAAATAATGTTTTTTTTTAATTATTTTATTTTGATATCCCAAATTACGCAAAAACAAAGGTATTCATGAACGACTACTAGATAAGTTTCGTAGTGTAACAGCAGCATGAAAGTGCAACACACTAAGACTACTAGCCAATACTATTGTTTCAAATTAAATCAAAGACAAAGCAATACCCGTAGAAAACGCTTTTTTTTAATTATTTACAAATCATTATGTTTCACATGTTGAAATATTTTTTTTTAAAGCCATTTGTATATGAAATGCGTCAGTTAAATGCCCTCCAACAGTGGTCGCCAGGAGTAAGACGCTTAGACTCTCGCTTGAATTAAATACTATAATTCCCCAATTAAACTCTTGGGTGTCAATTTAAACAGGCTAATGAAATTCAATAACCATGCGCGCCTCTCCAAAATATAAATTGTATATCAGCGATGTTTTCAAGTTTGCTAAAGAATAAGCTCCTGCCAAAAAATACCAAATCATACCAGCAGTATCCAGCTACCGTGTAAATGTAGTGCTAGGGGAGCATTCCCCGGAGATTTCACCTGATGAGAAGGTACTACATCGGCAGACGCGCGTTGTTCTGGCGCAGCTGAGATCTGGATGGTGCAACCGCCTCAATTCTTACTGGGCACGAATTGATGCTAACGTTCCGGACATCTGTCCCGCCTGCCATCAGGGACAACATGATGTGCTGCACATATTCAAGCATACTCAGCTGACCCCCAGGTCTCTGTGGACGCATCCAATTCAAATGGCGCGTTTCCTTCACCTGGATATCAAAGCAGATCCCCCATAGACGAACAAGACTTCAAAATAAATATATTGTTGTTACAACAACGACAACCCATTCGAGAGTATGCCACGGATAATTGTCCGAGTGAAAATCATGGTGTGCTCAAATCTAAGCCACAATAAGATATCGTTTGGCCTTGGGATTTGTTAGTAGTCATTGCGAATACCAATCTAATTGGAAACTGAATATATTTGAATTGAATTGGCACATCTGTAGGTATAATAGGAATCAGTGGTATTAATATATTTTCACCTCGGAACTTGCCATTTAAAATGCTAGCTTCGATAACGTTTTTCATTATTTTTGAATGACTAATCGCGTACCGTTACACAGCCGTGGCGGGTTCAAATTACGAAGCAAGATAATTGGAGATCCAACCTTCAATTGTAAATTATGCGGTGGCATGCCTGGCAAATCCAGTGAGTTCAAAAACTCTATGGGAAAATTTACAATTTCGCTGGCATCGCAAACTGTATCAATAGATTTGTATGATACTAAGTTCCCTGGCAACAACTGTTGTATCTCCAGATTTAAATTGTCAACGTCTACATTTTTTTCCGCTAAAATTGCTCTTTCTGCAAGCCACTCATGATTTATGTACTGTGTGTGTACATCGGAAAATATTTGATCAATGAGAGTATCTTGTGAATCTGCGATTGTGCAGAAATCGGTCGGTAATTTAACGTATCCGGTTTCATATATAGCAACTTTTCCATCACCGATATCTAAGAGTTGTTTTGAGAATGTTTCAGCAGATGAGTCTTGAAGCATTTGAACGCGCATATTTACTTTCAGCTGTACTTTTTCAACATTACGCCACAATAGTTTTTCGTTGTTTTTAATATCTTTCAATGTCCTGTTCAACGCCTCGAGCGAATGTTTGTGTGCCATACTACATTCATCCCAGATGATAATTTTACACAGTTTCAGCACAGTGGTCATGGAAGATTGTTTTTTAATGTTGCACACTGCGTCAGGGTTATTTTGAATATTGAAGTGGCAGCTTAAAAACTGAATGAGCTGTTCTGCCTCCATCCAATTACCGCAATGCCCGATGATGCAACGGCCAATGCGATGCCATTATTTGATCGTATTTAAGCAAAAATTAGCGAAATAGGGAATGTTTTGCCAGTTCCACCCGGTGCATCCAAAAAGAAGAACCCACCTGGTGGAACTGCGAGCATAATGCGGTCGGAAATGGTTCTTTGTTCCTCATTCATTAGTGGGACATTGCGAGTAACAATCGCTGCCGATTTGCTATCGATAAATATTAGTAGCTAATTTACATATATGACGTCATCTTTCCATTGTGGATCGGTCCATAATGGCCCCCGGTCCATAGTGGTCCCCTCGGTCTGCGGGGGCGTGTGTGAGTGGTGTTGGGAACGTTAGTCAAAATAGAAAAAAAGAGAAGACATTAGATTTCACAACGGAGCAGACTTTAGATACAAAAGGATAGAAAAAGCAATTTATCCATATTTGTCTAAAATGATGCATTCTTACTTTTTGAATCGAAAATTTTCTGTACAAATAGAGGATTCGTCTTCGTTACTGGACCTGGTAAATAGTGGAGTACCCCTAGCGTAATACTTATTCAACTTACTTTTGAATTACCGACTCTATTATCAACTCTAATTTACTAATGTTTGCAGACGACGTTAAATTATTTTCCTCTTCTGCTAGCTTTGCGGACAGTCACATACTGCAGGGTGATTTGGACAGATTTAGTACTTGGTGTGAATTTAATTTTATGGAATTAAACCTTAAAAAGTGTAAGCATATGTGCTTTTCTAGACGTAGTTTGTTGCCTACTAAATTTAATTTATGTGGCTCTGAATTGGCATCGGTTGATTCATTTATTGATCTCGGTTTTATGATGGATAGAAAGTTGAATTTTAATAACCATATCATTACTATGGTAAAAAAAGCGTATGGTGTCTTTTATTTTGTGAAACGCTGGGCAAAAGAGTTTACTGATCCATATACTACGAAACAGCTTTATATTTCCCTGGTTAGGCCAATTTTAGAATATGGATCAGTGGTTGGGATCCCCAATATGATTACTTTGTTAACAAAATTGAGTCCGTGCAGAAAAAATTTTTAATATTCTGCTTAAGAGGTCTTTACTGGAATACTGGTTATGAACTTCCTTATTATAATGGCAGGTTAAATCTTATTGAATTGCCCTCATTGAAGAGTAGGCGAACTATGATGAATACGATGATGGTATATAAAATTATATGTGGGGTTGTGGCTTCTGAATACTTAATATCAAAAATTTCTATTAACGTCCCATTTAGACCTACTAGATACTATCAGTTCTTACACTTGGATTTTTAAAGGCACAATTATGCATGTGGTGACCCATTTCGTAGAATGTGTGCTGATTTTAATTCATTATATCATTTAATTGATTTCTCCTTAGGTTTTGATTCATTAAAAACTGTAATAATTTTTTATTTAAACTCATTACACCAAGGCTCATTGTCTTCATAACAATTTAGGCTGCTATAAACAATTTTAGTAATTGTTAATATTCGTAAATACCTATGTATATTATGCTTTATATTATTTTTATTAGATTTTAATATTGTAATAAAGAAAGGTGGTGGTTATATTTTGATTTTGTATTGCATGCTTCTAGTCTTTCTCATACTTTGATTGGATTGTATTAAATTAAGGTGGTGGTTATATTATAAAGTACTAATTTGGTGTTTATATTTTCTAGTGATTATTATTATCTTTTTTGTACCGATTGGCTGTTGATAAATATCTGTAGCTAATTTACATGGATGACGTTTCTTGTCATCTCCATTATGGATCGGTCCATAATGTGTACGTTGTCCCTACGTCATGGGGACGTGGCCTCCTCGGTCGGTAGGGGCGGGTGTCAGTGACGTGGGAACGTGCGTCTAAAAAAAAAAAAAAAAATCACAAGCAATATTATATGCAGACAATTGTTTAATTTACTTCACCAGCTCTAGCACTGAACGACGCTGCTTCCCATCTCCGGATTTTAAGCGACTTCTATAAGACCTTCTATAATCATTTCATTTTCATTTATTGATATTCAAAAAGTAACCGAGCCTTTAGGCCTTATATAGTTACAAAATTACTTCAGATTTGTTTAAAATATACAAAAAAACTTAAAGTAAGATTAAACTATTTTATATAAATAAGAATTAAGTTAAGCATACGTTTAAATAATGTTTTTTTTTAATTATTTTATTTTGATATCCCAAATTACGCAAAAACAAAGGTATTCATGAACGACTACTAGATAAATTTCGTAGTGTAACAGCAGCATGAAAGTGCAACACACTAAGACTACTAGCCAATACTATTGTTTCAAATTAAATCAAAGACAAAGCAATACCCGTAGAAAACGCTTTTTTTTAATTATTTACAAATCATTATGTTTCACATGTTGAAATATTTTTTTTAAAGCCATTTGTATATGAAATGCGTCAGTTAAATGCCCTCCAACAGTGGTCGCCAGGAGTAAGACGCTTAGACTCTCGCTTGAATTAAATACTCTAATTCCCCAATTAAACGCTTGGGTGTCAATTTAAACAGGCTAATGAAATTCAATAACAACGACAACCCATTCGAGAGTATGCCACGGATAATTGCCCGAGTGAAAATCATGGTGTGCTCAAATCTAAGCCACAATAAGATATCGTTTGGCCTTGGGATTTGTTAGTAGTCATTGCGAATACCAATCTAATTGGAAACTGAATATATTTGAATTGAATTGGCACATCTGTAGGTATAATAGGAATCAGTGGTATTAATATATTTTCACCTCGGAACTTGCCATTTAAAATGCTAGCTTCGATAACGTTTTTCATTATTTTTGAATGACTAATCGCGTACCGTTACACAGCCGTGGCTGGTTCAAATTACGAAGCAAGATAATTGGAGATCCAACCTTCAATTGTAAATTATGCGGTGGCATGCCTGGCAAATCCAGTGAGTTCAAAACCTCTGTGGGAAAATTTACAATTTCGCTGGCATCGCAAACTGTATCAATAGATTTGTATGATACTAAGTTCCCTGGCAACAACTGTTGTATCTCCAGATTTAAATTGTCAACGTCTACATTTTTTTCCGCTAAAATTGCTCTTTCTGCAAGCCACTCATGATTTATGTACTGTGTGTGTACATCGGAAAATATTTGATCAATGAGAGTATCTTGTGAATCTGCGATTGTGCAGAAATCGGTCGGTAATTTAACGTATCCGGTTTCATATATAGCAACTTTTCAATCACCGATATCTAAGAGTTGTTTTGAGAATGTTTCAGCAGATGAGTCTTGAAGAATTTGAACGCGCATATTTACTTTCAGCTGTACTTTTTCAACATTACGCGACAATAGTTTTTCGTTATTTTAAATATCTATCAATGTCCTGTTCAACGCCTCGAGCGAATGTTTGTGTGCCATATTACATTCATCCCAGATGATAATTTTACACTGTTTCAGCACAGTGGTCATGGAAGATTGTTTTTTAATGTTGCACACTGCGTCAGGGTTATTTTGAATATTGAAGTGGCAGCTTAAAAACTGAATGAGCTGTTCTGCCTCCATCCAATTGCCGCAATGCCCGATGATGCAACGGCCAATGCGATGCCATTATTTGATCGTATTTAAGCAAAAATTAGCGAAATAGGGAATGTTTTGCCAGTTCCACCCGGTGCATCCAAAAAGAAGAACCCACCTTGTCCTGGTGGAACTGCGAGCATAATGCGGTCAGAAATGGTTCTTTGTTCCTCATTCATTAGTGGGACATTGCGAGTAACAATCGCTGCCGATTTGCTATCGATAAATATTAGTAGCTAATTTACATATATGACGTCATCTTTCCATTGTGGATCGGTCCATAATGGCCCCCGGTCCATAGTGGTCCCCTCGGTCTGCGGGGGCGTGTGTGAGTGGTGTTGGGAACGTTAGTCAACATAAAAAAAAAAGAGAAGACATTAGATTTCACAACGGAGCAGACTTTAGATACAAAAGGATAGAAAAAGCAATTTATCCATATTTGTCTAAAATGATGCATTCTTACTTTTTGAATCGAAAATTTTCTGTACAAATAGAGGATTCGTCTTCGTTACTGGGCCTGGTAAATAGTGGAGTTCCCCTAGCGTAATACTTATTCAACTTACTTTTGAATTACCGACTCTATTATCAACTCTAATTTACTCATGTTTGCAGACGACGTTAAATTATTTTCCTCTTCTGCTAGCTTTGCGGACAGTCACATACTGCAGGGTGATTTGGACAGATTTAGTACTTGGTGTGAATTTAATTTTATGGAATTAAACCTTAAAAAGTGTAAGCATATGTGCTTTTCTAGTAGTTTGTTGCCTACTAAATTTAATTTATGTGGCTCTGAATTGGCATCAGTTGATTCATTTATTGATCTCGGTTTTATGATGGATAGAAAGTTGAATTTTAATAACCATATCATTACTATGGTAAAAAAAAGCGTATGGTGTCTTTTATTTTGTGAAACGCTGGGCAAAAGAGTTTACTGATCCATATACTACGAAACAGCTTTATATTTCCCTGGTTAGGCCAATTTTAGAATATGGATCAGTGGTTTGGGATCCCCAATATGATTACTTTGTTAACAAAATTGAGTCCGTGCAGAAAAAAATTTTAATATTCTGCTTAAGAGGTCTTTACTGGAATACTGGTTATGAACTTCCTTTTTATAATGGCAGGTTAAATCTTATTGAATTGCCCTCATTGAAGAGTAGGCGAACTATGATGAATACGATGATGGTATATAAAATTATATGTGGGGTTGTGGCTTCTGAATACTTAATATCAAAAATTTCTATTAACGTCCCATTTAGACCTACCAGATACTATCAGTTCTTACACTTGGATTTTTAAAGGCACAATTATGCATGTGGTGACCCATTTCGTAGAATGTGTGCTGATTTTAATTCATTATATCATTTAATTGATTTCTCCTTAGGTTTTGATTCATTAAAAACTGTAATAATTTTTTATTTAAACTCATTACACCAAGGCTCATTGTCTTCATAACAATATAGGCTGCTATAAACAATTTTAGTAATTGTTAATATTCGTAAATACCTATGTATATTATGCTTTATATTATTTTTATTAGATTTTAATATTGTAATAAAGAAAGGTGGTGGTTATATTTTGATTTTGTATTGCATGCTTCTAGTCCTTCTCATACTTTGATTGGATTGTATTATTGTATTAAATTAAGGTGGTGGTATATTATAAAGTACTAATTTGGTGTTTATATTTTCTAGTGATTATTATTAATATCTTTTTTGTACCGATTGGCTGTTGATAAATATCTGTAGCTAATTTACATGGATGACGTTTTTTGTCATCTCCATTATGGATCGGTCCATAATGTGTACGTTGTCCCTACGTCATGGGGACGTGGCCTCCTCGGTCGGCAATGGCGGGTGTCAGTGACGTGGGAACGTGCGTCTAAAAAAAATCACAAGCAATATTATATGCAGACAATTGTTTAATTTACTTCACCAGCTCTAGCACTGAACGACGCTGCTTCCCATCTCCGGATTTTAAGCGACTTCTATAAGACCTTCTATAATCATTTCATTTTCATTTATTGATATTCAAATAGTAACCGAGCCTTTAGGCCTTATATAGTTACAAAACTACTTCAGATTTGTTTAAAATATACAAAAAAAACTTAAAGTAAGATTAAACTATTTTATATAAATAAGAATTAAGTTAAGCATACGTTTAAATAATGTTTTTTTTTAATTATTTTATTTTGATATCCCAAATTACGCAAAAACAAAGGTATTCATGAACGACTACTACTAGCAGCATGAAAGTGCAACACACTAAGACTACTAGCCAATACTATTGTTTCAAATTAAATCAAAGACAAAGCAATACCCGTAGAAAACGCTTTTTTTAATTATTTACAAATCATTATGTTTCACATGTTGAAATATTTTTTTTTAAAGCCATTTGTATATGAAATGCGTCAGTTAATGCCCTCCAACAGTGGTCGCCAGGAGTAAGACGCTTAGACTCTCGCTTGAATTAAATACTCTAATTCCCCAATTAAACGCTTGGGTGTCAATTTAAACAGGCTAATGAAATTCAATAACCATGCGCGCCTCTCCAAAATATAAATTGTATATCAGCGATGTTTTCAAGTTTGCTAAAGAATAAGCTCCTGCCAAAAAATACCAAATAATACCAGCAGTATCCAGCTACCGTGTAAATGTAGTGCTAGGGGAGCATTCCCCGGAGATTTCACCTGATGAGAAGGTACTACATCGGCAGACGCGCGTTGTTCTGGCGCAGCTGAGATCTGGATGGTGCAACCGCCTCAATTCTTACTGGGCACGAATTGATGCTAACGTTCCGGACATCTGTCCCGCCTGCCATCAGGGACAACATGATGTGCTGCACATATTCAAGCATACTCAGCTGACCCCCAGGTCTCTGTGGACGCATCCAATTCAAATGGCGCGTTTCCTTCACCTGGATATCGAAGCAGATCCCCCATAGACGAACAAGACTTCAAAATAAATATATTGTTGTTACAACAACGACAACCCATTCGAGAGTATGCCACGGATAATTGTCCGAGTGAAAATCATGGTGTGCTCAAATCTAAGCCAAAATAAGATATCGTTTGGCCTTGGGATTTGTTAGTAGTCATTGCGAATACCAATCTAATTGGAAACTGAATATATTTGAATTGAATTGGCACATCTGTAGGTATAATAGGAATCAGTGGTATTAATATATTTTCACCTCGGAACTTGCCATTTAAAATGCTAGCTTCGATAACGTTTTTCATTATTTTTGAATGACTAATCGCGTGCCGTTACACAGCCGTGGCTGGTTCAAATTACGAAGCAAGATAATTGGAGATCCAACCTTCAATTGTAAATTATGCGGTGGCATGCCTGGCAAATCCAGTGAGTTCAAAACCTCTTCGGGAAAATTTACAATTTCGCTGGCATCGCAAACTGTATCAATAGATTTGTATGATACTAAGTTCCCTGGCAACAACTGTTGTATCTCCAGATTTAAATTGTCAACGTCTACATTTTTTTCCGCTAAAATTGCTTTCTCTGCAAGCCACTCATGATTTATGTACTGTGTGTGTACATCGGAAAATATTTGATCAATGAGAGTATCTTGTGAATCTGCGATTGTGCAGAAATCGGTCGGTAATTTAACGTGTCCGGTTTCATATATAGCAACTTTTCCATCACCGATATCTAAGAGTTGTTTTGAGAATGTTTCAGCAGATGAGTCTTGAAGCATTTGAACGCGCATATTTACTTTCAGCTGTACTTTTTCAACATTACGCGACAATAGTTTTTCGTTATTTTAAATATCTATCAATGTCCTGTTCAACGCCTCGAGCGAATGTTTGTGTGCGATATTACATTCATCCCAGATGATAATTTTACACTGTTTCAGCACAGTGGTCATGGAAGATTGTTTTTTAATGTTGCACACTGCGTCAGGGTTATTTTGAATATTGAAGTGGCAGCTTAAAAACTGAATGAGCTGTTCTGCCTCCATCCAATTGCCGCAATGCCCGATGATGCAACGGCCAATGCGATGCCATTATTTGATCGTATTTAAGCAAAAATTAGCGAAATAGGGAATGTTTTGCCAGTTCCACCCGGTGCATCCAAAAAGAAGAACCCACCTTGTCCTGGTGGAACTGCGAGCATAATGCGGTCAGAAATGGTTCTTTGTTCCTCATTCATTAGTGGGACATTGCGAGTAACAATCGCTGCCAATTTGCTATCGATAAATATTAGTAGCTAATTTACATATATGACGTCATCTTTCCATTGTGGATCGGTCCATAATGGCCCCCGGTCCATAGTGGTCCCCTCGGTCTGCGGGGGCGTGTGTGAGTGGTGTTGGGAACGTTAGTCAACATAGAAAAAAAAAGAGAGAAGACATTAGATTTCACAACGGAGCAGACTTTAGATACAAAAGGATAGAAAAAGCAATTTATCCATATTTGTCTAAAATGATGCATTCTTACTTTTTGAATCGAAAATTTTCTGTACAAATAGAGGATTCGTCTTCGTTACTGGACCTGGTAAATAGTGGAGTACCCCTAGCGTAATACTTATTCAACTTACTTTTGAATTACCGACTCTATTATCAACTCTAATTTACTAATGTTTGCAGACGACGTTAAATTATTTTCCTCTTCTGCTAGCTTTGCGGACAGTCACATACTGCAGGGTGATTTGGACAGATTTAGTACTTGGTGTGAATTTAATTTTATGGAATTAAACCTTAAAAAGTGTAAGCATATGTGCTTTTCTAGACGTAGTTTGTTGGCTACTAAATTTAATTTATGTGGCTCTGAATTGGCATCGGTTGATTCATTTATTGATCTCGGTTTTATGATGGATAGAAAGTTGAATTTTAATAACCATATCATTACTATGGTAAATAAAGCGTATGGTGTCTTTTATTTTGTGAAACGCTGGGCAAAAGAGTTTACTGATCCATATACTACGAAACAGCTTTATATTTCCCTAGTTAGGCCAATTTTAGAATATGGATCAGTGGTTTGGGATCCCCAATATGATTACTTTGTTAACAAAATTGAGTCCGTGCAGAAAAAATTTTTAATATTCTGCTTAAGAGGTCTTCACTGGAATACTGGTTATGAACTTCCTTCTTTAATGGCAGGTTAAATCTTATTAAATTGCCCTCATTGAAGAGTAGGCGAACTATGATGAATACGATGATGGTATATAAAATTATATGTGGGGTTGTGGCTTCTGAATACTCAATATCAAAAATTTCTATTAACGTCCCATTTAGACCTACTAGATACTATCAGTTCTTACACTTGGATTTTTAAAGGCACAATTATGCATGTGGTGACCCATTTCGTAGAATGTGTGCTGATTTTAATTCGTTATATCATTTAATTGATTTCTCCTTAGGTTTTGATTCATTAAAAACTGTAATAATTTTTTATTTAAACTCATTACACCAAGGTTCATTGTCTTCATAACAATTTAGGCTGCTATAAACAATTTTAGTAATTGTTAATATTCGTAAATACCTATGTATATTATGCTTTATATTATTTTTTATTAGATTTTAATATTGTAATAAAGAAAGGTGGTGGTTATATTTTGATTTTGTATTGCATGCTTCTAGTCCTTCTCATACTTTGATTGGATTGTATTATTGTATTAAATTAAGGTGGTGGTTATATTATAAGGTACTAATTTGGTGTTTATATTTTCTAGTGATTAATATTAATATTTTTTTTGTACCGATTGGCTGTTGATAAATATCTGTAGCTTATTTACATGGATGACGTTTTTTGTCATCTCCATTATGGATCGGTCCATAATGTGTACGTTGTCCCTACGTCATGGGGACGTGGCCTCCTCGGTCGGCAGGGGCGGGTGTCAGTGACGTGGGAACGTGCGTCTAAAAAAAAAATCACAAGCAATATTATATGCAGACAATTGTTTAATTTACTTCAGCAGCTCTAGCACTGAACGACGCTGCTTCCCATCTCCGGATTTTAAGCGACTTCTATAAGACCTTCTATAATCATTTCATTTTCATTTATTGATATTCAAAAAGTAACCGAGCCTTTAGGCCTTATATAGTTACAAAATTACTTCAGATTTGTTTAAAATATACAAAAAAACTTAAAGTAAGATTAAACTATTTTATATAAATAAGAATTAAGTTAAGCATACGTTTAAATAATGTTTTTTTTTAATTATTTTATTTTGATATCCCAAATTACGCAAAAACAAAGGTATTCATGAACGACTACTAGATAAGTTTCGTAGTGTAACAGCAGCATGAAAGTGCAACACACTAAGACTACTAGCCAATACTATTGTTTCAAATTAAATCAAAGACAAAGCAATACCCGTAGAAAACGCTTTTTTTTAATTATTTACAAATCATTATGTTTCACATGTTGAAATATTTTTTTTAAAGCCATTTGTATATGAAATGCGTCAGTTAAATGCCCTCCAACAGTGGTCGCCAGGAGTAAGACGCTTAGACTCTCGCTTGAATTAAATACTATAATTCCCCAATTAAACGCTTGGGTGTCAATTTAAACAGGCTAATGAAATTCAATAACCATGCGCGCCTCTCCAAAATATAAATTGTATATCAGCGATGTTTTCAAGTTTGCTAAAGAATAAGCTCCTGCCAAAAAATACCAAATAATACCAGCAGTATCCAGCTACCGTGTAAATGTAGTGCTAGGGGAGCATTCCCCGGAGATTTCACCTGATGAGAAGGTACTACATCGGCAGACGCGCGTTGTTCTGGCGCAGCTGAGATCTGAACGGTGCAACCGCCTAAATTCTTACTGGGCACGAATTGATGCTAACGTTCCGGACATCTGTCTCGCCTGCCATCAGGGAAAACATGATGTGTTGCACATATTTAAGCTGACCCCCAGGTCTCTGTGGACGCATCCAATTGATGCGTTTCCTTCACCTGGATATCGAAGCAGATCCCCCATAGACGAACAAGACTTCAAAATAAATATATTGTTGTTACAACAACGACAACCCATTCGAGAGTATGCCACGGATAATTGTCCGAGTGAAAATCATGGTGTGCTCAAATCTAAGCCACAATAAGATATCGTTTGGCCTTGGGATTTGTTAGTAGTCATTGCGAATCCAATCTAATTGGAAACTGAATATATTTGAATTGAATTGGCACATCTGTAGGTATAATAGGAATCAGTGGTATTAATATATTTTCACCTCGGAACTTGCCATTTAAAATGCTAGCTTCGATAACGTTTTTCATTATTTTTGAATGACTAATCGCGTACCGTTACACAGCCGTGGCTGGTTCAAATTACGAAGCAAGATAATTGGAGATCCAACCTTCAATTGTAAATTATGCGGTGGCATGCCTGGCAAATCCAGTGAGTTCAAAACCTCTGTGGGAAAATTTACAATTTCGCTGGCATCGCAAACTGTATCAATAGATTTGTATGATACTAAGTTCCATGGCAACAACTGTTGTATCTCCAGATTTAAATTGTTAACGTCTACATTTTTTCCGCTAAAATTGCTCTTTCTGCAAGCCACTCATGATTTATGTACTGTGTGTACATCGGAAAATATTTGATCAATGAGAGTATCTTGTGAATCTGCGATTGTGCAGAAATCGGTCGGTAATTTAACGTATCCGGTTTCATATATAGCAACTTTTCCATCACCGATATCTAAGAGTTGTTTTGAGAATGTTTCAGCAGATGAGTCTTGAAGCATTTGAACGCGCATATTTACTTTCAGCTGTACTTTTTCAACATTACGCGAAAATAGTTTTTCGTTATTTTAAATATCTATCAATGTCCTGTTCAACGCCTCGAGCGAATGTTTGTGTGCCATATTACATTCATCCCAGATGATAATTTTACACTGTTTCAGCACAGTGGTCATGGAAGATTGTTTTTTAATGTTGCACACTGCGTCAGGGTTATTTTGAATATTGAAGTGGCAGCTTAAAAACTGAATGAGCTGTTCTGCCTCCATCCAATTGCCGCAATGCCCGATGATGCAACGGCCAATGCGATGCCATTATTTGATCGTATTTAAGCAAAAATTAGCGAAATAGGGAATGTTTTGCCAGTTCCACCCGGTGCATCCAAAAAGAAGAACCCACCTTGTCCTGGTGGAACTGCGAGCATAATGCGGTCAGAAATGGTTCTTTGTTCCTCATTCATTAGTGGGACATTGCGAGTAACAATCGCTGCCGATTTGCTATCGATAAATATTAGTAGCTAATTTACATATATAGTGGTCCCCTCGGTCTGCGGGGGCGTGTGTGAGTGGTGTTGGGAACGTTAGTCAACATAGAAAAAAAAGAGAAGACATTAGATTTCACAACGGAGCAGACTTTAGATACAAAAGGATATTTGTCTAAAATGATGCATTCTTACTTTTTGAATCGAAAATTTTCTGTACAAATAGAGGATTCGTCTTCGTTACTGGGCCTGGTAAATAGTGGAGTACCCCTAGCGTAATACTTATTCAACTTACTTTTGAATTACCGACTCTATTATCAACTCTAATTTACTAATGTTTGCAGACGACGTTAAATTATTTTCCTCTTCTGCTAGCTTTGCGGACAGTCACATACTGCAGGGTGATTTGGACAGATTTAGTACTTGGTGTGAATTTAATTTTATGGAATTAAACCTTAAAAAGTGTAAGCATATGTGCTTTTCTAGACGTAGTTTGTTGGCTACTAAATTTAATTTATGTGGCTCTGAATTGGCATCGGTTGATTCATTTATTGATCTCGGTTTTATGATGGATAGAAAGTTGAATTTTAATAACCATATCATTACTATGGTAAATAAAGCGTATGGTGTCTTTTATTTTGTGAAACGCTGGGCAAAAGAGTTTACTGATCCATATACTACGAAACAGCTTTATATTTTCCTAGTTAGGCCAATTTTAGAATATGGATCAGTGGTTTGGGATCCCCAATATGATTACTTTGTTAACAAAATTGAGTCCGTGCAGAAAAAATTTTTAATATTCTGCTTAAGAGGTCTTCACTGGAATACTGGTTATGAACTTCCTTCTTTAATGGCAGGTTAAATCTTATTAAATTGCCCTCATTGAAGAGTAGGCGAACTATGATGAATACGATGATGGTATATAAAATTATATGTGGGGTTGTGGCTTCTGAATACTTAATATCAAAAATTTCTATTAACGTCCCATTTAGACCTACTAGATACTATCAGTTCTTACACTTGGATTTTTAAAGGTACAATTATGCATGTGGTGACCCATTTCGTAGAATGTGTGCTGATTTTAATTCGTTATATCATTTAATTGATTTCTCCTTAGGTTTTGATTCATTAAAAACTGTAATAATTTTTTATTTAAACTCATTACACCAAGGCTCATTGTCTTCATAACAATTTAGGCTGCTATAAACAATTTTAGTAATTGTTAATATTCGTAAATACCTATGTATATTATGCTTTATATTATTTTTTATTAGATTTTAATATTGTAATAAAGAAAGGTGGTGGTTATATTTTGATTTTGTATTGCATGCTTCTAGTCCTTCTCATACTTTGATTGGATTGTATTATTGTATTAAATTAAGGTGGTGGTTATATTATAAGGTACTAATTTGGTGTTTATATTTTCTAGTGATTAATATTAATATTTTTTTTGTACCGATTGGCTGTTGATAAATATCTGTAGCTAATTTACATGGATGACGTTTTTTGTCATCTCCATTATGGATCGGTCCATAATGTGTACGTTGTCCCTACGTCATGGGGACGTGGCCTCCTCGGTCGGCAGGGGCGGGTGTCAGTGACGTGGGAACGTGCGTCTAAAAAAAAAAATCACAAGCAATATTATATGCAGACAATTGTTTAATTTACTTCACCAGCTCTAGCACTGAACGACGCTGCTTCCCATCTCCGGATTTTAAGCGACTTCTATAAGACCTTCTATAATCATTTCATTTTCATTTATTGATATTCAAAAAGTAACCGAGCCTTTAGGCCTTATATAGTTACAAAATTACTTCAGATTTGTTTAAAATATACAAAAAAACTTAAAGTAAGATTAAACTATTTTATATAAATAAGAATTAAGTTAAGCATACGTTTAAATAATGTTTTTTTTTAATTATTTTATTTTGATATCCCAAATTACGCAAAAACAAAGGTATTCATGAACGACTACTAGATAAGTTTCGTAGTGTAACAGCAGCATGAAAGTGCAACACACTAAGACTACTAGCCAATACTATTGTTTCAAATTAAATCAAAGACAAAGCAATACCCGTAGAAAACGCTTTTTTTTAATTATTTACAAATCATTATGTTTCACATGTTGAAATATTTTTTTTAAAGCCATTTGTATATGAAATGCGTCAGTTAAATGCCCTCCAACAGTGGTCGCCAGGAGTAAGACGCTTAGACTCTCGCTTGAATTAAATACTATAATTCCCCAATTAAACGCCTGGGTGTCAATTTAAACAGGCTAATGAAATTCAATAACCATGCGCGCCTCTCCAAAATATAAATTGTATATCAGCGATGTTTTCAAGTTTGCTAAAGAATAAGCTCCTGCCAAAAAATACCAAATAATACCAGCAGTATCCAGCTACCGTGTAAATGTAGTGCTAGGGGAGCATTCCCCGGAGATTTCACCTGATGAGAAGGTACTACATCGGCAGACGCGCGTTGTTCTGGCGCAGCTGAGATCTGAACGGTGCAACCGCCTAAATTCTTACTGGGCACGAATTGATGCTAACGTTCCGGACATCTGTCTCGCCTGCCATCAGGGAAAACATGATGTGTTGCACATATTTAAGCTGACCCCCAGGTCTCTGTGGACGCATCCAATTGATGCGTTTCCTTCACCTGGATATCGAAGCAGATCCCCCATAGACGAACAAGACTTCAAAATAAATATATTGTTGTTACAACAACGACAACCCATTCGAGAGTATGCCACGGATAATTGTCCGAGTGAAAATCATGGTGTGCTCAAATCTAAGCCACAATAAGATATCGTTTGGCCTTGGGATTTGTTAGTAGTCATTGCGAATCCAATCTAATTGGAAACTGAATATATTTGAATTGAATTGGCACATCTGTAGGTATAATAGGAATCAGTGGTATTAATATATTTTCACCTCGGAACTTGCCATTTAAAATGCTAGCTTCGATAACGTTTTTCATTATTTTTGAATGACTAATCGCGTACCGTTACACAGCCGTGGCTGGTTCAAATTACGAAGCAAGATAATTGGAGATCCAACCTTCAATTGTAAATTATGCGGTGGCATGCCTGGCAAATCCAGTGAGTTCAAAACCTCTGTGGGAAAATTTACAATTTCGCTGGCATCGCAAACTGTATCAATAGATTTGTATGATACTAAGTTCCCTGGCAACAACTGTTGTATCTCTAGATTTAAATTGTCAACGTCTACATTTTTTTCCGCTAAAATTGCTCTTTCTGCAAGCCACTCATGATTTATGTACTGTGTGTGTACATCGGAAAATATTTGATCAATGAGAGTATCTTGTGAATCTGCGATTGTGCAGAAATCGGTCGGTAATTTAACGTATCCGGTTTCATATATAGCAACTTTTCCATCACCGATATCTAAGAGTTGTTTTGAGAATGTTTCAGCCGATGAGTCTTGAAGCATTTGAACGCGCATATTTACTTTCAGCTGTACTTTTTCAACATTACGCGACAATAGTTTTTCGTTATTTTAAATATCTATCAATGTCCTGTTCAACGCCTCGAGCGAATGTTTGTGTGCCATATTACATTCATCCCAGATGATAATTTTACACAGTTTCAGCACAGTGGTCATGGAAGATTGTTTTTTAATGTTGCACACTGCGTCAGGGTTATTTTGAATATTGAAGTGGCAGCTAAAAAACTGAATGAGCTGTTCTGCCTCCATCCAATTGCCGCAATGCCCGATGATGCAACGGCCAATGCGATGCCATTATTTGATCGTATTTAAGCAAAAATTAGCGAAATAGGGAAGTTTTGCCAGTTCCACCCGGTGCATCCAAAAAGAAGAACCCACCTTGTCCTGGTGGAACTGCGAGCATAATGCGGTCAGAAATGGTTCTTTGTTCCTCATTCATTAGTGGGACATTGCGAGTAACAATCGCTGCCGATTTGCTATCGATAAATATTAGTAGCTAATTTACATATATGACGTCATCTTTCCATTGTGGATCGGTCCATAATGGCCCCCGGTCCATAGTGGTCCCCTCGGTCTGCGGGGGCGTGTGTGAGTGGTGTTGGGAACGTTAGTCAACATAGAAAAAAAGAGAAGACATTAGATTTCACAACGGAGCAGACTTTAGATACAAAAGGATAGAAAAAGCAATTTATCCATATTTGTCTAAAATGATGCATTCTTACTTTTTGAATCGAAAATTTTCTGTACAAAAAGAGGATTCGTCTTCGTTGTTGTTGTTGTTGTAACAACAATATATTTATTTTGAGGTCTTGTTCGTCTATGGGGGATCTGCTTCGATATCCAGGTGAAGGAAACGCGCCATTTGAACTGGATGCGTCCACAGAGACCTGGGGGTCAGCTGAGTGGGCTTGGCCGGACAATTGAAGAGGTGCAGTACATCATGTGGTCCCTGATGGCAGGCGGGACAGATGTCCGGAACGTTAGCATCAATTCGTGCCCAGTAAGAATTGAGGCGGCTGCACCATCCGGATCTCAGCTGCGCCAGAACCACGCGCGTCTGCCGAGGTAGTACCTTCTCCTCAGGTGAAATCTCCGGGGGATGTTCCCCTAGCACTGCATTCACACGGTAACTGGATACTGCTGCTGCGACATCATCGGCGTGAATGTTGTTCAAACCTGCCTGATAGTTTCGATGATCTAAAGGTTCTCTCTTATACCGCTGGACCTCTCTCTCTAGATCATGAAGATCGTTCCTGATCTGCCTGGGTGGAGGCATCCTGTTCAAGAGATGGTGGTTAGGATGACTGCTGCGAAAACACCCTAGCAGGTATTGCTTAGACAACAGGAAATTGTGTCTGCGCACGGTAAGGACCTTCGTCTCCTCATGTAGATGGTCCTCAGAGGACATAAGAAGACACCCTGTTGATGTTCTAAGGGCGGCATTCTGGCATGTCTGAATTTTCTTCCACTGCGTCGTACTCACGTTCGCCGACCATACAGGTGCTGCGTAGTTTGCTACAGACCGACCTATCGCTTTGTAAGAGGTCAACAAGGTTTCTTTGTCGGCTCCCCAAGTACTGCCGGCAAGTGACTTGAGGACCTTGTTCCTACTTTTGAGTTTATCGCAGATAGCTGTAGCATGTGCAGAGGATCTAAAAAGGCTGTCCAATGTGACCCCAAGGATTTTGGGGTAGTTGGTAATCGGGATGTTGACCTCATCGACATTCACATTGAGAGACAACCGCACCTCTGCGGTCCATTCAGTAAACAGTGTGGCTGATGATTTGGAGGCGGATATTTTCATATTCCTCGCAGTGAAGAAACGTGCTAAGTCAGTGAGGTAATAGTTGATTTTCTCGCAAATGTCATCCACTTTAGGTCCTGACGCCAGAATTGTGCAATCGTCAGCGTACGACACAATTTCAACGCCGTCTGGTGGTGCAGGAATTTTAGAGAGGTAGAGGTTAAACAGAGCCGGGGATAAAACTCCACCCTGGGGAACTCCTTGTTTAACTCTACGGGGCTTCGACTTTCTGTCTCTAAATTCTACATATGACTGGCGCCCACACATATAGTTTACGACCCAACGTTTCAAACTGGGCGGAAGGGACGTTTCTTCAATGTCCTCGAACAGAGTGGCATGATTGACCGTGTCGAAGGCTTTTGTGAGGTCAAGAGCCACGAGGACCGTCCTGTCGTTAGGCTTGTTCTGGTTAAGGCCGCGACTTATACGTGTGGTGATGGCGTGTAAAGCAGTTGTTGTGCTGTGCTGCTTGCGGAATCCATGCTGATGATCAGCACTAAGAAAGTGTTCGATCAGGCTGGGGAGGAGCAGTGCTTCAAGCGTCTTTGCTACTGGAGAAAGCAAGGAGATCGGCCTGTACGAATCTCCCTTACTTGCGTCTTTGCCTGGCTTCAGTAGCGGGACCACTCTGCCCATTTTCCAGGCATCGGGAACTTCGTGAGTGGCTAGCGACAGATTGAGCACTTTGGTCATGTACTCTACTCCCGGGGTATCCAAGTGCTTTAACATCAGCATTGAGATTCCGTCCGGACCCAGCGCCTTTGATGACTTTGCGCTGCGGATGACATGGGCAACTTCGCCAACGGTAAATTGTGGTGGTGCCTCTTCGACTCGGAGAGCGCGGATACGACGCAATACTCTCCTTTTCGCCTTATCACTCTCTGGGTGCTCAATAAAAAGCCGGTTAAAATAACACGCGCACCGCTTCGGATCTGTCACTGTTCTATCACCGAACGTGACAGCTGTCCGATCATCCTTCCTTACAGGGTTAGAGAGTGATTTGACCGTTGTCCACAACTTACCAATTCCGGAACTCAAGTTGCACTGCTTTAAGTGGTCTAGCCATTTGTTCCGCTTATATTCGTTGACCAACCTACTGATCTCGGAGTTGAGATCCCTTATTCTAGGGTCAGTAGGGTTGGAGCGACGAATGTCATCACGCTCGTCTGCGAGTCCCGCTGCCTCTGCTGGGAAGTTTGGTCGTACTTCGGGTATTCGACCAGCAGGGATATGGCGAGCGGCTGCTGCGTTGATGATGGCCCGGAACTTTTTCTCGGCTACCCGAACGTCCGACGGAATAGCTAGATTATTAAAGCTGCGGTTGGTGGCTTCTCTGAAGGCCTCCCAATCAGCCTTTTTCTGATTGAGAAACGTACGGCGTTCAGAGGTTATGAAATCGGGTGGTCTATTAATGGAGAGAATTATGGGAAGGTGGTCCGATCCTAGTGAGATGACGGGTTGCCAGGTGACGTCGTTGATCAGACCAGGCGATGCCAAAGTGATGTCTGGCGAGCTATGGCAATCGCCCATAATCCGCGTGGGGGCGTCCTCATTCACTGTGCAGAACGTAGAGCTATCAATTTGCTCTGCCAAAGCTATGCCCCTCTGGTCGTTGTCTAGGAGAGAATGCCACAGTTCGTGGTGAGCATTAAAGTCTCCTAGGACCAAGCGGTTATTGCCTTGTAGCAAATTGCTAATGTCTGGCAGATAACGCGGGGCACAGCTACCAACCGGCGGGATGTATACGTTGTACAGCTCTATTTCGGCAGTTCCAGACTTGACTGCTACCCCCATACATTCCATGTATGGGTCTCTAGAGTCAAGCTCAGGCGAAATAGGTCTGTACTGCACAGAATGGTGTAACAGGAAAGCAAGTCCCCCACCTCCACTTCTGGTGCGATCCTTACGTAGCACGTTGTATCCGTCACAACTGTGCAGGCTGCAGGTGGCATTCAGCTTAGTTTCTTGGATCGCGGCGACCATGATGTTTCTCCGATTCATAAATTCTATGACCTCACTGATTTTGTTGCGTAGGCCATTACAATTAAATTGCAAGATTGATGCACTGTCAGGAGTGGCAACAGCAATCTGTGGTGTAAGATGCTGTATGTGTTGATGCTGTTGCGAGGGCGACTGCGGGGGAGTCTCGTAGTTAGATGATGATGATGACGACGACGACGAAAATGCAGACGACGATGATAACACCAAATCCAGAGACCCACTGCTAACTTCGTTGATACAGCATGAGGCAACAAAGTCTGCTTCGCTATACTCCCTGATGTGGTTCAGACCTGAACAGCTCCTGAAGTGCACCCACTCCATGCAACGATTACACCTTACAGACGTAGCACGATGGTGTATTCGGTTCTGACAAACCGAGCAGATCCAAGGTCCGGGGTTTTGTTCGATCCCGGCTCGGACCAGTAGTATTCGGAGCAGGCATTCCGGGAAGTGCTGCTCCCACGACGAAAAAATGGACGAACAAAAAACATATATTGTTGAGGTGACTGCCCCTGGCCGAAGAGTTTCGGGTCAATCCGGTACATAGAACCGGCAGTCGCGGGATTCGTCTTCGTTACTGGGCCTGGTAAATAGTGGAGTACCCCTAGCGTAATACTTATTCAACTTACTTTTGAATTACCGACTCTATTATCAACTCTAATTTACTAATGTTTGCAGACGACGTTAAATTATTTTCCTCTTCTGCTAGCTTTGCGGACAGTCACATACTGCAGGGTGATTTGGACAGATTTAGTACTTGGTGTGAATTTAATTTTATGGAATTAAACCTTAAAAAGTGTAAGCATATGTGCTTTTCTAGACGTAGTTTGTTGGCTACTAAATTTAATTTATGTGGCTCTGAATTGGCATCGGTTGATTCATTTATTGATCTCGGTTTTATGATGGATAGAAAGTTGAATTTTAATAACCATATCATTACTATGGTAAATAAAGCGTATGGTGTCTTTTATTTTGTGAAACGCTGGGCAAAAGAGTTTACTGATCCATATACTACGAAACAGCTTTATATTTCCCTAGTTAGGCCAATTTTAGAATATGGATCAGTGGTTTGGGATCCCCTATATGATTACTTTGTTAACAAAATTGAGTCCGTGCAGAAAAAATTTTTAATATTCTGCTTAAGAGGTCTTCACTGGAATACTGGTTATGAACTTCCTTCTTTAATGGCAGGTTAAATCTTATTAAATTGCCCTCATTGAAGAGTAGGCGAACTATGATGAATACGATGATGGTATATAAAATTATATGTGGGGTTGTGGCTTCTGAATACTTAATATCAAAAATTTCTATTAACGTCCCATTTAGACCTACTAGATACTATCAGTTCTTACACTTGGATTTTTAAAGGCACAATTATGCATGTGGTGACCCATTTCGTAGAATGTGTGCTGATTTTAATTCGTTATATCATTTAATTGATTTCTCCTTAGGTTTTGATTCATTAAAAACTGTAATAATTTTTTATTTAAACTCATTACACCAAGGCTCATTGTCTTCATAACAATTTAGGCTGCTATAAACAATTTTAGTAATTGTTAATATTCGTAAATACCTATGTATATTATGCTTTATATTATTTTTTATTAGATTTTAATATTGTAATAAAGAAAGGTGGTGGTTATATTTTGATTTTGTATTGCATGCTTCTAGTCCTTCTCATACTTTGATTGGATTGTATTATTGTATTACATTAAGGTGGTGGTTATATTATAAGGTACTAATTTGGTGTTTATATTTTCTAGTGATTAATATTAATATTTTTTTTGTACCGATTGGCTGTTGATAAATATCTGTAGCTAATTTACATGGATGACGTTTTTTGTCATCTCCATTATGGATCGGTCCATAATGTGTACGTTGTCCCTACGTCATGGGGACGTGGCCTCCTCGGTCGGCAGGGGCGGGTGTCAGTGACGTGGGAACGTGCGTCTAAAAAAAAATCACAAGCAATATTATATGCAGACAATTGTTTAATTTACTTCACCAGCTCTAGCACTGAACGACGCTGCTTCCCATCTCCGGATTTTAAGCGACTTCTATAAGACCTTCTATAATCATTTCATTTTCATTTATTGATATTCAAAAAGTAACCGAGCCTTTAGGCCTTATATAGTTACAAAATTACTTCAGATTTGTTTAAAATATACAAAAAAAACTTAAAGTAAGATTAAACTATTTTATATAAATAAGAATTAAGTTAAGCATACGTTTAAATAATGTTTTTTTTTTAATTATTTTATTTTGATATCCCAAATTACGCAAAAACAAAGGTATTCATGAACGACTACTAGATAAGTTTCGTAGTGTAACAGCAGCATGAAAGTGCAACACACTAAGACTACTAGCCAATACTATTGTTTCAAATTAAATCAAAGACAAAGCAATACCCGTAGAAAACGCTTTTTTTTAATTATTTACAAATCATTATGTTTCACATGTTGAAATATTTTTTTTAAAGCCATTTGTATATGAAATGCGTCAGTTAAATGCCCTCCAACAGTGGTCGCCAGGAGTAAGACGCTTAGACTCTCGCTTGAATTAAATACTATAATTCCCCAATTAAACGCCTGGGTGTCAATTTAAACAGGCTAATGAAATTCAATAACCATGCGCGCCTCTCCAAAATATAAATTGTATATCAGCGATGTTTTCAAGTTTGCTAAAGAATAAGCTCCTGCCAAAAAATACCAAATAATACCAGCAGTATCCAGCTACCGTGTAAATGTAGTGCTAGGGGAGCATTCCCCGGAGATTTCACCTGATGAGAAGGTACTACATCGGCAGACGCGCGTTGTTCTGGCGCAGCTGAGATCTGAACGGTGCAACCGCCTAAATTCTTACTGGGCACGAATTGATGCTAACGTTCCGGACATCTGTCTCGCCTGCCATCAGGGAAAACATGATGTGTTGCACATATTTAAGCTGACCCCCAGGTCTCTGTGGACGCATCCAATTGATGCGTTTCCTTCACCTGGATATCGAAGCAGATCCCCCATAGACGAACAAGACTTCAAAATAAATATATTGTTGTTACAACAACGACAACCCATTCGAGAGTATGCCACGGATAATTGTCCGAGTGAAAATCATGGTGTGCTCAAATCTAAGCCACAATAAGATATCGTTTGGCCTTGGGATTTGTTAGTAGTCATTGCGAATCCAATCTAATTGGAAACTGAATATATTTGAATTGAATTGGCACATCTGTAGGTATAATAGGAATCAGTGGTATTAATATATTTTCACCTCGGAACTTGCCATTTAAAATGCTAGCTTCGATAACGTTTTTCATTATTTTTGAATGACTAATCGCGTACCGTTACACAGCCGTGGCTGGTTCAAATTACGAAGCAAGATAATTGGAGATCCAACCTTCAATTGTAAATTATGCGGTGGCATGCCTGGCAAATCCAGTGAGTTCAAAACCTCTGTGGGAAAATTTACAATTTCGCTGGCATCGCAAACTGTATCAATAGATTTGTATGATACTAAGTTCCCTGGCAACAACTGTTGTATCTCTAGATTTAAATTGTCAACGTCTACATTTTTTTTCCGCTAAAATTGCTCTTTCTGCAAGCCACTCATGATTTATGTACTGTGTGTGTACATCGGAAAATATTTGATCAATGAGAGTATCTTGTGAATCTGCGATTGTGCAGAAATCGGTCGGTAATTTAACGTATCCGGTTTCATATATAGCAACTTTTCCATCACCGATATCTAAGAGTTGTTTTGAGAATGTTTCAGCAGATGAGTCTTGAAGCATTTGAACGCGCATATTTACTTTCAGCTGTACTTTTTCAACATTACGCGACAATAGTTTTTCGTTATTTTAAATATCTATCAATGTCCTGTTCAACGCCTCGAGCGAATGTTTGTGTGCCATATTACATTCATCCCAGATGATAATTTTACACAGTTTCAGCACAGTGGTCATGGAAGATTGTTTTTTAATGTTGCACACTGCGTCAGGGTTATTTTGAATATTGAAGTGGCAGCTTAAAAACTGAATGAGCTGTTCTGCCTCCATCCAATTGCCGCAATGCCCGATGATGCAACGGCCAATGCGATGCCATTATTTGATCGTATTTAAGCAAAAATTAGCGAAATAGGGAAGTTTTGCCAGTTCCACCCGGTGCATCCAAAAAGAAGAACCCACCTTGTCCTGGTGGAACTGCGAGCATAATGCGGTCAGAAATGGTTCTTTGTTCCTCATTCATTAGTGGGACATTGCGAGTAACAATCGCTGCCGATTTGCTATCGATAAATATTAGTAGCTAATTTACATATATGACGTCATCTTTCCATTGTGGATCGGTCCATAATGGCCCCCGGTCCATAGTGGTCCCCTCGGTCTGCGGGGGCGTGTGTGAGTGGTGTTGGGAACGTTAGTCAACATAGAAAAAAAGAGAAGACATTAGATTTCACAACGGAGCAGACTTTAGATACAAAAGGATAGAAAAAGCAATTTATCCATATTTGTCTAAAATGATGCATTCTTACTTTTTGAATCGAAAATTTTCTGTACAAAAAGAGGATTCGTCATCGTTACTGGGCCTGGTAAATAGTGGAGTACCCCTAGCGTAATACTTATTCAACTTACTTTTGAATTACCGACTCTATTATCAACTCTAATTTACTAATGTTTGCAGACGACGTTAAATTATTTTCCTCTTCTGCTAGCTTTGCGGACAGTCACATACTGCAGGGTGATTTGGACAGATTTAGTACTTGGTGTGAATTTAATTTTATGGAATTAAACCTTAAAAAGTGTAAGCATATGTGCTTTTCTAGACGTAGTTTGTTGGCTACTAAATTTAATTTATGTGGCTCTGAATTGGCATCGGTTGATTCATTTATTGATCTCGGTTTTATGATGGATAGAAAGTTGAATTTTAATAACCATATCATTACTATGGTAAATAAAGCGTACGGTGTCTTTTATTTTGTGAAACGCTGGGCAAAAGAGTTTACTGATCCATATACTACGAAACAGCTTTATATTTCCCTAGTTAGGCCAATTTTAGAATATGGATCAGTGGTTTGGGATCCCCAATATGATTACTTTGTTAACAAAATTGAGTCCGTGCAGAAAAAATTTTTAATATTCTGCTAAAGAGGTCTTCACTGGAATACTGGTTATGAACTTCCTTCTTTAATGGCAGGTTAAATCTTATTAAATTGCCCTCATTGAAGAGTAGGCGAACTATGATGAATACGATGATGGTATATAAAATTATATGTGGGGTTGTGGCTTCTGAATACTTAATATCAAAAATTTCTATTAACGTCCCATTTAGACCTACTAGATACTATCAGTTCTTACACTTGGATTTTTAAAGGCACAATTATGCATGTGGTGACCCATTTCGTAGAATGTGTGCTGATTTTAATTCGTTATATCATTTAATTGATTTCTCCTTAGGTTTTGATTCATTAAAAACTGTAATAATTTTTTATTTAAACTCATTACACCAAGGCTCATTGTCTTCATAACAATTTAGGCTGCTATAAACAATTTTAGTAATTGTTAATATTCGTAAATACCTATGTATATTATGCTTTATATTATTTTTTATTAGATTTTAATATTGTAATAAAGAAAGGTGGTGGTTATATTTTGATTTTGTATTGCATGCTTCTAGTCCTTCTCATACTTTGATTGGATTGTATTATTGTATTAAATTAAGGTGGTGGTTATATTATAAGGTACTAATTTGGTGTTTATATTTTCTAGTGATTAATATTAATATTTTTTTTGTACCGATTGGCTGTTGATAAATATCTGTAGCTAATTTACATGGATGACGTTTTTTGTCATCTCCATTATGGATCGGTCCATAATGTGTACGTTGTCCCTACGTCATGGGGACGTGGCCTCCTCGGTCGGCAGGGGCGGGTGTCAGTGACGTGGGAACGTGCGTCTAAAAAAAAAAATCACAAGCAATATTATATGCAGACAATTGTTTAATTTACTTCACCAGCTCTAGCACTGAACGACGCTGCTTCCCATCTCCGGATTTTAAGCGACTTCTATAAGACCTTCTATAATCATTTCATTTTCATTTATTGATATTCAAAAAGTAACCGAGCCTTTAGGCCTTATATAGTTACAAAATTACTTCAGATTTGTTTAAAATATACAAAAAAACTTAAAGTAAGATTAAACTATTTTATATAAATAAGAATTAAGTTAAGCATACGTTTAAATAATGTTTTTTTTTAATTATTTTATTTTGATATCCCAAATTACGCAAAAACAAAGGTATTCATGAACGACTACTAGATAAGTTTCGTAGTGTAACAGCAGCATGAAAGTGCAACACACTAAGACTACTAGCCAATACTATTGTTTCAAATTAAATCAAAGACAAAGCAATACCCGTAGAAAACGCTTTTTTTAATTATTTACAAATCATTATGTTTCACATGTTGAAATATTTTTTTTTAAAGCCATTTGTATATGAAATGCGTCAGTTAATGCCCTCCAACAGTGGTCGCCAGGAGTAAGACGCTTAGACTCTCGCTTGAATTAAATACTCTAATTCCCCAATTAAACGCTTGGGTGTCAATTTAAACAGGCTAATGAAATTCAATAACCATGCGCGCCTCTCCAAAATATAAATTGTATATCAGCGATGTTTTCAAGTTTGCTAAAGAATAAGCTCCTGCCAAAAAATACCAAATAATACCAGCAGTATCCAGCTACCGTGTAAATGTAGTGCTAGGGGAGCATTCCCCGGAGATTTCACCTGATGAGAAGGTACTACATCGGCAGACGCGCGTTGTTCTGGCGCAGCTGAGATCTGGATGGTGCAACCGCCTCAATTCTTACTGGGCACGAATTGATGCTAACGTTCCGGACATCTGTCCCGCCTGCCATCAGGGACAACATGATGTGCTGCACATATTCAAGCATACTCAGCTGACCCCCAGGTCTCTGTGGACGCATCCAATTCAAATGGCGCGTTTCCTTCACCTGGATATCGAAGCAGATCCCCCATAGACGAACAAGACTTCAAAATAAATATATTGTTGTTACAACAACGACAACACATTCGAGAGTATGCCACGGATAATTGTCCGAGTGAAAATCATGGTGTGCTCAAATCTAAGCCACAATAAGATATCGTTTGGCCTTGGGATTTGTTAGTAGTCATTGCGAATACCAATCTAATTGGAAACTGAATATATTTGAATTGAATTGGCACATCTGTAGGTATAATAGGAATCAGTGGTATTAATATATTTTCACCTCGGAACTTGCCATTTAAAATGCTAGCTTCGATAACGTTTTTCATTATTTTTGAATGACTAATCGCGTACCGTTACACAGCCGTGGCTGGTTCAAATTACGAAGCAAGATAATTGGAGATCCAACCTTCAATTGTAAATTATGCGGTGGCATGCCTGGCAAATCCAGTGAGTTCAAAACCTCTTCGGGAAAATTTACAATTTCGCTGGCATCGCAAACTGTATCAATAGATTTGTATGATACTAAGTTCCCTGGCAACAACTGTTGTATCTCCAGATTTAAATTGTCAACGTCTACATTTTTTTCCGCTAAAATTGCTTTTTCTGCAAGCCACTCATGATTTATGTACTGTGTGTGTACATCGGAAAATATTTGATCAATGAGAGTATCTTGTGAATCTGCGATTGTGCAGAAATCGGTCGGTAATTTAACGTGTCCGGTTTCATATATAGCATCTTTTCCATCACCGATATCTAAGAGTTGTTTTGAGAATGTTTCAGCAGATGAGTCTTGAAGCATTTGAACGCGCATATTTACTTTCAGCTGTACTTTTTCAACATTACGCGACAATAGTTTTTCGTTATTTTAAATATCTATCAATGTCCTGTTCAACGCCTCGAGCGAATGTTTGTGTGCCATATTACATTCATCCCAGATGATAATTTTACACTGTTTCAGCACAGTGGTCATGGAAGATTGTTTTTTAATGTTGCACACTGCGTCAGGGTTATTTTGAATATTGAAGTGGCAGCTTAAAAACTGAATGAGCTGTTCTGCCTCCATCCAATTGCCGCAATGCCCGATGATGCAACGGCCAATGCGATGCCATTATTTGATCGTATTTAAGCAAAAATTAGCGAAATAGGGAATGTTTTGCCAGTTCCACCCGGTGCATCCAAAAAGAAGAACCCACCTTGTCCTGGTGGAACTGCGAGCATAATGCGGTCAGAAATGGTTCTTTGTTCCTCATTCATTAGTGGGACATTGCGAGTAACAATCGCTGCCGATTTGCTATCGATAAATATTAGTAGCTAATTTACATATATGACGTCATCTTTCCATTGTGGATCGGTCCATAATGGCCCCCGGTCCATAGTGGTCCCCTCGGTCTGCGGGGGCGTGTGTGAGTGGTGTTGGGAACGTTAGTCAACATAGAAAAAAAGAGAAGACATTAGATTTCACAACGGAGCAGACTTTAGATACAAAAGGATAGAAAAAGCAATTTATCCATATTTGTCTAAAATGATGCATTCTTACTTTTTGAATCGAAAATTTTCTGTACAAATAGAGGATTCGTCTTCGTTACTGGACTTGGTAAATAGTGGAGTACCCCTAGCGTAATACTTATTCAACTTACTTTTGAATTACCGACTCTATTATCAACTCTAATTTACTAATGTTTGCAGACGACGTTAAATTATTTTCCTCTTCTGCTAGCTTTGCGGACAGTCACATACTGCAGGGTGATTTGGACAGATTTAGTACTTGGTGTGAATTTAATTTTATGGAATTAAACCTTAAAAAGTGTAAGCATATGTGCTTTTCTAGACGTAGTTTGTTGGCTACTAAATTTAATTTATGTGGCTCTGAATTGGCATCGGTTGATTCATTTATTGATCTCGGTTTTATGATGGATAGAAAGTTGAATTTTAATAACCATATCATTACTATGGTAAATAAAGCGTATGGTGTCTTTTATTTTGTGAAACGCTGGGCAAAAGAGTTTACTGATCCATATACTACGAAACAGCTTTATATTTCCCTAGTTAGGCCAATTTTAGAATATGGATCAGTGGTTTGGGATCCCCAATATGATTACTTTGTTAACAAAATTGAGTCCGTGCAGAAAAAATTTTTAATATTCTGCTTAAGAGGTCTTCACTGGAATACTGGTTATGAACTTCCTTCTTATAATGGCAGGTTAAATCTTATTGAATTGCCCTCATTGAAGAGTAGGCGAACTATGATGAATACGATGATGGTATATAAAATTATATGTGGGGTTGTGGCTTCTGAATACTTAATATCAAAAATTTCTATTAACGTCCCATTTAGACCTACTAGATACTATCAGTTCTTACACTTGGATTTTTAAAGGCACAATTATGCATGTGGTGACCCATTTCGTAGAATGTGTGCTGATTTTAATTCGTTATATCATTTAATTGATTTCTCCTTAGGTTTTGATTCATTAAAAACTGTAATAATTTTTTATTTAAACTCATTACACCAAGGCTCATTGTCTTCATAACAATTTAGGCTGCTATAAACAATTTTAGTAATTGTTAATATTCGTAAATACCTATGTATATTATGCTTTATATTATTTTTTATTAGATTTTAATATTGTAATAAAGAAAGGTGGTGGTTATATTTTGATTTTGTTTTGCATGCTTCTAGTCCTTCTCATACTTTGATTGGATTGTATTATTGTATTAAATTAAGGTGGTGGTTATATTATAAGGTACTAATTTGGTGTTTATATTTTCTAGTGATTAATATTAATATTTTTTTGTACCGATTGGCTGTTGGTAAATATCTGTAGCTAATTTACATGGATGACGTTTTTTGTCATCTCCATTATGGATCGGTCCATAATGTGTACGTTGTCCCTACGTCATGGGGACGTGGCCTCCTCGGTCGGCAGGGGCGGGTGTCAGTGAAGTGGAAACGTGCGTCTAAAAAAAAAAAAAAAAATCACAAGCAATATTATATGCAGACAATTGTTTAATTTACTTCAGCAGCTCTAGCACTGAACGACGCTGCTTCCCATCTCTGGATTTTAAGCGACTTCTATAAGACTTTCTATAATCATTTTATTTTCATTTATTGATATTCAAAAAGTAACCGAGCCTTTAGGCTTTATATAGTTACAAAATTACTTCAGATTTGTTTAAAATATACAAAAAAACTTAAAGTAAGATTAAACTATTTTATATAAATAAGAATTAAGTTAAGCATACGTTTAAATAATGTTTTTTTTTTAATTATTTTATTTTGATATCCCAAATTACGCAAAAACAAAGGTATTCATGAACGACTACTAGATAAGTTTCGTAGTGTAACAGCAGCATGAAAGTGCAACACACTAAGACTACTAGCCAATACTATTGTTTCAAATTAAATCAAAGACAAAGCAATACCCGTAGAAAACGCTTTTTTTAATTATTTACAAATCATTATGTTTCACATGTTGAAATATTTTTTTTTAAAGCCATTTGTATATGAAATGCGTCAGTTAATGCCCTCCAACAGTGGTCGCCAGGAGTAAGACGCTTAGACTCTCGCTTGAATTAAATACTCTAATTCCCCAATTAAACGCTTGGGTGTCAATTTAAACAGGCTAATGAAATTCAATAACCATGCGCGCCTCTCCAAAATATAAATTGTATATCAGCGATGTTTTCAAGTTTGCTAAAGAATAAGCTCCTGCCAAAAAATACCAAATAATACCAGCAGTATCCAGCTACCGTGTAAATGTAGTGCTAGGGGAGCATTCCCCGGAGATTTCACCTGATGAGAAGGAACTACATCGGCAGACGCGCGTTGTTCTGGCGCAGCTGAGATCTGGATGGTGCAACCGCCTCAATTCTTACTGGGCACGAATTGATGCTAACGTTCCGGACATCTGTCCCGCCTGCCATCAGGGACAACATGATGTGCTGCACATATTCAAGCATACTCAGCTGACCCCCAGGTCTCTGTGGACGCATCCAATTCAAATGGCGCGTTTCCTTCACCTGGATATCGAAGCAGATCCCCCATAGACGAACAAGACTTCAAAATAAATATATGTATTGTTGTTACAACAACGACAACCCATTCGAGAGTATGCCACGGATAATTGTCCGAGTGAAAATCATGGTGTGCTCAAATCTAAGCCACAATAAGATAACGTTTGGCCTTGGGATTTGTTAGTAGTCATTGCGAATACCAATCTAATTGGAAACTGAATATATTTGAATTGAATTGGCACATCTGTAGGTATAATAGGAATCAGTGGTATTAATATATTTTCACCTCGGAACTTGCCATTTAAAATGCTAGCTTCGATAACGTTTTTCATTATTTTTGAATGACTAATCGCGTACCGTTACACAGCCGTGGCTGGTTCAAATTACGAAGCAAGATAATTGGAGATCCAACCTTCAATTGTAAATTATGCGGTGGCATGCCTGGCAAATCCAGTGAGTTCAAAACCTCTGTGGGAAAATTTACAATTTCGCTGGCATCGCAAACTGTATCAATAGATTTGTATGATACTAAGTTCCCTGGCAACAACTGTTGTATCTCCAGATTTAAATTGTCAACGTCTACATTTTTTTCCGCTAAAATTGCTCTTTCTGCAAGCCACTCATGATTTATGTACTGTGTGTGTACATCGGAAAATATTTGATCAATGAGACTATCTTGTGAATCTGCGATTGTGCAGAAATCGGTCGGTAATTTAACGTATCCGGTTTCATATATAGCAACTTTTCCATCACCGATATCTAAGAGTTGTTTTTAGAATGTTTCAGCAGATGAGTCTTGAAGCATTTGAACGCGCATATTTACTTTCAGCTGTACTTTTTCAACATTACGCGACAATAGTTTTTCGTTATTTTAAATATCTATCAATGTCCTGTTCAACGCCTCGAGCGAATGTTTGTGTGCCATATTACATTCATCCCAGATGATAATTTTACACTGTTTCAGCACAGTGGTCATGGAAGATTGTTTTTTAATGTTGCACACTGCGTCAGGGTTATTTTGAATATTGAAGTGGCAGCTTAAAAACTGAATGAGCTGTTCTGCCTCCATCCAATTGCCGCAATGCCCGATGATGCAACGGCCAATGCGATGCCATTATTTGATCGTATTTAAGCAAAAATTAGCGAAATAGGGAATGTTTTGCCAGTTCCACCCGGTGCATCCAAAAAGAAGAACCCACCTTGTCCTGGTGGAACTGCGAGCATAATGCGGTCAGAAATGGTTCTTTGTTCCTCATTCATTAGTGGGACATTGCGAGTAACAATCGCTGCCGATTTGCTATCGATAAATATTAGTAGCTAATTTACATATATGACGTCATCTTTCCATTGTGGATCGGTCCATAATGGCCCCCGGTCCATAGTGGTCCCCTCGGTCTGCGGGGGCGTGTGTGAGTGGTGTTGGGAACGTTAGTCAACATAGAATAAAAAAAGAGAAGACATTAGATTTCACAACGGAGCAGACTTTAGATACAAAAGGATAGAAAAAGCAATTTATCCATATTTGTCTAAAATGATGCATTCTTACTTTTTGAATCGAAAATTTTCTGTACAAATAGAGGATTCGTCTTCGTTACTGGACCTGGTAAATAGTGGAGTACCCCTAGCGTAATACTTATTCAACTTACTTTTGAATTACCGACTCTATTATCAACTCTAATTTACTAATGTTTGCAGACGACGTTAAATTATTTTCCTCTTCTGCTAGCTTTGCGGACAGTCACATACTGCAGGGTGATTTGGACAGATTTAGTACTTGGTGTGAATTTAATTTTATGGAATTAAACCTTAAAAAGTGTAAGCATATGTGCTTTTCTAGACGTAGTTTGTTGCCTACTAAATTTAATTTATGTGGCTCTGAATTGGCATCGGTTGATTCATTTATTGATCTCGGTTTTATGATGGATAGAAAGTTGAATTTTAATAACCATATCATTACTATGGTAAAAAAAGCGTATGGTGTCTTTTATTTTGTGAAACGCTGGGCAAAAGAGTTTACTGATCCATATACTACGAAACAGCTTTATATTTCCCTGGTTAGGCCAATTTTAGAATATGGATCAGTGGTTTGGGATCCCCAATATGATTACTTTGTTAACAAAATTGAGTCCGTGCAGAAAAAAATTTTAATATTCTGCTTAAAGGGTTTACTGGAATACTGGTTATGAACTTCCTTCTTATAATGGCAGGTTAAATCTTATTGAATTTCCCTCATTGAAGAGTAGGCGAACTATGATGAATACGATGATGGTATATAAAATTATATGTGGGGTTGTGGCTTCTGAATACTTAATATCAAAAATTTCTATTAACGTCCCATTTAGACCTACTAGATACTATCAGTTCTTACACTTGGATTTTTAAAGGCACAATTATGCATGTGGTGACCCATTTCGTAGAATGTGTGCTGATTTTAATTCGTTATATCATTTAATTGATTTCTCCTTAGGTTTTGATTCATTAAAAACTGTAATAATTTTTTATTTAAACTCATTACACCAAGGCTCATTGTCTTCATAACAATTTAGGCTGCTATAAACAATTTTAGTAATTGTTAATATCTATGGGAAAATTTACAATTTCGCTGGCATCGCAAACTGTATCAATAGATTTGTATGATACTAAGTTCCCTGGCAACAACTGTTGTATCTCCAGATTTAAATTGTCAACGTCTACATTTTTTCCGCTAAAATTGCTCTTTCTGCAAGCCACTCATGATTTATGTACTGTGTGTGTACATCGGAAAATATTTGATCAATGAGAGTATCTTGTGAATCTGCGATTGTGCAGAAATCGGTCGGTAATTTAACGTATCCGGTTTCATATATAGCAACTTTTCCATCACCGATATCTAAGAGTTGTTTTGAGAATGTTTCAGCAGATGAGTCTTGAAGCATTTGAACGCGCATATTTACTTTCAGCTGTACTTTTTCAACATTACGCGACAATAGTTTTTCGTTATTTTAAATATCTATCAATGTCCTGTTCAACGCCTCGAGCGAATGTTTGTGTGCCATATTACATTCATCCCAGATGATAATTTTACACTGTTTCAGCACAGTGGTCATGGAAGATTGTTTTTTAATGTTGCACACTGCGTCAGGGTTATTTTGAATATTGAAGTGGCAGCTTAAAAACTGAATGAGCTGTTCTGCCTCCATCCAATTGCCGCAATGCCCGATGATGCAACGGCCAATGCGATGCCATTATTTGATCGTATTTAAGCAAAAATTAGCGAAATAGGGAATGTTTTGCCAGTTCCACCCGGTGCATCCAAAAAGAAGAACCCACCTTGTCCTGGTGGAACTGCGAGCATAATGCGGTCAGAAATGGTTCTTTGTTCCTCATTCATTAGTGGGACATTGCGAGTAACAATCGCTGCCGATTTGCTATCGATAAATATTAGTAGCTAATTTACATATATGACGTCATCTTTCCATTGTGGATCGGTCCATAATGGCCCCCGGTCCATAGTGGTCCCCTCGGTCTGCGGGGGCGTGTGTGAGTGGTGTTGGGAACGTTAGTCAACATAGAATAAAAAAAGAGAAGACATTAGATTTCACAACGGAGCAGACTTTAGATACAAAAGGATAGAAAAAGCAATTTATCCATATTTGTCTAAAATGATGCATTCTTACTTTTTGAATCGAAAATTTTCTGTACAAATAGAGGATTCGTCTTCGTTACTGGACCTGGTAAATAGTGGAGTACCCCTAGCGTAATACTTATTCAACTTACTTTTGAATTACCGACTCTATTATCAACTCTAATTTACTAATGTTTGCAGACGACGTTAAATTATTTTCCTCTTCTGCTAGCTTTGCGGACAGTCACATACTGCAGGGTGATTTGGACAGATTTAGTACTTGGTGTGAATTTAATTTTATGGAATTAAACCTTAAAAAGTGTAAGCATATGTGCTTTTCTAGACGTAGTTTGTTGCCTACTAAATTTAATTTATGTGGCTCTGAATTGGCATCGGTTGATTCATTTATTGATCTCGGTTTTATGATGGATAGAAAGTTGAATTTTAATAACCATATCATTACTATGGTAAAAAAAGCGTATGGTGTCTTTTATTTTGTGAAACGCTGGGCAAAAGAGTTTACTGATCCATATACTACGAAACAGCTTTATATTTCCCTGGTTAGGCCAATTTTAGAATATGGATCAGTGGTTTGGGATCCCCAATATGATTACTTTGTTAACAAAATTGAGTCCGTGCAGAAAAAAATTTTAATATTCTGCTTAAAGGGTTTACTGGAATACTGGTTATGAACTTCCTTCTTATAATGGCAGGTTAAATCTTATTGAATTTCCCTCATTGAAGAGTAGGCGAACTATGATGAATACGATGATGGTATATAAAATTATATGTGGGGTTGTGGCTTCTGAATACTTAATATCAAAAATTTCTATTAACGTCCCATTTAGACCTACTAGATACTATCAGTTCTTACACTTGGATTTTTAAAGGCACAATTATGCATGTGGTGACCCATTTCGTAGAATGTGTGCTGATTTTAATTCGTTATATCATTTAATTGATTTCTCCTTAGGTTTTGATTCATTAAAAACTGTAATAATTTTTTATTTAAACTCATTACACCAAGGCTCATTGTCTTCATAACAATTTAGGCTGCTATAAACAATTTTAGTAATTGTTAATATTCGTAAATACCTATGTATATTATGCTTTATATTATTTTTTATTAGATTTTAATATTGTAATAAAGAAAGGTGGTGGTTATATTTTGATTTTGTATTGCATGCTTCTAGTCCTTCTCATACTTTGATTGGATTGTATTATTGTATTAAATTAAGGTGGTGGTTATATTATAAGGTACTAATTTGGTGTTTATATTTTCTAGTGATTATTATTAATATTTTTTTTGTACCGATTGGCTGTTGGTAAATATCTGTAGCTAATTTACATGGATGACGTTTTTTGTCATCTCTATTATGGATCGGTCCATAATGTGTACGTTGTCCCTACGTCATGGGGACGTGGCCTCCTCGGTCGGCAGGGGCGGGTGTCAGTGACGTGGGAACGTGCATCTAAAAAAAAAAAAAATCACAAGCAATATTATATGCAGACAATTGTTTAATTTACTTCAGCAGCTCTAGCACTGAACGACGCTGCTTCCCATCTCCGGATTTTAAGCGACTTCTATAAGACCTTCTATAATCATTTCATTTTCATTTATTGATATTCAAAAAGTAACCGAGCCTTTAGGCCTTATATAGTTACAAAATTACTTCAGATTTGTTTAAAATATACAAAAAAACTTAAAGTAAGATTAAACTATTTTATATAAATAAGTATTAAGTTAAGCATACGTTTAAATAATGTATTGTTTTAATTATTTTATTTTGATATCCCAAATTACGCAAAAACAAAGGTATTCATGAACGACTACTAGATAAGTTTCGTAGTGTAACAGCAGCATGAAAGTGCAACACACTAAGACTACTAGCCAATACTATTGTTTCAAATTAAATCAAAGACAAAGCAATACCCGTAGAAAACGCTTTTTTTTAATTATTTACAAATCATTATGTTTCACATGTTGAAATATTTTTTTTAAAGCCATTTGTATATGAAATGCGTCAGTTAAATGTTCCCAATAGTGGTCGCCAGGAGTAAGACGCTTAGACTCTCGCTTGAATTAAATACTATAATTCCCCAATTAAACGCTTGGGTGTCAATTTAAACAGGCTAATGAAATTCAATAACCATGCGCGCCTCTCCAAAATATAAATTGTATATCAGCGATGTTTTCAAGTTTGCTAAAGAATAAGCTCCTGCCAAAAAATACCAAATCATACCAGCAGTATCCAGCTACCGTGTAAATGTAGTGCTAGGGAAGCATTCCCCGGAGATTTCACCTGATGAGAAGGTACTCTCGTCGCGCGTTGTTCTGGCGCAGCTGAGATCTGGATGGTGCAACCGCCTCAATTCTTACTGGGCACGAATTGATGCTAACGTTCCGGACATCTGTCCCGCCTGCCATTAGGGACAACATGATGTGCTGCACATATTCAAGCATACTCAGCTGACCCCCAGGTCTCTGTGGACGCATCCAATTCAAATGGCGCGTTTCCTTCACCTGGATATCGAAGCAGATCCCCCATAGACGAACAAGACTTCAAAATAAATATATTGTTGTTACAACAACGACAACCCATTCGAGAGTATGCCACGGATAATTGTCAGTTAAACAAAATTGGGTTTAGTAATAATTTCATAAATTGGCTTTCCTCCTACCTAATTGGGAGGGAACAAGTAGTTTTATTTGAAAAAAGTCTTTCCAGATCATTTCGTATTTCCTCTGGTGTCCCACAGGGCAGCCACCTTGGACCTATTCTCTCTTTACTATTCAATAACGACTTGCCCGACTCTATTATCAACTCTAATTTACTAATGTTTGCAGACGACGTTAAATTATTTTCCTCTTATGCTAGCTTTGCGGACAGTCACATACTGCAGGGTGATTTGGACAGATTTAGTACTTGGTGTGAATTTAATTTTATAGAATTAAACCTTAAAAAGTGTAAGCACATGTGCTTTTCTAGACGTAGTTTGTTGGCTACTAATTTTAATTTATGTGGCTCTGAATTGGCATCGGTTGATTTATTTATTGATCTCGGTTTTATGATGGATAGAAAGTTGAATTTTAATAACCATATCATTACTATGGTAAATAAAGCGTATGGTGTCTTTTATTTTGTGAAACGCTGGGCAAAAGAGTTTACTGATCCATATACTACGAAACGGCTTTATATTTCCCTAGTTAGGCCAATTTTAGAATATGGATCAGTGGTTTGGGATCCCCAATATGATTACTTTGTTAACAAAATTGAGTCCGTGCAGAAAAAATTTTTAATATTCTGCTTAAGAGGTCTTCACTGGAATACTGGTTATGAACTTCCTTCTTATAATGGCAGGTTAAATCTTATTAAATTGCCCTCATTGAAGAGTAGGCGAACTATGATGAATATGATGATGCTATATAAAATTATATGTGGGGTTGTGGCTTCTGAATACTTCATATCAAAACTTTCTATTAACGTCCCATTTAGACCTACTAGATACTACCAGTTCTTACACTTGGATTTTGAAAGGCACAATTATGCATATGGTGACCCATTTCGTAGAATGTGTGCTGACTTTAATTCGTTATATCATTTAATTGATTTCTCCTTAGGTTTTGATTCATTAAAAACTGTAATATTTTTTTTATTTAAACACATTACACCAAGGCTCATTGTCTTCATAACAATTTAGGCTGCTATAAACAAATTTAGTAATTGTTATTATTATTTTACACTATTTCATCACGGTGGCCATGGACGACTGTTCTTTAATGTTGCACACTGCGTCAGGGTTATTTTGAATATTAAGTGGCAGCTTAAATACTGAATGAGCTGTTCTGCCTCCATCAAATTGTCGCAATGCCCGATGATGCAACGGCCAATGCGATGCCATTATTTGATCGTATTTCAGGAAAAATTAGCGAAATAGGGAATGTTTTGCCAGTTCCACCCGGTGCATCCAAAAAGAAGAAGCTACCTTGTCCTGTTGAAACTGCGAGCATAATGCGGTCATAAATGGTTTTTTGTTCCTCATTCATTAGTGGGACATTGCGAGTAACAATCGCTGCCGATTTGCTATCGATAAATATTAGTAGCTAATTTACGAGTATGACGTTTCTTGTCATCTTTCCATTGTGGATAATGGCCCCCGGTCCATAGTGGTCCCCTCGGTCTGCGGGGGCGTGTGTGAGTGGCGTTGGGAACGTTAGTCAAAATAGAAAAAAAAGAAGAAGACATTAGATTTCACAACGGAGAAGACTTTAGATACAAAAGGATAGAAAAAGCAATTTATCCATATTTGTCTAAAATGAGGCATTCTTACTTTTTGAATCGAAAATTTACTGTACAAATGTACAAAGAGGATTCGTCTTCGTTACTGGGCCTGGTAAATAGTGGAGTACCCCTAGCGTAATACTTATTCAACTTGTAGGAGTCGTGGGTATACCACTATACCTAATTTGCAATTCCCAGATGTTTTAATATTATTGTATTATATATAGATATACCGATCCAGACGATAACGTCCAAGAGCGTTTTTATCCAATATTTATTGTAATAGGGTCGAAACAGACTGTAGAGTCCAATTTCGTCCACACTATTTATTATTTATTATTTTATTGACTTTTTATGACAAAGGAAACAACCTTAGATCAGTTTGTATTTTAACCTTTATTGTCGGCGTTAACATCCAGAAAGAGATCGTTTTAGGGATTACATCGTCTTAAATACAAATTATGTCAATGTTACTGACAAATGTTAAAATAGGAGTAAAAAAGAAAAACAATATAAATCTATTGAGTTTAATGAGTGATAATCGATAATCAATCAAAAATAACGCGAGTGCAAGTAGCACAGCTCTTATTACATTTAAGTGTTAACTTAAGCTGAGAGCTATTTAGAAAGAGAACAGCCAACGAGAGCAAGAGAACCGTTATTACTTATTGGATAACCAATTTCACTAATAGCAAAATCAATTATCACTCAATTGATTTATGTTAAGAATTTAAGAGAGGACACTATCACTCATTTGAATGATCAATAAAATATCACACTCGAAAAAAAAATGTAATGGAAAATGTATGGTAATTATGAAAAAATAGTAAATACAAAATATTACAATTATATTAAAAAGTTCAACTTAATACAACTTAACTAATAAAATAAATGTTCGTAAAGATGTATCCGCTACACACTCCCCCTCAGCCTCAGAAATCGTCCCTGATGATGTGGCAGCATTATACATGTCCTGACTGGTTCTTGTTTCTTAAGGACCTTCTTAGTGGCTTCTCGACATTGTTGTGTGTTGGTTGGGTTAAGTTGTTGCGTTTTCTCTAAACGGTTGTGTTTCATTATTGTCTTTGGTGTTGGGATCATTGATGCTTGGAGATATGTTTGTTGTGTTGTGGTTGTTGTTTGTGATGTTATCGTCTTTACTACGCTTGGGTCTTCCTCTTTGCCGTAAAGGGTACACTGGTTTTCCACGCGACCATCATATAATGTAACGTCTGAGGCATGGTATGTGGCGAGTGGCACGTTTGGGTTTTCCAGAGTTGCAATTGTAGTAGCTATTACAATATACGGACCATCCCGGCGAGGTACAAATTTTGATGATAACCCTTTATCCTTGCGGCTTAATATGTGGGTTGAAATAAGGACGTGATCACCAATCTCAATTTCCTTTTGAGTAATTCTTCTTGAGTCGGCATAAACTTTGTTCCTGTCCTGCATTTTCTCTTCATTTTCCTTAGCCATTTTTAAGGCATCTGCAAGTCGTATCAAGTGTGGGGTAATTTGTGGTACAAAATTTTCGGCATTAACTATTGCACGGAGATCATTTTGAATTTCTATTGGCGTTCTAAGCTCTCTTCCAAAAGTTAGAAATGCTGCAGAATAATTTGTTGTTGAGCACTTAGCTGTATTCATGACGAAGCGAACTGCAAGCAAGTTGCGGTCCCATGCAGTGTGATCGTGACCAACGCATGTGGAAAGCTGCAGCTTTAATCTCTATTCTTCCTTTCCACTGGATTAGCTTCAGGATGGTAAACTGTGGTGAAAGTTTGTTCAATCTTCAGGCAATATGTGAGCTTTTGCATTACAGACGATATAAACTGAGCACTATTATCAGAATGAACTCTTCACGGAATTCCATATCTTAAAAATATTTCGTTCAGCAATAAATTAGCGCAGTTTTCCGCTGAAGCTTCACGCAAAGCAAATAATTCTGTCCAACGACTACACAGATCTTCGACAATTAGAATCCATTGGTTTCCTTGAGGGGTAAGTGGCAATGGCCCAAAAAGATCGACAGCAATTATCTCGAAACGTTGATTGCTTGACACTGTCTGAAGTAATCCGGAGGGTTTCATGTTGGTGGGCTTGTATCGTTTACATTCAATGCACGATTTTACATATTGTGCAATTTCGGCTCTCATTTTTGGCCAGTAATAGTGAGCAGTTATCCGTTTAATAGTTCGTTCTATGCCATAATGACCTGCAGTTGGTTCATCGTGATGACTATGCAGAATATTGTTTCTCATTGACTTTGGAACCACTAATTGACCGTTTTCACTGTCTTCTTCAGAACAATATCTGTACAAAACTCCATCTAGCATAATGTAACCACGGTTTATGTGCCGTAGGACATTTTCGTCGTTACTTTCAAAAGAATTAATAATATTTTTGATGTCTTCGTCTTCCAATTGCGCTTTTCTAAAATCTTCAGCTCCTCTTCTTGGAAAGTCGATTATTATTGTACAAATTTTACAACTCGTGTTATCATGATTTTCTACTGGACATGGTGGTCTTTTCTAAAATCTTCAGCTCCTCTTCTTGGAAAGTCGATTATTATTGTACAAATTTTACAACTCGTGTTATCATGATTTTCTACTGGACATGGTGGTCTTGATAGGGTATCTGCAACAGCGTTTTTACGACCAGGAGTGTACCCGAAACTAATATTGTACATTTGAAGTTGTAATGCCCATCTAGCGAGTCGACCTGTAGGACTTTTAAGACTACAAAGCCATTTTAATGGTTGATAGTCTGTTAGTACTTGTACTTCAGAGCCTTCTATGTACCCTCGAAACTTTTGAACAGCCCAAACCACCGCCAATGCCTCACGCTCTGTCGTCGAGTAATTCCTCTCTGCAGAAAGTAGCAATCTGCTAGCGTATTCAATCGGGTGCTCGTTATCTTTCTCCCCCTGGATCAAAACAGCTCCTAATGCATATTGGCTGGCATCTGTCATTATAATAAAATGTAAGCTTTCGTCAACTTGTTTCAATATGGGTGGTGAGAATAACGACATTTTTAACCTTTCGAAAGCTTTCTGCTCTCGTTCTGACCAAGTCCATTTTAAGCTTTTTTTTAGTGAGATCAGACAATGGCTTAGACATATCAGCGAATGACGGTATAAAGCGCCTGTACCAAGAAATTAAATTTTTGAATTGCTTCAGTTTTTTCAGGATCAACTTTAAGACCTTCAATCATTAATATATGACCCAAGTACTTAACTTTTGGCATACAAAAATGACATTTTTCACGATTTAGGTGAAATCCGAAACTCTTTAACCTTTTGAACGTTTGTTTAAGGTCGGCAATATGAGAATGTAAGTCTGTAGAACATATAATTATATCATCAAGGTAAGCAAGGATGGTAACATTTGGAAGTTCCGTCCGAAATTTATCTATTAGCCGTTGAAAGGTGGCTGGAGCATTTTTTAAACCGAAGGGCATTCTATTGAAGACATATATTCCAAAAGGAGTAGTAAATGCAGTTTTGACCCTGTCTTTTTCAGCGATTTTAATCTGCCAGTATCCGGACCTCAAATCAAGTGTAGACATAAAGGGTGTAGTTTTCGCTGAGTGAAGATCATCAATCCTTGGCAGCGGATAAGTATCAGTAGTTGTAATGGCATTTAGACGTCGGTAGTCCACACACATTTCTATTTGGTTGTTCTTTTTGGGGATTAGCACAACTGGAAATGATCAAAGGGATTCCATTACGGCAATAATGTTCTTCTCCAACATATTATCAATCTCTCGTTTTAGTAAAATCTTTATTTTCGGCGAAATTCGATAAGGTGATGTTGCAATCGGATCATGATTCCCCGTGTTTATATAATGTTCTACTTGGGAAATCGGAACATCTATGTCCTCAAATTCGGTTTTTCTTCCGTAAGTAGACACTCCAAGACTTCTTTTTCAGCATCATTTAAATGAACTGCTTCATCCGGCCGAATCTTAATTTCAAAAACGTTTAGTTCTATTGGCTCAAATATTTCATTACAGTAATCATCCATTTTTGATTTCTTTAAAGGGGGAAACAATTCGGAACCACTTTCCGTTTCAAAATCTTGAGGAAGCGAGTTTCCAAATACCTTATTTGTGAAACCCGGAGAATAGTCATTGTTATTGGTGTTCGCATATTCGAAATTAATAAAGAATTTTTCCACGTCGTCTGTAAAATGCTGTTCTTTATTTTTAACGGATATATTATTAATAAATGTCGCTTCTTGCATTTTGAATGAAAAGTTTTTATGTGGATCATCTTTGAAATGCCATGTACGCTGTGCCAAATCTAAAACGATTCCACATTCTTCTAGAAAATCAATACCAAGGAGAGTTCGATTTCCTTTGGCCTTTGGCAAACAAATAAACTTGATTCTTTTATATCTGCCTCCTATTATTATACCAGCGGTAGTGGAGTATACTACTTCATTCCGAACAATACCGTCAGCTAGGACAATTTCCGCATAGATCTTTTCAAATTGTAATCCTTTTTGCCCCAATTTCTCATATAGAATATGACCAGCAACACTTGTTCGAGCCGCGGTATCAAAATATGCTTCACCGTGTAACGCGTTTACATTAATTTCCGTAACTGGAACATTTCTTCCTGCTAAACTAGCATGCATGGAGTTGAAATCGAGTTTACCGGCACTGGTATGCTGTTTCTCCTTATTGCAAAACGGACAGTTTGGCCGATAGAATCCCGCTGCATCACATCCGTAACAACTAAGTTTCGTCTTCAGATTTCACATTTGAGTGTTTTTCTGCTTCCTGTTTCTTGAAGCAATTTTCCACCGTGTGATTTTTCTTTCTGCAATATGAACATTTAAGTGTTCTTTTATCAAAATTGTCCCCGCTTGATTTCCGTTCTGCTCGTTCCAGCTTGTTTTCATTCGCCAGCATTTCTATTTCCCTGGCTTTATTGAGGAGCTCGTGGAAAGACGAAACGCTATCTCTGGAGACTCGTTCTCTTATTTGCATATTTAGCTGCGAGTAAATCATGTCAATCATAGCCTTTTCAGATTGTTTTTCCGTCAATTGTGCAAACAAACGTCTCTTTCAGCAAACAAATGAATCTGTCGTTTCAAAAACCTTTTGTCGCTCTTGGGCGATTTCGGCATATATGCGCCAGTCTGGTTTTGGTGGTGCAAATGCATTCCCTAGGAGTTTTATTGCATCATCAAAAGATTTTGCTTCAGTTTTCACACCCTGCCACCAAGATGCTGCGTAACCCTGAAAGTGCTGTTTTTAGACTCCTTTCTTATTGCTAAGCCACCTACAACTTGTCTCAATGTTTCTTCCGATATATTTAAACTTATTGGGGTTTGCGTTTGACCAGTGAATTCATTTGACTGAGTGAGAAGTGGAATATTCGGAACATGACCATTTTCAGAAGAATGAATGTTTTGCTGTAGTATAGAATCTGAAGTCATTTCCTTTGGCAACCCTGTCATGTTACTTGCAATTTTTCAGTGCTCCGCGCTACTAAATTTTAAATAATTAATTTAAAAAGTTAAAGTTTTATTTATCCGTGTTCGAATTAATAATAATCACTAGAAGTGTTTTTTACTTAGTTTGGTGATATAGTGCTGTCCAGTGTTTTATCAAATATCGTAATATTTGTGCTTTTTATTCTTGTTGAGTGCTGTTTTATTTTTACAACAACATTGTGATAATTTAAGCTGCAATTGTTGGTAGCTTATTTTGTGCATTTTGCTTTGTCTTTAATATTCGTTTTGTGTTTCTTGAGTTTTGGAGTGTTGCCATTGTTTTGTTTTTGTTTTTCCCTTTTTGTGTAGTTCACAAATCCAATTTTAATCACTTTATACATATATATATTTTTTTTATTTTATAATTTAATAAAAAAAAAGAACATGACTTGCACTCTCATAGGTTGCAATTTAACATCCAACGAGAGAATGATTGGTTGCTGGATATGTGGTATGTTTGGTCATACCAAATGTGCCGGCGTTTCTGCTCGTGCCGCTGATGCCATAGGTCAAAATAATGGCATCAGATGGTGTTGCGGTGTAGAAGAATTGATATACAGTTTTCTAAATTCTTCAAGAATACAATTGCGGAAGTATCCAAGATGGGTTTGGAGTTATTAAGCATTCAGGAGAAATTCTCTGAAATGTTTGATAAATATCCGGATTTGGATAAGTTTGTCGTACCACAGACGACGACACCGACACCAAAACGTAAGAAATCGTCGAGGAAAAATTCTCCCAAGCTGACGGAAAAACATCCGCGGTACCTGTAACGGAACAGGTTAACGATATGCCGATGGATGTGGAACCGTCTTCTGGCGGAGAAGAAATTGCTTGTGCAGCTGGATTTATGGATACTGCTGTTAAAAAACCGGAAGGAACACCGAACTCAATTTCAGCTTTGAGTGTGAACCTGCAGACACCGGTTTTAAAATGTCCTACTACCGTCAGTGAGGTGTTCATTGACGTTGAGGCCGGAGAGAGGCCGGTAATTCAAACGGTTGTTCGTCGAGTAATAAGACCTAGAAAATTGACAGTCATTCCAGCGAGAAGGACTGTCTTTATTTCTGCCCCTGACACCGAAATAGACGACATTAGTTATTATATGAAGTCGAAGTTGGAAGGTGACTTTGATTTGAATATTTTTAAATTTAACTCGTCTTCTAATCATTTATCCTCATTCAAGATAAATGTGTCAGAAGATATCTTCGATAAGATTGTTGACCCTAAATTTTGGCCGGGCAGGGCGCTTGTCAAGGAGTTTGTTCAAAGAAGTAATAGAGGAGGGAGATCTAGGTTAGCGAAATTGCCAGCTAAGTCTACAAACTCTTCAAAAAACTAGATAAGGTATACACCAAAACGTAAGAGGTTTAAAAACTAAATTAAGTCGCTTATTTGTTGATAGCTATAACTTTGATTTTGATATTGTTGTTTTTTCTGAGACTTGGTTAAAAACAGATTTTTTGAACTCTGAGGTTCTGTGTAATAATTATAAAATTTATAGAAAAGATAGAACAGAGAAAATCGGTGGTGGTGTCTTAATTGCGGTTTCCTGCTGTCTACCTTCTGACCGTATTTTTTCTGGTGAATTTAACAATTTGGAATTTATTGCAGTTTGTGTTGCATTGGGATCTAAAAAACTTTTTATTGCCTGTTCCTACATTCCTCCTTCGACCGATTTTGATGTTTATAATGAACATTTGACTGCCGTTGGAAAAATAATTACAAGTATGAATGAGTCTGATATTATTCTAACATTGGGAGACTTCAACTTATCTTCTGTATCATGGCATATGTTGCCTGATTCAGAAGCACTTACTCCTCTTACTAACAGTGATTGGACCACTGATGTTGCTGGGCTATTGGCAAAAATGAATTTGTCTCAGATTAATAATATTCTTAACCAGAATGGAAGGATTCTTGATTTGATTTTGACCAATGAAATACGTTCATTTCAAGTTATGAGAATGCATCCAATTTCTACTCCGGAGGACAACCACCACCCGACTATAGGTATTTCATTTTCAGTTACATTACCTTACCAATCACCATCTAGTCCTGCTGGTGATTTTTCTAGATTTTGCTTCAAACGTTGTGATTTTCATAGACTTAATTCCCTTTTATTATCCGTTGATTGGAATGCTATCTGCTGTTGTAGTACTATTGCGGAATTTGATTTTGCTGTTATGAAATTTTATGACATACTACATGAATTTGTATCTAAAACAGTGCCTATGGAACCCATTGTTGTAGAAAAAAACTATGCCTTGGTCTTCTATGGAGTTATGTAGATTAAAAAACATAAAGAGTAAATCATTTAAAAGATTCAAAAGAACAGGACTAACTGCTGATTATGGTAGATATTCCATAGCGAGACAACGGTAAAATATCGAGGCTCGTCGATGCTATAGGTCGTACTTGACAAGAGTTAGGGACAATTTTAAAAAAGACCCTAAATCATATTATCGATTTGTTAATTTAAAACGTCGAACATCTTCTAAATCATCGAGAATAAGATTTAATGGAGTTGAGTTCGCAAGCGATCAGTCTATTGCAAACTGCTAACTTTTTCGAAAATACATATTCACTACTTTCGTTTAATCCTGCAATTCCGTACCCTTACAAAATTTCATCAGTAGGTCAAATAGTTCCTCCTTTTTTAGATTTTTCACTTATTGAATTAAACTTGCATCGTCTTAAACCCACTAGTACTTCTGGACCCGATGGCATTCCGAATGTTTTATTGAAAGGCTGCTCGGATTCCCTGGTCTTACCCTTATCCTTATTATTTAATTCATCATTACAATTGGGGTACTTTCCTGATTTATGGAAACGGTCTTACTTGTTTCCACTTCACAAATCTGGTAGTTTGTTGGATGTATCGAACTATAGAGGGATTGCTAAATTAAGCGCAATTCCTAAGTTATTTGAAAAAATTGTAACAAATTTTGTTTCACATAATGTGGCGCCCATACTCCATCCATGCCAACATGGATTTCGTAAGGGTCACTACTATTACAAATCTACTTCAGTTTTCCTCTGAAGTTATAGATGCATTTATTCGTCGCAAGCAAACTGACGTTATATATACTGATTTTAGTAATGCATTTGATAAAGTTAATCACAGACTATATCTATTTATGTTAAACAAAATTGGTTTTAGTAATAATTTCATAAATTGGCTTTCCTCCTACCTAATTGGGGAGGAACAAGTAGTTTTATTTGAAAAAAGTCTTTCCAGATCATTTCGTATTTCCTCTGGTGTCCCACAGGGCAGACACCTTGGACCTATTCTCTCTTTACTATTCAATAACGACTTTCCCGACTCTATTATCAACTCTAATTTACTAATGTTTGCAGACGACGTTAAATTATTTTCCTCGTATGCTAGCTTTGCGGACAGTCACATACTGCAGGGTGATTTGGACAGATTTAGTACTTGGTGTGAATTTAATTTTATGGAATTGAACTTAAAAAAGTGTAAGCATATGTGCTTTTCTAGACGTAGTTTGTTGGCTACTAAATTTAATTTATGTGGCTCTGAATTGGCATCGGTTGATTCATTTATTGATCTCGGTTTTATGATGGATAGAAAGTTGAATTTTAATAACCATATCATTACTATGGTAAATAAAGCGTATGGTGTCTTTTATTTTGTGAAACGCTGGGCAAAAGAGTTTACTGATCCATATACTACGAAACAGCTTTATATTTCCCTAGTTAGGCCAATTTTAGAATATGGATCAGTGGTTTGGGATCCCCAATAGGATTACTATGTTAACAAAATTATAGATGCATTTATTCGTCGCAAGCAAACTGACGTTATATATACTGATTTTAGTAAGGCATTTGATAAAGTTAATCACAGACTATTACTATTCAAGTTAAAAAAAATTGGGTTTAGTAATAATTTCATAAATTGGCTTTCCTCCTACCTAATTGGGAGGGAACAAGTAGTTTTATTTGAAAAAAAGTCTTTCCAGATCAATTCGTATTTCCTCTGGTGTCCCACAGGGCAGCCACCTTGGACCTTTTCTCTTTTTACTATTCATTAACGACTTGCCCGACTCTATTATCAACTCTAATTTACTAATGTTTGCAGACGACTTTAAATTATTTTCCTCTTATGCTAGCTTTGCGGACAGTCACATACTGCAGGGTGATTTGGGCAGATTTAGTACTTGGTGTGAATTTAATTTTATGGAATTGAACCTTAAAAAGTGTAAGCATATGTGCTTTTCTAGACGTAGTTTGTTGGCTACTAAATTTAATTTATGTGGCTCTGAATTGACATCGGTTGATTCATTTATTGATCTCGGTTTTATGATGGATAGAAAGTCGAATTTTAATAACCATATCATTACTATGGTAAATAAAGCGTATGGTGTCTTTTATTTTGTGAAACGCTGTGCAAAAGAGTTTACTGATCCATATACTACGAAACAGCTTTATATTTCCCTAGTTAGGCCAATTTTAGAATATGGATCAGTGGTTTGAGATCCCCAATATGATTACTATGTTAACAAAATTGAGTCCGTGCAGAAAAAATTTTTAATATTCTGCTTAAGAGGTCTTCACTGGAATACTGGTTATGAACTTCCTTCTTATAATGGCAGGTTAAATCTTATTAAATTGCCCTCATTGAAAAGTAGGCGAACTATGATGAATACGATGATGGTATATAAAAGTATATGTGGGGTTGTGGCATTTGAATACTGTTATACCCCTAATATTGTATCTAGTATAAATCCCCTTTTTATATATATATGTCCGACAACGCCGGTGATTGAATGACAGCTGCCAAATAATTATATTGTGATATTCTGCTTTAATCTTTCATTCCGTTAATTACAATCAACATAGCAAGACGTTGCAATTACTTTCTACTACAATAAAGATTAACTAAATACAATATTCCTTATTCTTGATTAATTGGGATTAATATCAACTGCGTGCAGATACAACAATTGGCGACGAGGATAAAGCAAAAATTCAGGAAGAAAATACACAAGTGTTCTTGCTAATAATAATTTCTTTCCTCTTACATGTACAAACGGTGAATTGAACAAAATGGACGCTAAGCAATTTGAACAATTTATGAAGTCCCAACAACAAATGATGGCGCAACTTGTTACAATAGTGACAACAAAAGCAAATGGCGATGTTCAAAAATTTGAGGTCTTTGATTCGACAAAAGAATCATATCGTAACTATATTAAACGTTTTACAAATTACGTCGAACTAAATAATGTAGACAATGAGAAATGTTGTGCGAAACTATTACTCAATTCGATCGGCGCAGCAAACTTCAGTATGGTAACATCCTTAGCGGCACCAAAGGACCCAGCAGAGCTCAGCTACGTTGAATTGCTAAAATTGCTTGAAACACATTTGGCTCCAAAAAGAAATGTGTTAGTGGCTCAACATACTTTTCTGTCAAAATATCAAGCACCCGGGCAATCTGTCGCGCAATTTGTGGCTACTCTTCGGGCAGAGATAAACGATTGTGAATTTGTGTGTCCATGTAATTGTAAGGCTTCGATAGCTGATGTGTTCCTAAGAGCTCAGTTCATACGTGGAATCGAAGATAGCAATGCAAAAGAACAACTTCTGATGTCAAGTTCGGCATCATTTGATGATATTGTCTCAAGAGCGTTGGTTATAGAAGCGGCAAAAGGAGATGCAAAAGAATTAGCGCACACTTCATCAAATGCATCGAACATGGAGATCAACAAAGTTACTCTTAACAAAAGGACAACGCACCATGGGCCAAAAATGAACTGGGTATAGCGGGGTTATGTATGCGCTGTGGCAGAAATAACCATTTTGCGAAGGAATGCAAAACAAACAAAAACAAACTGAAATGTTCATTATGTAACAAAACTGGTCATGTAGCTAAAGTCTGCATTTCCACTCTTTTGGCGAATGGTCCTAATGCCGGTCCTAGGGGTAAACCCGAAGCGTATAATACAAATCAAGTACAAGATGCCACAAATGATTATGGAGTCTACAAAATTATCGATGTATACAAAACCGATTACTTCAAGTCAAAATCGGAACGCTACTATGCAACAATTTTTGTTGAAGGGAAACCTGTTCAATTTGAAGTAGATTCTGGGTCTGGATACTCATTTTTGCCTTTGACTCAATTTAAAGCATTAGGATTGTGCAGACCATTAGACGTAGCTAAAATCGTGTTTCGTTCTTACACGCAAAACACATTTACACCAGAAGGAAAAGTCATGGTAAATATTAAGTTTAACAACAAATCCATGGAGGAAGAATTGTATGTTGTTCCCGACGGATGTACGGCGTTGGTTGGCCGAACTTGGATAAGGAGTCTTGGCATAAATCTTAGTGACTTGGATGAATCAAATTGTAACGTTATAGCGCCCATCTTAGCTAATAATTCAAACAGCATTGAGCAATTAATGTCTGAATTCAAAAACGTGTTCGAAGAAAGAATTGGATGTATTCCAAATTACAAAATTTCACTGAAATTACGTGAAAATGCTATGCCCGTGTACACAAAGGAGCGACAAATACCTTATGCATTAACAGATCGCGTAAATTCGGAATTAGAGTTTTTGGAGAAATCCCGTATTATAACCAAGACCGATAATAGTGATTGGGGATCACCCCTTGTTGTGATTCCTAAGGCTGATGGTGGGGTAAGACTTTGTTTCGATTACAAGGTCGGCGTAGTCTAAGGGACTCGAAACATTTTTGACGTCTTGATTTGTATAAGGCATATCTACATGTACAAGTAGACGAAGCTTCAAGTGAGATTCAAACCATTTCAACTCACAAGGGAACGTTTAGAATGAATCGCCTATCTTTCGGTATAAATACAGCTCCTGCAGAATTTAATAGAATAATCGATCAAATCCTACGTGATGTTTCAAAAACCGAATCTTACTTTGATGACATAGTGGTACACGGAGCAACGGTGACTGAATGCGGTGCGAACTTACGGTCGTGCTTAAGCCAGCTGCAAAAATACGATTTACACCTAAATATCTCAAAATGTACATTCTTCGATGCCCAAATTGAATTTCTGGGCCATAGCATACAATTTAACAAAATTCAAAAATTAGAATCGAAAGTAAAAGCAATTACCGATATGCCAGTACCTCAATCTACAGAAGATGTGCGACGTTTTCTTGGGATGGTAACATATAAAACCAGGTTCATATCGTATGCTTCAACAATTACAACACCATTACGGCAGCTACTCCAGAAAAATTCGAAATTCAAATGGACAAAAGAATGTCATCATGCTTTCAATGCACTAAAACAAGAAATGGTTAGCGATCGAGTGCTTATGCCTTATAATCCGGAGTTACCTCTCCAACTTGCGTGTGATGCTAGTCCCACAGGGATAGCAGGCGTTTTGTCACACTTAATCAATGGTGTAGAGAGACCAATTGCGTTTGCATCGCGATCTTTAACGCAAGCGGAACAAAATTACTCACAACTTGACAGAGAAGCTTTGGAAATTGTGTACTCTATTCAACACTATCATGAATATCTATATGGACGATTTTTCACACTGATTACCGATAATCAGCCCTTATCCAGAATTTTTCATCAAAATTCAAAATTGCCACTGATGACGTCTGCAAGGCTTCAGCGTTATGCAGCGTTTCTAACTGGATTCAATTACGAAGTTGCCACCAAGAGAAGTGAAGAAAACGTCAACGCAGATTGCCTATCAAGGGCATCTATTTCTTCAGGTATGAATCAGTCTAATTATATTGATACCGAAGTAAATTCTATATTGGTCTCAAATATTAATCAAATCAATTCTTCAAAATTGACGTATACTTCCATTAAAGAGGAAACCGAGAAGGATGTTCTTCTTTCAAATATGATAAAAGATTTGCGTAAAAATTGTTCAATAGAGTCGGATTATACAATAGAATCAGATGTGCTATTTAAAGGATCCAGAATAGTTGTTCCCGCCTCACTGCAAAAACTTGTTCTTGAAGAACTTCATTATACACATATTGGTGTTACCAAAATGAAACAATTGGCACGGCGATATGTGTACTGGAATTCAATCGACAAGCATATTGAAGATTATGTTCGTTCCTGTACGGGTTGTGCATCCGTCAAGAAAAATCCTCCAAAAGCACCTTTGCACCCATGGGAGGAGCCCGAGCATAATTGGCAACGCATACACATTGACTACGCTGGGCCATACCAAGATTATATTTTTTTAGTTGTAGTTGACTCAAAATCAAAATGGGCTGAGGTCGGGTTGTGTTCGTCAGCTCCAACGTCTTCTTCAACTATAGAAATTCTTCAGAATATTTTCACTAGAAATGGTTATCCGGACGTCATGGTCTCTGATAATGCCACTATTTTCAAAAGTGAGGAATTTTCATCATTCTGTATAAATGCAGGAATTTTTCAGAAATTTATTGCACCTGGCCACCCAGCTACGAACGGATTAGCTGAGAGGAATGTGCAGACGTTAAAACAACGATTGGCATCAATGTCATCTGACCCCTTACCTATGGCGAAGAAAATTAGAGACATTTTATTCAAGTACCGAGCAACACCTTTGCAAAATGGGAAAACGCCATCAGAATTGTACCTAGGTAGACAATTGAGGACTAAACTAGATGCCTTGAAACCTTTAAAATGTAAAAACTCGTCAGTTCCGGTACAATTGACCAGGTCGTTGAAGGAGGGAGAACGAGTTCAATCAAGATTTTACACAGCGAACAAACAATCCTGGAAATATGGCATAATAGTGAAGAAACTTGGTCAGCTTCACTACATCGTCAAACTTGACGATGGTACCTTGATTAAACGCCATATCGACCAACTTCGTGGTAGCAACGTAAAAAGTGAACATACAGTCACAAATCAACAGCACGAACATTGCATACCAGAAAAAATCGGGTACTACATGGACGAATGCTTACATCATACGAGCCAGCGGAGCTTTCGCCAAACGAGATGTCTCCAAGTCGTTCAACCCCTCAGATATCTCTGCCAGCAATGACCGGGAATTCTCCACCAACAGAAGATCGGCAAACACCTCAAAATACAAGAACTGATCACAGCTCAACTAGAATGAATACACGTTCAGAAAAACGAAGACGTGAAATCGAGGCTACTCCTGCTTTACGCGCGAAAAAAAGGCAGCGAAATCCACCAGCGTATTTGCAAGATTATGAAAGTCACTAATTAGATTATTGAAATGTATGTTTTTTTTTTAAGTCGGGAAGAATGTTATACCCCTAATATTGTATCTAGTATAAATCCCCTTTTTATATATATATGTCCGGCAACGCCGGTGATTGAATGACAGCTGCCAAATAATTATATTGTGATATTCTGCTTTAATCTTTCATTCCGTTAATTACAATCAACATAGCAAGACGTTGCAATTACTTTCTACTACAATAAAGATTAACTAAATACAATATTCCTTATTCTTGATTAATTGGGATTAATATCAACTGCGTGCAGATACAACAAATACTTAATATCAAAAATTTCTATTAACGTCCCATTTAGACCTACTAGATACTATCAGTTCTTACACTTGGATTTTCAAAGGCACAATTATGCATGTGGTGACCCAGAATCTGTGCAGACTTTAATTCGTTATATCATTAAATTGATTTCTCCTTAGGTTTTGAATCATTAAAAACTGTAATAATTTTTTATTTAAACTCATTACACCAAGGCTCATTGTCTTCATAACAATTTAGGCTGCTATAAACAAATTTAGTAATTGTTATTATTCGTAAATACTTATGTATATTATGCTTTATATTATTTTTATTAGATTTTAATATTGTAATAAGGAAAGGTGGTGGTTATATTTTGATTTTGTATTGCATGCTTCTAGTCCTTCTCATACTTTGATTGGATTGTATTATTGTATTAAATTAAGGTGGTGGTTATATTATAAAATATTAATTTAGTGTTTATATTTTCTAGTGATTATTATTAATATTTTTTTCGTACCGATTGGCTGTTGATAAATATCTGTAGCTAATTTACATGGATGACGTTTCTTGCCATCTCCATTATGGATCGGTCCATAATGTGTACGTTGTCCCTACGTCATGGGGACGTGGCCTCCTCGGTCGGCAGGGGCGGGTGGGAGTGGCGTGGGAACGTTCGTCTAACAAAAAAAATATATTTTTTTCTAAAATATTTTTTCAAAAAAAAAGTCTGTACGTGGCGAGCTGACCAAGCTCTATTGTTTTCACCTGGAGGACTGTGAATAACAGAATCGATGTTGCGAGGACTTCGCCTCATTTCCACAAATCAAAATTAATTTTCCTTCCAAAATCTCAGAAAGCGTATTTTACAACGACAACACTGTCAATTATAACCACAACGTAATGTAAGTACACCAACAGCAATGATCACGTAGTCAACCGTATGGAGATTTGCACAAAGCTAGATTCCTTTGTTGTAGATTCGTTACCAAGTGTTGATGAAATGATGAACTGAATCTTAGCTGGTTTAAGTTGGTTTTTGAGTTGATTTTTTATTTAGTTTTTTAGTTGATTTTTTATTTAGTTTTTTAGTTGGGCGCCACTTGTAGGAGTCGTGGGCATACCACTATACCTAATTTGTAATTCCCAGATGTTTTAATATTATTTTATTATATATGGATATACCGATCCAGACGATAACGTCCAAGAGCGTTTTTATCCAATATTTATTGTAATAGGGTCCAAACAGACTGTAGAGTCCAATTTCGTCCACACTATTTATTATTTATTATTTTATTGGCTTTTTATGACAAAGGAAACAACCTTAGATCAGTTTGTATTTTAACCTTTATTGTCGGCGTTAACATCCAGAATGAGATCGTTTTAGGGATTACATCGTCTTAAATACAAATTATGTCAATGTTACTGACAAATGTTAAAATAGGAGTAAAAAGGAAAAAATATAAATCTATTGAGTTTAATGAGTGATAATCGATAATCAATCAATAATAACGCGAGTGCAAGTAGCACAGCTCTTATTACATTTAAGTGTTAACTTAAGCAGAGAGCTATTTAGAAAGAGAACAGACAAAGAGAGCAAGGGAACCGTTATTACTTATTAGATGACCAATTTCACTAATAGCAAAATCAATTATCCCTCAATTGATTTATGTTAAGAATTTAAGAGAGGACACTATCACTCATTTGAATGATCAATAAGTGTTTATCGAAATCGCCTGAAAGGACCAACAGAGTGCCGCCAAATAGTTTTTCGTTGTTTTTAATATCTTTCAATGTCCTGTTCATCGCCTCGAGCAAATGTTTGTGTGTCATAGTACATTCACCCCAGATGATAATTTTACACTGTTTCGGCACGGTGGCCATGGACGATTGTTTTTAATGTTGCACACTGCGTCAGGGTTATTTTGAATATTAAGTGGCAGCTTAAATACTGAATGAGCTGTTCTGCCTCCATCCAATATAGTTGCCGCAATTCCTGATGATGCAACGGCCAATGCGATGCCATTATTTGATCGTGTTTCAGCAAAAATTATCGAAATAAGGATTGTTTTGCAAGTTCCACCCGGTACATCCAAAAAGAAGAACCCACCTTGTCCTGGTGAAACTGCGAGCATAATGCGGTCAGAAATGGTTCTTTGTTCCTCATTCATTAGTGGGACATTGCGAGTAACAATCGCTGCCATTTCTTCAGTGTTGTACTGCAGTCCACGATTAATTTCAGTGTCCATTAAGTCAGATGCATTTCGCTGTGGTGAATTCATACCGAAATGATTGAGTGATAAGTTGGCAATGACAATGCAAAGATCTTCAATAGCAATCAATATTTCATTGTACATAGTGTCGCTGAATATTATCGTTAGATCGTGCACCGTGTACGATGTTGATGCAATATATCACCTGTCATTGAATCTTTGAGATTATCTCACAATATCTGTGCTCGTGCTGGGAAACATGTCAACACTATAGCGAATACTTAGTAGTAGACGAATTTGTATTGCTGTACAGTTCAATGCAGCTTCAGCAAGCATATAAGTACATTCCCACTGGTTGTCGTCTTCCAGCAAGCCGAGTGCAAGGCATGCATCTTTATACGTTGGATACTGTTGCCCATTCACTTTACGTATATTTGGAAATAACAATGGTCCACTAACATTAACAAATAACAGTCGAAGATAAAAGCACTCAGTGTAACTTGGATTGACTGAAAATTCGTCCCAAGGTGTGTGATTTAAATAAATTGAGACATGCATCAATTGGTGAGCCTTGCTTGCATCCATTTTTTGATTGAGTCCATGTGGAATAGCGTGGTACTTGTGAATGGAGTAATCAGTGAGTGTAGTTTTATGTGGATTTATAGCATGATCAGTCGCTGTATCCGTTCTGATAAATACACGCTGACCGTTTTCAAAATGGACGGCTACCTGAACAACTTCTAGATCTCGTTCATGAATTGCAAAAACAAAGATACTACAAGTAGCTTCATTGGAGGTGATGTACCGACCAATTTGGTAGAGCGTTATTTCATCGCTTTTATTCACTGGAAGAGCCTTCACTGCCACTAAAAGCCGGAGATAGGAAGCAGCGTCGTTCAGTGCTAGAGCTGGTGAAGTAAATTAAGTAATTTCTGCATATAATATTGCTTGTGAATTTATTCAAAAACCACTATTTACCAGGCCAAGTAACGAAGACGAATCCTGTATATGTACAGTACATTTTCGATTCAAATGAAAGATTAACCAAATATGGAGAAATTCCTTTTTCTGTGGACCCCGATGTGGAATCTTATGTCTTCTCATTTGTTTTTCCTATTTTGACTAACGTTCTCAACGCCACTCACACACGCCCCTGCCGACCGAGGAGGCTACGTCCCCATGACGCACAGTGTCACGGCAGTGGCCAAAAATGATATAAGTGAACATTAAAATTTTATAACTTTTTTTTCTTTATTTACAAGTAAACACTTATATTAGATGAAATATAAAATTTTTTCTGGATATGTTGACTAGATTTTGTTTTATAGAAGCTCAATTGTGATAGTTGTTAAGCCAGTGGTACATCATTGCCAAATGTAGAACTTTATATATTTTAGAAATGCTGTTATTTCAAATACATAATGTAACTGTCGATATAAATTACATATAAATGTCAAATTTGAGTTGCATTTAATATGGCAACACTGGTTTTGTTGATAAATATGTATCACATGGAAAGAACCGTTAGCTGAAACATATGTCTAAAGATGTGTCAAAGTGAATGTGAACCGCATGTTGTGAAGACTTAAAAACAAAAATACATCAAAATACTACTCTAATTTTTGGATATTTAGTTCACAATAGTGTGTATTTAAACATATCTAAATTTCAACTGCGCCAGATTGCTCTTTTATATTTTATGAATATTTTTCAGTGTCTACTCCATTGAAGATACGCGAAATATTTAATATATGGGTAGAGGTTAAGCACAACAAAAACAACATAATCGAGTGTAAAATAAAAGAATTTGTGGAAAATCATTTGGATCGAGAATTAGACGACTCTGAGAAAAAACAAATTCACTTTACGCTTTGGAAATTTAGCAGTAATTAGAAAAAATATGGACGGAAAAAGGCTTCGTTTGAAAAAGCCGTTAGTAGCTGGTTGGATAGTGAAATATTGCATGGGGATCCAACTTCTGCTGCAAGTTATTATCAGTTCTTGGCATCAATCAGAGATAAAACAACTCTATTGTTTTTTTAGGAACCAAGTTCAAGTTCTGTTAAAGGTAGGCCACGTTTGTCTTTCGACCAAGCATCACACCGAACTAAGCGAAGACGTGTTGATGAACTTGTTGCGTCAACATCTGCAGAAGCTATTACAAAAGCAGCAGAAAAAATTTCCGAAACAAGTAACAGTGGAACTATTTCAGTGGAAAAAAACCCTCGCATTGTACGTGGATATGGATCTCTCTTTTAGGCAATACAATATGATGAGAAACGTTGTGAATGCTGTGCATAAAAATTGTTTTCCGTCCTATTATTCTATCGTAGAAGCAAAAAAAAAATTAATTCCAGATGGAATTAAAGTTTCAGAAACGGAAGCTCATGTTCCATTACAGGCAATTTTGGATAAAACCGCAAATAGCATTTTAAATAAGTTGGAATTTGGTGCGGAAAATAATGTTATTTTAGAGTGCAAGTGGGGATTTGATGGCAGTAGCGGTCATAGCATATACAAACAAAAGTTTGAAAGCCAAGACGCTACTGACGAGTTTTTGTTTGTTGCATCTTTCGTACCATTGCGTATCATGGAAGACAAAAATGAAAAAATTTTGTGGCAAAACAACAGACACTCTTCTCTTCGGCTATGTAGACCTCTGAAAATTTTATTTACTAAAGAAAATTCTGAGCTTATAGTGAAAGTAAAAGACAACATTCATCGTGAAATTGAACAATTAACACCATATGTCTATAATAATGATAAAAAGAAAATTAAAGTTCAGTATCGCCTAAAATTAACGATGATCGACGGGGCTGTGTTAAATGCTATACATTTTTTTTTTATATAAGCTTTATTTGAATTATTGAATCTGCTCCAAAGGAGCCTAACAATAAGTATACGAATCTTAAGTATAATTCAATAATGAATCCTAGTATGGATTTCTTGTAATGTGGGTCTCTGCTAATTGGCAGGAATTTTAATTAATTTGGTCAAAATAGTATATAACTGGTATGGATCACACGTGAGGATTTTAAACCTGGTTTGGCTTAAACCTCGTGATAAAGGTCCAGAGGACCCTTACAGTCATTTACAGAGTGTTCGCGATATTATGTAGAGTGAAGAACTCTAGTTATGTATGTATAACGGATAACTCTAGAATAGCAGAGTGGACGACGTAATTTGGGTTTTGTAGGTTTTTCGCGTTGACTGTTTTAAGGATCACGTATGAGAGCATCTAAGCCACGTGACGTAGAATAAAGGATTCTACACAGTCTTTTTTGAGTGTTCGTCCGCGATTGATATTGACTGTTTTAAAGATCACGTATAAGAGCGTTTAAGCCACGTGACGTAGAAAAAAGGATTCTACACAGTCTTTCGGGCGCGTGTGTTCGCGATTACTGTTACGGATGAAGATTAGAAAACACGGCGTTCGGGACTGCACAATAATTGTCTAGCAAGTATGTTATCATGACGTTCGAGCTTCTCTTTGTGCTTTATATTGATTTTTTGAATTGCCTCTTTAACGAGAGGTATTTTCAAGTCTCGGTGGATATTTTCATTCCTCATATACCAAGGTGCACAGGTAATAAGCCGCAATGTCTTCGATTGGTCTCTTTGGATTTTGTCGAGATTGCTCGAGCTTGCTTTGCCCCATAGCTGGGCACCGTATAACCAGATAGGTTTGATTGCACTGTTGTATAGCAGGACCTTATATTGAAGGCTTAGTTTTGAGTTCGCGTTTAGGAGCCAGTGAAGTTGATGGACCTTAAGTTTCAGTTGAGTTTTCTTGGCTTCGATATGACTTCTCCAGGTGAGTCGGCGATCCAGGTGGATTCCAAGGTATGAAACATGATCAGATTGAGAAAAAAGGATATTGTTTAATTTCAATGTCGGACAAGTGCTAAAATTCAGTGTGAAAGTTACCTGTGTGCATTTAGCCTCATTGACTTTTATTCTCCAGTCAGAGAGCCAAGATTCTACTCGTCTGAGATGTACACCTAGATTCATAGATGCAATATCCTGCTTTTTATGTGTGGCCATTATAGCGGTATCATCGGCAAAAGTGGATGTTAGCACGTTTGGGCTGGTAGGAATATCTGCGGTAAACAGAATGTAAAGGATAGGCCCCATGACGCTTCCCTTGGGAACACCTGCTAGTATTTCGCGGTCATCGGTGACGTGTTGTCCACATTTGACTCTGAATCTGCGGTTTTCTAAGTAAGACTCAAGAATTCGATGCGTATTTGCCGGTAAGTATTTGCAAATTTTGTAGGTCAAGCCAAAGTGCCAGACTTTGTCAAATGCTTGAGCAACATCCAGGAATACTGCGCAGCAATATTCTCGCCGTTCAAATGATTTTTCAATTGCTTGGGTCAGACGGTTTACTTGTTCGATAGTGCTGTGACCTTCGCGAAAACCAAACTGATGGTCTGGTATTATGTTATTTGACACGAGAAACGGTTTTATTTTCGATAAAAGAACTTTTTCAAATAGTTTGGATAAGCAGGGAAGCAAACTAATCGGCCTGTACGAGGAAGGTATTGATTTGTCCTTTCCTGGCTTTAAAATCATTTGAATCAGAGAAATTTTCCACACCTTAGGAAAGTAACCATGTCTCAAAATAGAGTTAAATAATTTTGCCAGGAACTTCACAGCAATATAGGGAAGTTCCAAGATCATTTTAGGCGTGATAAGATCATATCCAGGTGCTTTACCTGGATTCACGGTTTCTTTAATGACATTCAGAACTTCATTTGCGTTAGTAAACAATGGAATTACGGCAGACATTTTATCATCAGGTGGAAGGATGTCGCTACTTGCAGGATTTGGGCGAAATACCTGTGACAGATGGTTTGCAAAAACATTGGCCTTTTCCTCTTCTGATATTGCCCACTTTCCATTTGCGTCGCGTATTGGAAATTGCGTTTCGGTGGGCATACTAGTATTTCTTAGTGTTTTCCATAATGAGAATTTGGTTGAAGCAGTCGGAGTTAAACTTGCAATGAAACTAGCCTGCTGTCTACTGTCTTCTTTTCTAAGTGCGCTTTGCAACCTTTTAGTAGCTTCAGTCAGTCTTAGTCGTGCCGCTGGTGACCTATTTCGCTGCCATTCGCGACGGAACCTCCTTTTTTCACTTACAAGGTGCTCTATTTCCCGGTTAGTGTAAGTATTCAAACTATTTGTCGCTTTTATTTGTCTGTGTGTAGCGTGAATGGCCGCCTGTTCCAGGATTACGTTCAAGTTGGATACGTTGTTATCGATCTCATCCGCGTTAGAAATTAGATGATTCGAATCTAAATGACTACTAATGTACTTCCTGTATTTTAACCAGTTAGTTGTGTATGAAGTAAGCCTTAGTGGGTCATCTACAAGTACTGTCTTCCCGTGAAGAAGAAATATAACTGGCGAGTGGTCTGACGATAAGTCAGTACAGGTACTAGCAGATAATTTAGATTTACTAACTCCTCTTATTATACCGAAGTCTATCAAGTCAGGCTTTTTGTTAATATCAGAAGGCCAATATGTAGGTTGACTGGGAGATATAAAGTCCAATTTATTTTGACGTCGCATTAGACATTTATACAGCTGGTTTCCCCTAGGGTTTGCTAAACGGGATCCCCAGTGCGTATGTTTGGCATTGTAGTCACCAGCAGCAATAAAGTTGTGTCCGAGACCATTGAAGAAGTTCAGAAGTATATCTTCTGATATCGCGAACCGCGGGGGGAAATATATTGCTGAAATGGTAAGAAAACTACCTTGAATCTGGATACGAATTGTTGTCGCTTGAAGGTAGTTTTGAGAGACTCCTTCAGCGACTTCATGTTTCATTCGTTTACGTATTAGGATACCAGTGCCCCCATGAGCCTTACCGTCGGGGTGATGAGTACTATAAAATCTAAAATTAGGTATCTGAAAATTGTATTTGTCTGTAAGATGAGTTTCTGATAGTAGCATTATATCAATATTCTGCCGATCTAGGTACTCGGTCAGTTCGTGTCTATGTTGGTTCACACCGTTTGCGTTCCATGTACATATCTTAAGGGGGCCTATTTTTTGGTAAGTAGAGTTTGAATTAACTGATTCTGGTTTCGCATGAATTCTTGCATCATTGATTGCATAGTTGACATGAACATGTTTATACTCTGTACCAGTTGTTGAATCATTGATTCAGAGTTACCATGTTGTTGCACTGGGGCATTAGGTGTATGAGCCCTTAGAACATTCGCGTATGTTATACCGTTTGTAATGCCGTTTCCGTTGCTAGAGTAAACTGGATGCTATACATGGGCATAAGAGTTGTGCGACTTGTGTTTTGTGTGGAGCTAAACCTACACAAATGAATACCGAATTAGTTCTTGAAAGAAATGTCAACGAAAATTGCTATAAATATGGGTTATCGACCTTACATGCGTGGATCAAATTTTTTGAATGCATTATTCACATTGCATATAAACTACCCATAAAGTCATGGCGTATAGTGGATGAACAAAATAAGCGAGTAGTGACGGAAAATAAAGAGAAGATTCAAAAAAAATTCAAGGATGAAATGGGGCTTATTGTAGACATGATTAAAACAGGATATGGCACTTCGAACGATGGAAACACGGCCAGACGTTTCTTTTCAAATATTGAACAGGCGGCTCAGATAACAGGTGCTGATAAAACTTTAATAAACAACTTTTCTGTTATATTAAGAACATTGTCTAGTGGACTGCACATAAATGTGACAAACTTTGAAAAGCTACTAAAGGAAACATTTATTTTATATATTAAGCTATACCCCTGGTACTACATGCCTGTTACTGTGCACAAAGTTTTAGTTCACGGTATTAGTTACATCAAGTACTCCAATGTACCAATTGGAATGTTATCAGAGGAAGCCATCGAGTCCTGTCGCAAAGTAATTCGAAGTAATAGATTGAGGCATACAAGAAAGACGAGTAGAGTTGACTCCAATAGGGATCTAATACATTACTTAATTCTGCAGTCAGAGCCTGATATTTCGATGAACAGTCAAAAAATAAAAATAAAAAGATACGATCTTAATGAAATAAAGGATTTTGATTTTGTGGAAGATGAAAGCATAGTATACGAGGATGATTTATGCAATAGTATTGATGTTGTAACATTTGAAGATGAAAGCGATGATAATAGTAAATAAGATATACGAATGTCTGGAACTAAAAATAAAGATATTGTTTTTATTGATAAAATCTTTTTGTTATTAATATAAAATTTGTACTGCATTTTTAATATTTTGCTTAAAGACCAATATAATTTTAAATTAAATATAATAAACTTATATATATGGGAGGATATATGGGAGGTATGCGTGTCCTTTGAGATAATTGCATATAACTTAACACAGTTATCAATAATATATTAGAGACAAATCGAGTCAAATATAGTTCAATTCCAACAACAATTTTGGAAAATATAAGCTTTTTTCGTTTCAGGATATATGGGAGGTAGGCGAGTCCTTTGTCCTTTCACAAAACTTCGTTTTTTTTCTTTCCTATGTATAAAAGCAATGTGTACCAATTTTCATCTTTCTATGTTAACTCCTTCTATTTTTGGCCACCGTTTGTATGAAATCACGACACTGTGTGACGGAGGGAGAACGTACACATTATGGACCGATCCATAATGGAGAGATAACAAGAAACGTGATATATGTAAATTAGCTACAAATATTTATCAACAGCAAATCAGTACAAAAAAATATAATTATCACTTGAAAATGTTAAATATAACCGCCACCTTTACTAAGTAAAATATAAGAAACCAAAACTAGTTCAAAAATTAGAAAACTTACTAGATGACCCGGCAAACGTTGTTTTGCCATATGAATTATTTCTAGGTAATTTCTAGTGTAGACGATGAGGGAATATAAAAATAACAAACGCCAACCATTATTATTTTGAAGTTATTATAATTTATTCCTTAAAATGATATATCATTAATTAATTACGACAATAACACTTACAAACAGTATCAATCTCTTAATGCTGTAGCGTGAACAATATTTTTGGTTAACCTATCTTTAGCTAACACAAACAACTGGATGGTTTACACATTCGAGAACAAAAAACATATATTGTACCAGAACAAGCCTAACGACAGGTCGGTCCTCGTGGCTCTTGACCTAACAAAAGGCTTCGACACGGTCATTCATGCCACTCTGTTCGAGGACATTGAAGAAACGTCCCTTCCGCCCAGTTTGAAACGTTGTGTCGTAAACTATATGTGTGGGCGCCAGTCATATGTAGAATTTAGAGACAGAAAGTCGAAGCCCCGTGGAGTTAAACAAGGAGTTCCTCAGGGTGGAGTTTGATTCCCGGCTCTGTTTAACCTCTGCCTCTCTAAAATTCCTGCACCACCTGACGGCGTTGGAATTGTGTCGTACGCTGACGAATGCACAATTCTGGCGCCAGGACATAAGGTGGATAACATATGCGAGAAAATCAACTGTTACCTCACTGACTTAGCACGCTTTTTCACTGCGAGGAATATGAAAATATCCGCCTCCAAATCATCAGCCACACTGTTTACTGAATGGACCGCAGAGGTGCGGTTGTCTCTCAATGTGAATGTCGATGAGGTCAACATCCCGATTACCAACTACCCCAAAATCCTTGGGGTCACATTGGACAGCCTTTTCGATCCTCTGCACATCCTACAGCTATCTGCGATAAACTCAAAAGTAGGAACAAGGTCCTCAAGTCACTTGCCGGCAGTACTTGGGGAGCCGACAAAAAAACATTGTTGACGTCTTACAAATCGATAGGTCGGTTTGTAGCAAAGTACGCAGCACCTGTATGGTCGGCGAAGGTGAGTACGACGCAGTGGAAGAAAATTCAGGCTTGCCAGAATGCCGCGCTCAGGACACCAACAGGGTGTCTGACGAATGCACAATTCTGGCGCCAGGACATAAGGTGGATAACATATGCGAGAAAATCAACTGTTACCTCACTAACTTAGCACGCTTTTTCACTGCGAGGAATATGAAAATATCCGCCTCCAAATCATCAGCCACACTGTTTACTGAATGGACCGCAGAGGTGCGGTTGTCTCTCAATGTGAATGTCGATGAGGTCAACATCCCGATTACCAACTACCCCAAAATCCTTGGGGTCACATTGGACAGCCTTTTCGATCCTCTGCACATCCTACAGCTATCTGCGATAAACTCAAAAGTAGGAACAAGGTCCTCAAGTCACTTGCCGGCAGTACTTGGGGAGCCGACAAAAAAACATTGTTGACGTCTTACAAATCGATAGGTCGGTTTGTAGCAAAGTACGCAGCACCTGTATGGTCGGCGAAGGTGAGTACGACGCAGTGGAAGAAAATTCAGGCTTGCCAGAATGCCGCGCTCAGGACACCAACAGGGTGTCTTCTTATGTCTTCTGAGGACCATCTACATGAGGAGATGAAGGTCCTTACCGTGAGCAGACACAATTTCCTGCTGTCTAAACGATGCATGCTAAGGTGTTTTCGCAGCAGTCATCCTAACCACCATCTCTTGAACAGGACGTCTCCGCCCAGGCAGATCAGGTACGATCTACATTGTCTAGAGAGAGAGGTCTAGCGGTATAAGAGAAAACCTTTAGATCATCGAAACTATCAGGCAGGTCTGAACAACATTCACGCTGATGTAGTCGCAGCTGCAGTATCCAGCTACCGTATAAATGTAGTGCTAGGGGAGCATCCCCCGGGGATTTCATCCGAGTGAAATCATGGTGTGCTCAAATCTAAGCCACAATAAGACATCGATTGGCCTTGGGATTTGTTAAAAGTCATTGCGAATACCAATCTTATTGGAAACTGAATACATTTGAATTGAATTGGCACATCTGTAGGTATAATAGGAATCAGTGGTATTAATATATTTTCACCTCGGAACTTGCCATTTAAAATGCTAACGATAACGTTTTTCATTATTTTTGAATGACTAATCGCGTACCGTTGCACAGCCGTGGCGGGTTCAACTTACGACGCAAGATAATTGGAGATCCAACCTTCAATTGTGAATTATGCGTCGTTCATTGTACATAGCGTCGCTGAATGTTATCGTTAGATCGTTGCACCGTGTACGATGTTGATGCAAAATATCATCAGTCATTGAATCTTTGTGATTATCTCAAAATATCTGTGCTCGTGCTGGGAAACATGTAGTCAACACCAGCAAGCCGAGTGCAAGGCATGCATCTTTATACGTTGGATACTGTTGCCCATTCACTTTACGTATATTTTGAAATAATAATGGGCCACTAACATTAACAAATAAGCCGGAGATATGAAGCAGCGTCGTTCAGTGGTAGAGCTGGTGAAGTAAATTAAGTAATTTCTGCATATAATATTTTTTTTTTTTGACGAACGTTCCCACGCCACTCACACCCGCCCCTGCCGACCGAGGAGGTCACAACGTACACATTATGGACCGATCCATAATGGAGATGACAAGAAACGTCATCCATGTAAATTAGCTATAGATATTTATCAACAGCCAGTCGGTACAAAAAAAAAATATTAATTATAATCACTAGAAAATACAAACACCAAATTTAATACTTTATAGTATAACCACCACCTTAATTTAATACAATAATACAATCCAATCAAAGTATAAGAAGGACTAGAAGCATGCAATACCAAATCAAAATATAACCACCACCTTTCATTTTTATAATATTAAAATCTAATAAAAATAATATAAAGCAATATACATAAGTATTTACGAATAATAACAATTACTAAATTTGTTTATAGCAGCCTAAATTGTTATGAAGACAATGAGCATTGGTGTAATGAGTTTAAATAAAAAATTATTACAGTTTTTAATGAATCAGAACCTAAGGAGAAATCAATTAAATAATATAACGAATTAAAATCAGCACACATTCTACGAAATGGGTCACCACATGCATAATTGTGCCTTTGAAAATCCAAGTGTAAGAACTGATAGTATCTAGTAGGTCTAAATGGGACGTTAATAGAAATTTTTGATATTAAGTATTCAGAAGCCACAACCCCACATATAATTTTATATACCATTATCGTATTCATCATAGTTCGCCTACTCTTCAGTGAGGGCAATTTAATAAGATTTAACCTGCCATTATAAGAAGGAAGTTCATAACCAGTATTCCAGTGAAGACCCTTTAAGCAGAATATTAAAAAAATTTTCTGCACGGACTCAATTTTGTTAACATAGTAATCATATTGGGGATCCCACACTACTGATCTATATTCTAAAATTGGCCTAACTAGGGAAATATAAAGCTGTTTCGTAGTATATGGATCAGTAAACTCTTTTGCCCAGCGTTTCACAAAATAAAAGACACCATACGCTTTTTTTTACCATAGTAATGATATGGTTATTAAAATTCAACTTTCTATCCATCATAAAACCGAGATCAATAAATGAATCAACTGATGCCAATTCAGAGCCACATAAATTAAATTTAGTAGCCAACAAACTACGTCTAGAAAAGCACATATGCTTACACTTTTTAAGGTTTAATTCCATAAAATTAAATTCACACCAAGTACTAACTCTGCCCAAATCACCCTGCAGTATGTGACTGTCCGCAAAGCTAGCATAATGGGAAAATAATTTAACGTCGTCTGCAAACATTAGTAAATTAGAGTTGATAATAGAGTCGGGCAAGTCTTTAATAAATAGTAAAAAGAGAATAGGTCCAAGGTGGCTTTTTTCAAATAAAACTACTTGTTCCCTCCCAATTAGATACGAGGAAAGCCAATTTATGAAATTATTATTGAACCCAATTTTGTTTAACTTGAATAGTAATAGTCTGTGATTTACTTTATCAAATGCCTTACTAAAATTAGTATATATAACGTCAGTTTTTTTTTTTTTTTTTTTTTTTTTAAAAACCAACACTCAGGGGATGCCCCCTATACATGCGGTGCATTGCGTTGGCGAGTGGAAATTAATGGATCGGAGGGGGGAAAGAGGGAGTAATGTTTGTTGACGCTTGCCTTGAACTTCTGGATGTCGCAATTAGTGGGAAATACATTTGCCGGAAGTCGATTCCACATACGGACTGTACGAGCGAAAAACGAATTTGATCTGTAGTGTATAGTGCGGTCAACTGGCCAATCGATAACAAACGGGTGTGAATTCCTAGAAAGTCGCGTATCCCTGCCGAACATCCTCACGTCAGGAATAAGGCGACGGATGTCTAATGAACACACACCATGAAAGTAACGATAGAACAGCGTCACGCAACCCACATTCCGACGATGCTCCAGGGAAACAATAGAGTTGGATACCCTACTGTCACCTATCAGCACCATCGCTCTCCGTTGAACACGGTCAAGTAGCTCCAAGGATGATTTTGGAGCACCTGCCCATATATGGGAGTTGTATTCCATCTTTGGCCTGATGTAAGTTGTATAGATATTGAAAAGATCAGAAGGAGTGAAATATTTCTTGCACCGCTTTAAAAAGCCTATGCACTTGAGTGCTTCTTTCGACACTTCGAATACATGTCTCGCCCAACGAGCGTCACATTGTATTTTCATGCCCAGAACATCGAGAGCTTCTGATTGTTCAATATCCGTACCATCGAGAGAAATTGACGATATTGTTGGGTCAGCGAATCGCTTGTGAGACAACAAGCAGCACTGTGTCTTACGTGCATTAAAATCTACTCTATTCATTCGACCCCATTCGGAAATGGCCAGTAGATCCCGGCCAAGTGTCTCATCCATAATTCGCCTTTTGTCTTCAATATCTTGAAGGCTCGGTCTACGGTCGAATGAATACGAATGACAGAGGTTACTATCATCTGCGAAAGAGTAGATTGGATTCACGGTCTGACCCAATAGATCGTCAATGAAAATAAGAAATAAAGAGGGAGAAAGGACAGAGCCCTGTGGTACACCTGCGGTCAGCCTATGTGTGTTGGATGAGAACCCATCTACAACAACTCTAATAGTGCGATCTCTAAGAAAGCTCGATATAAACCGAGCAAATGTATTACCGACTCCAAAAGCGATCAGCTTTGATATGAGTGCACCATGCCAGACTCTATCAAAGGCCTTGGAGATATCTAGAGCCACGACCTTACTCTCACCAAACTGGTGGATAGACCGACTCCAACGCTCCGACAAGAACGCCAACAGGTCTCCCGTAGAGCGATTTCTACGGAAGCCATACTGTCGATCACTTATCAAGTCGTTGGTCTCTAAATACTTCACAAGATGGTGGTTTACCATGCTCTCCATTACCTTGGAGAGCGCAGAGCAAATCGCAATTGGCCGATAATTCGCAGGATTATTGGCTTCACCCTTTTTAGGGATCGGCTGGACGTTCGCAACCTTCCAACACGCTGGGAAAACTCCCGCACGGTAAGCAAGGTTGAAAAGGTTGCGTAATGGACGGGCTAGCGTCGACGAGCACTTACATAGGACAAGTGCAGAGATACCATCCGGGCCCGGGGATTTATTTACGTCGAGGTTCGCAAGAACCCTTTTAACTGCACGCGTTCGAAAAAATATCTGAGGCATGGAACTTGATACGTTTTCGACCGCGGGGAGTGGTTGATTGCTTTCCGGCAAGGAAGAATTTCCTGCAAATATTTCAGCCAAAAGGTTAGCTTTATCAACCGGGTCAGTGAATGCCTGGTCGTCTTTAACAAGAGTTGGGATAGATGAAGAACTATCCTTTACTCTTCTTACAAACGACCAAAAGCTCTTACTTCCCCTAGGAGAAGTAAGAACCTTTGTACGTAGACGTTGTTCGTGCAGAAATTTTTCACGTCTAAGCACTCTGGCACACGAAGCTCTTGCCTGTTTTCGCAGCAGTTCAGTAATGGGGTTTTTGTTTAAACGCCAATTTCTGAACGCTTCCTCCTTTGATCTGACAGCATCCCTGCATGCCTGGTTAAACCAACTGTTTTTGGCTGGTTTAGCCGACATAATTTTATTTGGTACAAAAGTCTTTATACCAGATAAAATTATGTTTTGGATCATTTCAGCCGCAGCATTTACGTCGTTATCAAGAAAGCAAAGTTTCCAATTGAAATGCTGGAAAAAGTGGTTGAGCTCATCCCAACGTGCCTTTTCGTAGAAAAATACTGTCCGCTTTGGGGCTGGTATCGAAGCGACACGAAGAGCGGAATACGGAAAGGATGCTGAAACAATGCAGTGATCGGAGTTACCAAGAGGTGAAAGTACATTAACTTCGTACTTTTCAGGGTGCGAAGTTAAGTAAAGGTCAAGAATGTTATGTTGGTGCCCTTCTACACACGGAATATGTGTCGGTTCATTCACTAGTTGCGTCAAGTCATTTTGCGCGGCGAAGAGCTCGGCGTATTGGCCCTCCGGAGTTGTATGGCTCGAATGTGAAAGCCAGGCGGAATTATGGACATTGAAATCTCCAGCAACGACAATTTCACTGTCCGGATAACTCTCCAAAACTTTCGATATTGAATCGGAAAGGGCGTCAAAGCCGTTAAGGGAAGCCTCCCTTTCCGAGTTTGGACTTCTATAAATAAACCCAAAATGTAGTACGTGTGTTCCAATCCTGAACTTAACCCAAAGGGAGTTAAATTCTGGATCTTGTGAGTTCAAGTGTTGCTGGCTCTGAAACTCTATGTCATTACGTACATATACCACAAGACCTCTGTGGGAAATAAAAAGGGATAGGGTGTGGTACCCAGGAACGTGAAAATCCTGTGGATCAGAATCCTCGCGCACCTGGGTCTCACATAGAGCTAAGACGTCAGGCCTATGGAAATGAATGTGGGAAAACACTGCGAAAAATTTCGCACGCAGCCCACGTATGTTGGCGAAATGAATCTTAAATCTCTTCATCATTACGCCAACCAGAAAACAAAAACAAACGAATAAATGCATCTATAACTTCAGAGGAAAACTGAAGTAGATTTGTAATAGTAGAGTGACCCTTACGAAATCCATGTTGGCATGGATGGAGTATGGGCGCCACATTATGTGAAACAAAATTTGTTACAATTTTTTCAAATAACTTAGGAATTGCGCTTAATTTAGCAATCCCTCTATAGTTCGATACATTCAACAGACTACCAGATTTGTGAAGTGGAAACAAGTAAGACCATTTCCATAAATCAGGAAAGTACCCCAATTGTAATGATAATTTAAATAATAAGGACCAGGGAATCCGAGCAGCCTTTCAATAAAACATTCGGAATGCCATCGGGTCCAGAATTACTAGTGGGTTTAAGACGATGCAAGTTTAATTCAATAAGTGAAAAATCTAAAAAAGGAGGAACTATTTGACCTACTGGTGAAATATTGCTTGTGAATGTATTCAAAAATAAGTGGAATAAGTATTACGCTAGGGGTATTCCACTATTTACCAGGCCAAGAAACGAAGACGAATCCTGTATTTGTACAGTACATTTTCGATTCAAATGAAAGATTAACCAAATATGGAGAAATTCCTTTTTCTGTCATTTTGTATAGAACCCCAATGTGGAATCTTATGTCTTCTCATTTGTTTTTCCTATTTTGACTAACGTTCTCAACGCCACTCACACACGCCCCTGCCGACCGAGGAGGCTACGTCCCCATGACGGAGGGAGAACGTACACATTATGGACCGATACATAATTGAGAGATAACAAGAAACGTGATATATGTAAATTAGCTACAAATATTTATCAACAGCAAATCGGTACAAAAAATTATAATAATCACTTGAAAATGTTAAATATAACCGCCACCTTTACTTAGTAAAATATAAGAAGCCAAAACCAGTTAAAAAATTAGAAAAACTACTAGCTGAACCGGCAAACATTGTTTTGCCATATAAATTATTTCTAGGTAATTTCTTGTGTAGACAAAAAATAACTTACTTATTGTAAGTGTGTAAGGACGTGGTATATGCGTGTAATAGGCATGAAGCCCTGTGAACGATGAGGGAATATAAAAATAACAAACGCCAACCATTATTATTTTTAACTTATTATAGTTTATTCTTTAAAATGATATATCATTAATTAATTACGACAATAACACTTACAAACAATATCAATCTCTTAATGCTGTAGCGTGAACAATATTTTTGGTTAACCTATCTTTAGCTAACACAAACAACTGGATGGTTTACACATTCGAGAACAAAAAACATATATTGTACCAGAACAAGCCTAACGACAGGTCGGTCCTCGTGGCTCTTGACCTAACAAAAGGCTTCGACACGGTCATTCATGCCACTCTGTTCGAGGACATTGAAGAAACGTCCCTTCCGCCCAGTTTGAAACGTTGTGTCGTAAACTATATGTGTGGGCGCCAGTCATATGTAGAATTTAGAGACAGAAAGTAGAAGCCCCATGGAGTTAAACAAGGAGTTCCTCAGGGTGGAGTTTGATCCCCGGCTCTGTTTAACCTCTGCCTCTCTAAACTTCCTGCACCACCTGACGGCGTTGAAATTGTGTCGTACGCTGACGATTGCACAATTCTGGCGTCAGGACATAAGGTGTATGACATATGCGAGAAAATCAACTGTTACCTCACTGATTTAGCCCGCTTTTTCTCTGCGAGGAATATGAGAATATCCGCCTCCAAATCATCAGCCACACTGTTTACTGTATGGACCGCAGAGGTGCGGTTGTCACTCAATGTGAATGTCGATGACGTCAACATACCGACTACCAACTACCCCAAAATCCTTGTCCTGTTGAAACTGCGAGCATACGTGTAATGCGGTCATAAATGGTTCTTTGTTCCTCATTCATTAGTGGGACATTGCGAGTAACAATCGCTGCCATTTCTTCAGTGGTGTACTGCAGTTCACGATTAATTTCAGTGTCAATTAAATCAGATGCATTTCGCTGTGGCGAATTCATACCGAAATGATTGAGTGATAAGTTGGCAATGACAATGCAAAGATCCTCAATAGCAATCAATGTTTCATTGTGCATAGCGTCGCTGAATATTATCGTTAGATCGTTGCACCGTGTACGATGTTGATGCAATATATCATCAGTCATTGAATCTTTGTGATTATCTCACAATATCTGTGCTCGTGCTGGGAAACATGTAGTCAACACTATAGCGAATACTTAGTAGTAGACGAATTTGTATTGCTGTACAGTTCAATGCAGCTTCAGCAAGCATATAAGTACATCCCACTGGTTGTCGCCTTCCAGCAAGCCGAGTGCAAGGCATGCATCTTTATACGTTGGATACTGTTGCCCATTCACTTTACGTATATTTGGAAATAATAATGGTCCACTAACATTAACAAATAACAGTCGAAGATAAAAGCACTCAGTGTAACTTGGATTGACTGTAAATTCGCCCCAAGGTGTTTGATTTAAATAAATTGAGACATGCATCAATTGGTGAGCCTTGCTTGCATCCATTTTTTTGTTTGAGCCCATGTGAAATAGCGTGGTACTTGTGAATGGAGTAATCAGTGAGTGTAGTTTTATGTGGATTTATAGCATGATCAGTCGCTGTCTCCTTTCTGAAAAATACACGCTGGCCGTTTTCAAGATGGACGGCTAACTGAACAACTGCTAGATCCCGTTCATGAATTGCCAAAACAAAGATACGCCAAGCAGTTTTATTAGAGCTGATGTACCGACTAATTTGGTAGAGCGTTATTTCATCTCTTTTATTCAATGGAAGAGCATTCACTGCCTTTATGGACATACTTGCAAATGTATTTGATGCTCTTCACAGAACTGCAGAATTCAACATTAATCGAGTCTTATTAATGACTTGAACGATTTCAATGACAATTTCTGTGTTGCTGATATTTTTAATAAATGATTGTCCGCTACTATCGGGATTTCTTCGACAATATATTGGATATCCGCCGACATTTGTGATCGTATCATTAGTGAAATCTTTAGGGAATTTTTTTTCCATCTGTCATGCAAGGCGATGAACGATTCAGACTACCGCATACACCATGGATCATGTTTGCTGTAACAATATCAAACCCAGCAGTTGGTCAGTAGACGGTTCTGGAAGCAGCTGCCAGCAACGTGTGTGACGTGAGGACCGAATACATGTAATTTTGTAATGAAACTTATTAAAGACTTCAACTTTTGTTAAGGGTGAACAACCCTTATCACTTAGGGTCATGACAAATATATAGAAGCCGATTCTTAGACCTACTGAATATGCGTATAAAATTTAGTAAAACTCGGTAATGCCGTTTCCGAGGAGTAAGGTATCTAACATTGTGACACGAGAATTTTATATATATACAGATAAGTATACAATAGTAGTACAAACTTTACGTATAACCACCACCTTTGCTTTTTACAAAATTAAAAACAAATAAAAATTAATAAGTAAACAATTTGGAAATTTATACTTTGCAAGCAGTTTAAATTGTTTTGACGACGATGAGTGTATATAAAAAATAATTATAGTTTTTAATGCATCAAAACCTAAGGAGAACTCAATTAGATAATATACCGAGTTAAAATCAGCACACATTTTACGAAATGGATCACCACATTCATAATTGTACCTTTGGAAATCCAAGTGTAGAAACTGATAGTATCTAGAAGGAATGAATGGGACGTTAATAGAGATTTTTGATATCAAAAATTCAGATGCCACAACCCCACAGATAATTCTATACATCATCATCGTATTCATCATAGTTCGCCTTCTCTTCAATGAGGGCAATTTAATGAGATTTAACCTACTGTTGTAAGAAGGCAGTTCATAGCCCGTATTCCAATGTGGACTTAAGCAAAATAGTAAAAATTGTTTCTGCACGGATTCAGTTGTTATAGCATAATAATCGTATCCCAAACCAGTGATCCATATTCAAAAATTGGCCAGACTAAAGAAATATAAATCTGTATTCGTAGTATATGGATCAGTAAACTCGATTGCCCAGCGTTTCATCAAATATAAGACATCATACGCTTTATTTACCATAGTAATGAAATGGTTATTTAAATTTAGCTTTCTGTAAATCATAAAACCAAGATCCATAAATAATCCAACCGATGTCATTTCAGAACCACATAATTTAAATTTTGTTGCCAACAATCTACTTATAGAGAATCGCATATGCTCACACTTTTTATGTTCAATTCTATAAAATTAAATTCACACCAGGAATTAAATCTGTCCGAGTCATCCTGCAGTATGTGACAGTCCCCAAGGCTGACATAAGAAGAAAGTAGAAAAAACGTAGAATGAGAATAGAGTTGTTAATAAATAGTAAAAAAAAATAATAGGTCCAAGGTGGCTACGCTATACAAACTGATCTAGAGAGACTTTGCTGAAATAAAACTACTTGTTTCCTTCCAATGACATGATATCAGAGTATTTAGCGACTGTTTGCTTGCGACTGGATCAGATTAGTAATAGTAGATTGACCCCTACGAAATTTTTGTTGGCATGGATGGAGTATAGGGGCCACATTATGTAAAACAATTTTTTTTTGCAATCCTTTTAAATAAGTTAGGAATTGCGCTTAGTTCGATACATCCATACGATACATCCAACAGACTAATATTTATAAAGTGGAAACAAGTAAGGCCTTTTTCATAATTCAGGAAAATACCCCAATTTCAATGATGAATTAAATAAAAATGATAAGGGTAAATTTGCAATTGATTGATCGCTTGAGAAATCAACACCACTAAATCTTATTCTTGATGGCTTAGAAGATGTTTGACGTTTTAAATAAACAAAACCATAAAATGATTTAGAGTCCTTTAGCATCGACGAGACTCGATATTGTACCGTTGTCTTGCCAAGGAATATCTACCATAATCAGCGGTTAGACCGGTTATTTTGAATCTATTAAATAATTTACTCTTTATGTTTTTTTCACAGAACTCCAAGGCAGTAAAGCCGGCAACATGTGCCATGATATAGAAGTAAGTTGAAGTCGCCCAATGTTTAGATAATATCGGACACATTCATGCTTAGAACTATCTTTTTAACGGCAGTCAAATGTTCATTATAAACATTAAAATCGGCCGAAGGAGAAATGTAAGAATAGGTAATAAAAAGTTATTTAGTTCCTAATACAACACAAACTGCAATAAATTCCAAATTATAAAATTCATCTGAAAAATTACGCTCAGAACGTTGACAACAGGAAAAGCAATTAAGACACTACCAACGATTCTCTTAATTGAATCTTTCCTATAAATCATGTAATTATTACACAGAACCTCAGAGTTCAAAATATCACTTATTAACCAAGTCTCAGAAAAAACAACAATTTCAAAATCAAAGTGAGAGCTATCAACAAATATGCGACTTAGTTTAGTATTTAAACCTTTTACGTTTTGCTAAACTATGCTGTATACCTTTTCTAGTTTTTCGAAGGTCCGTCTCCGGTGCGACTAAACACCTGACAGTAGCAGGACAACTAGAACGGTGTGTGAAGGTTACATTTAATGGCAAAATTGAATTCGGTGATCCTTCTGGCTTATTAGCAGCGGTATCAACAAATTTTTCTAATCCACTAGTAATAATATCTTCTTTACCAGAAGACGGTAATACATCCATCGGCAAAACATTTTCTTGTTTAATTTTAGGAACTGCAGATAACGTCATAACAGAAGTCGACTTGAGAGAATTTTTCTTCGATGATTTCTTTCGTTTTGGTGTCGGTGTTGTAGTCTTTTTTTCGAGAGGGGGAAAATCGAGAGGGGCTATTCTCGAGTCAGCCGACTTGCCTCATTCAGGTGGCATCGCCGCATTCTTTAGGGCTTCTTCTTCGGCCCGTAATTCCTTATTCGCACAAGTGATGAAGCTACTAACTGCCTCCCAGTTTCACATGCTGCTCAACATCGTGTCGATCACGTTATCTGCTGTCAGCCTTGAGCCTAAGTGGATCTCTAACTGTTCTTATATAGGCGAACAGAGGGCACCAAAATGTCACGTGCTCGGCTGTGTCTTCATCGGTAATGCCGGTCGTGCCCAAATCGATGCAGGTAGCTCCTGTCAGGTTGATGCAGCTAGCTCCTGTCAGGTTGAAGTTTGTTTCTCCAAAGTACCTGTTTACACACTTTTCTATATTAGGTATCAGCCTCAATGCCCAACGACGTTTGTGTATTGCCACCTACATTGCTAGTTTTGCATGGTCCTGTTTCTCTCATAACGGTCGATCTTCGTCGCTGATAGATTGCTGACTGTTCTCTCACTGTCAGCTCCCGCCAGTTTTGCATGGCCCTGTTACTCTCCTCAGTTTTTACGGTTTTGCCGTCGATCCCTGGGGTCTCTCTTCGTCTCCGATAGATTGCTGACTGTTCTCTCGCTGTCAGGTCGATTTGTATCATGCCTGCCACCACTGCTCCCGCCACCAATGATATTGTGCGGTATCCACTGCACACTCTGAGGCAGCTTCTACGGAATATTGAGAGTATGTCCTTGCAAGCCTTGCTCTTAAGTATATTCTCCCATACCGTGCTCGGCTGTTTCTTCATCTGTGATGCATGCTGGACATATTGGGGACTCCTCGTGCAAAATCGATGCAGGTTGCTCCTGTATCCTCCATGTCCAGTAAGAAATTGGGTCAGGTTGTAGTTTGTTTCTTCAACGTACCTGTTTACCCCCTTTCTATATAAGGTATCAGCCAGCATTGCCATCTACGTTGCCAGTTTTGCATGGTCTTGTTTCTCTCCTCTGTTTTAACGGTCGATCTCTGGGGTCTCTCTTTGTCTCCGATAGATTGCTGACTGTTCACTCGCTGTCAGGTCGATTGGTAACATGCCTGCCACCACTGCTCCCGCCTCCAATGATATTGTGCGGTATCCACTGCACACTCTGAGGCAGCTTGTTCGGAATATTGAGAGTATGTCCTTGCTAGCCTTGCTCTTAAGTATATTCCTCCATATCGGAGACACATTGAGAATAACCGAGCTTGTTAATCGTGAAATCAGGTTTCTGCAGCTCTGCCGTGGTCCTCCTACGCTCGGCATCATTCTGGCGAGCGCATTTGAGACAGCGGTGGCCTTTTTGCACGTGTACTCCGTATGACAATTCAGTCGGTTATCTACCATCATACCGAGATATTTTATTGCCTTCTTCGATACTATTTTTACACCTCCCACCTGTACCGTCATAACCTCTCGCTCTTTCTTGCCACTGATGAGGACAGCCTCAGTCTTATGGTCTGTCAGCTTCAGGTTTACCGAGCTCAGCCATGATTTAATTGTCCTTTAATTGCCTCGTTCGCATATACCTGGACGTCCTCCTTCTCCCTTGCTTGGATTAGTATTGCAATATAGTCTGCGAACCCCACAATTGTCGACTCCTCCGGTATTGTTAGGTTGAACACTCCATCTTTCATAATGTTCCACAAAAGGGGCCCTAAAACAGAGCCTTGTGGTACTCCTGCCGTGACATTGTACGATTCTGTTCCATTATCCGTCTCATACCACAGCGTTCGGTCGGAGAAATAGTCCTTAATTATTTTTGCTAAATAATCCGGAATTTTTAGTTTCCTCAGCGATGCGACAATGTGGTTCCAACCCGCTGAATTAAAAGCGTTTTTAATGTCCAGAGTGATAATGGCGCAGTATTTCCTCTTCGCACCTTTACCCCCGTATTGTCTTCGAGAAAGACCGTTGACCTCCTCCACAGCGGTACTTAATCTATTATATATTAGCCGTATAAGACATTTGTCAATGGTATCCAGGAGGCATATTGGTCTATATGACTGGGGTGCTTTTCCTGGTTTTGGTATAAGGATAAGTTTTTGATTCTTTCACCTTTCCGGGAATATACCACCTCTCAAGCAGCCACTGAATAGTTTTCCAAACATTTGCGGCCTTGTTTTTAAAGCCACTTTCAGCGCTTTATTAGGCACCAGGTCCAGGCCTGGGGCATTGTTATCTCCGATCCTAGAGCATAGCTCCAGTATTTCATCCTCCGTAACTGTCGCAGTGGTTTCGGCTGGAAGAAGAGGGGTCTCCTGCATATCTTGTTCCCTTTGGGGAAACATCACTGCTACTATTTGGTTTATTAGCACCGGGCACGTGATTTGGGCTGTCCTTTTTCCTTTTTGGCGGGACATCACGGTATGCACTGCCCCATGAGTTGTAATCGGCTTCTTTACACATCGCCTGGAAACAGTTAGATTTGCTTTGGTTAATCGCCTTCTGTAGATCCTTTCGCGGATCTCTCCGTGTTTGGAAGTCAGGAGTTCATCTCCCTCACTGATACCGTCGTCTTAGCTTCAGGCACTTTTTCCTGTACTGTTTCACCAATAGTTTTCGGTTCTTCTTTGGCCGAATCTCCTTCTTGGCATTGATGCATCACACGCTGCCTTTTACGCTTCTGCTATTCCCTCAGCCATCTCTGCTGCAGGGCTTTCGCAAACGAGTAGGTTGGATAGTACTTCCACGAAAGTTTTCTCGTCAAACTTGTCCTTTGCCATCCTTTAAACGTGATCTTCCGTCTCGGTCTTTTTGCCGGCCTCTCGATATTAATGGAGAACATTATCGCCTGGTGGTCACTAAAGGTGTAATGTTCGCTTACCTGCCACTGCAGTTGATTGGCTATACTGGAGCTTAAGAAGGTAAGGTCGACGATCAAGCCATATCCGGCTCTTCTAAATGTATGGACGCTTCCCTCGTTTGCGAGCATAACGTCTAGCTGAGAGAATGACTAGAAGTATTCTCCGCCGTTCGGTTGTTTGTCTGCTACCCCAGTCTACTGCCCAGGCATTGAAGTCGCCTCCAATCACTACTGGGTTGCGCTGGGCTGCGCCTCTTGTAATGTCTCCAACCATCCTCCTGAAATCAGCCAGCGGCAGATTCGGCGATATGTAGTAGCTGTAAATATAGATGTCCCATATTTTAGCTCTGGCAAAACCCACCGCTAGTTGTTTTGTGCCCTCCTCAATGGCTTTATTTCCACAGGCACATACCGCCGCCCGGCCTAATGAATCTGTCTCCCATTCATTTTTGTCCCTGCTTTTATATTTTTCGCTCAAAATTGCGACGTCTATTTTGGATTCGCAGATGGATGGTGTGTGTCAGGAGGTCCTGAGCTGCGTCGCAGTGATTAAGGCTAAGCTGGATAAACCTTACTTGTATTTTGTTAGTAACGCCTTTTGGAATACAGGGCACTTGTAGCTCCCTGCTACTTGTTTATGGTCTTTGTCTCCACTTGATTTGCACAGCATGCAGTCCGGTGCAGCCTTACAGTTTTTCGTAAAGTGGCCGCCCACATTTTCTGCATTTTGGATTTTGCCATGTGTCCATATTCCTGACATTTGAAACACTTTAGTAACGAAACAGTTTTCCTCAGACGACATATCGACAAGCCTATTTTAATTTTGCCCATTTGGTTTGCCTTACGAGCCACGTCAGCTGGTAGGACGATTTTAGCAGTTTGGGTTCCACCGTATGCTTTCCTAATGGATTTTATAATTGTCTCACTTAGGTTTTTTATTTCAAGCGTCTTTTCTAGGGCACTACAAATCTCTGCTTTCGTAGTAATATCGTCCATATCCTTGCACTCTATCACCATCTCGCTGATGCGCTCCTTGACTTCCACTGCTCCTTCGAGGGAGGATTCTTTTTTTGCAATAAATCTTCCGGCTGCAGTACCATTTGCCGATTTCAGTTCCAAAAAAGGTCGCCTTTTTGTGTTCTCCGGACTTTGCTAACCTCTTCTCCAAGGTCTTTGAGACTGGGGTCTGTTCTCAGCTTCCGTAGGATTTCTGCGTATGTGACTTCTCCCTTAGCAGATATGACTAGAGTATCTAGTTTAGTTTTCCTAAGCCTCTTTTTTTCTACTCCTTTTCACGGTCTCCATTGGTTCTCCGAATTCGTTTCGCCTGCCGATTTCGTGTCGTCGTTGACTTGGTTTCGGTTCCCTTATCTTTGGCGATCGCAGTCTGGACTGCTTTGGCGATCGTTGTTTGGACCGCTTCGGAGCAGCTGCCTTAAACCCTTCATCGATTTGATCCCCTTGCCGCTTTGGCTCTCTTCTGCGTTGAATAGTCTACGCCCTTTTGGGTTTCACTCTGTTCTGGTTCTCACTTTTCCCCGAGAACTCTAAAGTATGTGGCCCTAATTGCCGTAACTTGCTCCTTAATGACATGGTAAACGTTGTGCCTGACTTTAACGTCGTCCATGAGACCTACGATCATTTTGCCCAATCTTGTGAGAGCGTCTTCTTTGGGACGGGCTGCAGTCTCCTGCTCGTTTTGCTGCTGGGAACTTGATGTTGATTTAATCGCACTGAGATTCCTTGGAGGAGCAGTCGCTATCATCGTTGTTCTCCCTGTTGTAGCCGGGCTGCTTGCTTGAACAGTGGATGTTTCTCTGCCCCATGAGAGCTTTCCAATGAGTCGGATGACGAATTCGGAGGGCTTCTCCTTAGCATCGCACTTCTCCCAAAGGGACTTGTCAGCGATGTTGCCTCCAGTGCAGTGACACTTTTAAATTGGTTGTTGTTGTCTGTATCAACAACGATATTGTCATTGTAGTCGTTGGATATCGACGACCGGGAGCCTGCTTTCTCACCCACCCCCTTTGCCACCGGTACCGGGTTATTACTCCCTGCACCGTAAGTTTATTCTCTCTTCGTACTTTTTCATGATGGATTTTCTGTCGGGGTTCCAAGCCCTGGCGTTTTAAACCTTCCGCCAGGATGTCGCGCAGCAGCCCCTAGCATGGGAACAGACGCTGACCAGGGAGCCGCCCACTATGAGTGAGACGCTTCTGGGTTTTTGGTTTACTGGAGGAGCTACGGTGTCGTCGCTCACCAAACTGCACCTCTTGTGGTGAGATACCTAGTTGATGGCGGCATCCATTCATCATGTTGCAGAGTCGTTTTCGGGCTCATGTACATTTTTGTAGTACGCCCTCGGGCACTGCCGCTCTTTGTCGGGGACTGCTTATTAGTCGCAGCTGGCCTGCATATCTACTGGCCGTTCGGCTATCCGCCACCTGCCGACCCCCATAGTAGCCTGAGCTTAGCCCTATATCGGTGCTGTAGTCTGTGATACGACAAACTTATCCAAGTCCGGATATTTATTAAATACAGGCAAATCCCGGTATAACGAACGATATATTGTCAGGGCCATTCGTTATACCGAATAATTCGTTATATCGCGAAGTTTTTTTAACATGTTTTTATTGTATTTTAAACAGAACAATCATGGATGCAGCCTCATAGAGATTATGACATTTTAGAAACTCCACAATGTTATCTGATTCAGATAACACAATTTTTGAAAGAAGGCTACTTCTGTATTGCATTTTAACTAAGCGAATTGCATTTTGATCCATGGGCTGGATAAGAGGCGTGACATTTGGTGGCATATAAATTGTCCAGATTTTACCATCTTTCGTGGGTTCATGAGCTCTTCTGCACATGGGTGACTGGGAGCGTTGTCAAGAATTAATAATGCCTTCATTGGCAGATTGTTAGCTTCTAAAAATGATTTAACCTAAGGAATAGTGTCAGCAATAAACAAAAGTTCTTTATGATCATCGATTCACAAAATTACTAACCTCGGGTATGAACATTTGAAAGAACCACACTTTAAAGATGCCACAATTCAACCACGCGCTTTTTGAATGAAGGTAATGTATAGGCAAAACTTTATTCCGAAATGAGCGCGGTTTTTTCGCTTTTCCAATGAGAAGAGGTTTAATTTTCTTTGTCCCTGAAGAGTTTGCGCAAAAAAGTACTGTTACCCTTTCCTTAGATAATTTTCTTCCGGGTGCAGTAGCTTCTCCTGCGTGAACAAATGTTTTGTCCGGAAGCATCTTCCAATAGAGAGCCGTTTCATCGGCATTAAAAATAGCTTCGGGTGCTAACATGTTATCGTTAATAACACCTCGTAATTTTCTTTTGAATGGGTCTACGAAGTCTTCTCTTGATGACAACTTTTCACCAGATTCCTTCAGCAATCGTATGCCGTATCTTTTTTTGAATCTATTCAACCAACCATCACTTGCATTAAAATCCCCTTCATGTAGCTTCCTTTGTAATTCTATGGCTTTTGATTTTATTGCTGTTCCGTTTACTGAACCATATTTTTTCCTTTGCTTTAGAAACCACTCGTATAGCTTCTTTTCCATACGTGGATATTCACCTTTTATACGAGATCGACGATTTTTTGAACCATTGTTAGTTTCATAATGTGCATATTGATGACTTCGGAATTCCATATTTCATCGAAATCGCAGAAAGACATGTTCCCTTTTTACATTCATCTAAAATTTTAATTTTTTGACCTAAGGAAATTCTGTTTCTTTTGCCCATGATTGACTGCACTCTCTCGACACGTTGTTAAAACTGAAATAACAAATTCGCGATCGTTGTGTGTGTATGCATCAAAAAATGAGTATGTATGCAATGAAAACTAACAGTATTGCAACGACGCTTGCGAGTTTTTCTTTCTGTTTTAATTCTGCCTATTCCTTTCACGTTTTTTTCAACCGTTCGTTATATCGAGTATAAAAATTTTAAGTCGTTCGTAATATAAGGTACTTAATGTTAAAATTTTGGTCGTACGTTATATCGGGTTTTCGTTAAACCGACTATTCGTTGTACCGGGATTTGCCTGTAATTCAGAAAATTTTATTCTCAATATTTAACAACTTCAATCCCAATTAGGATACTTCCGCCAATGTATCCTTGAAGAAATTGTAGATCTGAATATCAATTCTCCTACACTGCGGGCTATATAAGAGAGCAATTCATTATGAAAAAGTTTAATAAAAAAATGTTTTAATACAGAGAAAAAGGTGTAATTGTATATACTACACAAGAGATTGCAATATTAAATTAGGAGAAATGGAAAACCCAAAACAATGACAACACTCTGAAGAAGATAAAGTGGAATAAACTATTTTATATAAGCTACCAACGTCTGAAACTTAAATTAACACAGGTGTTATTGTTGTTGTAAATATCACAGCACAAATTTAACAGTAAAAATAACACATATTATAGTATTTATTAAATCACCCGATAGCATGATTATTGCCAAATTAAATAAGAAAAAATTAAGTAGAACTTTTAAAACCAAATATTTAAAATTTAATTTTGCGTAGCACTGAAATAATACAAGTATCCCGACAGGGTTTCCAGACAGTTCTTCAAGTGGTCAATAGGGGCGGTATAGTGTTGTATGGAGATTGTAAGTAGTAATATGGTATTCTTAGTATGACTCACGCCTAATTTTGTGGGGTTTGGAGAGAAATGCATAAGACAAAAAAGGGGGGAGTAACAGCTCATCGATTTTTTCATGTGATGGATATTTCTTCCGATTTTTGGCGAAGACCTCAACTCACAATATTTTCATCATTGTTACGGCAGAACACGTAAGAAGCCAATCCCACGACTGCCGGTTGTATGTACCGGATTGATCCGAAACTCTTCGGCCAGGGGCAGTCACCTCAACAATATATGTTTTTTGTTCGTCCATTTTTTCGTCGTGGGAGCAGCACTTCCAACATATACATCATCTTACACCACAGATTGCTGTTGCCACTCCTGACAGTGAATCAATTTTGCAATTTAATTGTAATGGCCTACGCAACAGAATCAGTGAAGTCATAGAATTTATGAGTCGGAGAAGCATCATGGTCGCCGCGATCCAAGAAACTAAGCTAACTGCCACCTGCATAGTTGTGACGGATACAACGTGCTACGTAAGGATCGCACCAGAAGTGGAGGTGGGGGACTTGCTTTCCTGTTACACCATTATGTGCAATACAGACCTACGAGTATTTCGCCTGAGCTTGACTCTAGAGACCCATACATGGAATGTACGGGGGTAGCAGTCAAGTCTGGAACTGCCAAAATAGAGGTGTACAACGTATACATCCCGCCGGTTGGTAGCTGTTATCTGCCAGACATTAGCAATTTGCTACAAGGCAATAACCGCTTGGTCCTAGGAGACTTTAATGCTCACCACGAACTGTGGCATTCTCTCCCAGACAACGACCAGAGGGGCATAGCTTTGGAAGAGCAAATTGATAGCTCTACGTTCTGCACAGTGAATAAGGACGCCCCCACGCGGATTATGGGCGATTGCCATAGCTCGCCAGACATCACTTTGGCATCGCCTGGCCTGATCAACGACGTCACCTGGATCGAACCACCTTCCCATAATTCTCTCCATAAATAGACATCCCGATTTCACAACCTCTGAACGCCGTACGCTTCTCAATCAAAAAAAGGCTGATTGGTAGGCCTTCAGAGCAGCCACCAACCGAAGCTTTAATAATCTAGCTATTCCGGCGGGCGTTCGGGTAGCCGAAAAAAAGTTCCGGGCCATCATTAACGCAGCAGCCGCTCGCCATATTCCTGCTGGTCGAATACCCGAAGTACGACCAAACTTCCCAGCAGAGACAGCGGGACTCGCAGACGAGCGTGATGTCATTCGTCGCTCAAACCCTACTGACCCTAGAATTAAGGATCTCAACTCAGAGATCAGTAGGTTGGTCAACGAATATAAGCGGAACAAATGGCTAGTGTGCAACTTGAGTTCCAGAATTGGTAACTTGAGTTCCAGAATTGGACAACGGTCAAATCACTCTCTAACCCTGTAAGAGGTGATAGAACAGTGACAGATCCGAAGCGGTGCGCGTTTTATTTTAACCGGCTTTTTATTGAGCACCCAGAGAGTGATAAGGCGAAAAGGAGAGTATTGCGTCGTATCCGCGCTCTCCGAGTCGAAGAGGCACCACCACAATTTACCGTTGGCGAAGTTGCCCATGTCATCCGCAGAGCAAAGTCATCAAAGGCGCTGGGTCCGGTTGGAATCTCAATGCTGATGTTAAAGCACTTGGATACCCCGGGAGTAGAATACATGACCAAAGTGCTCAATCTGTCGCTAGCCACTCACGAAGTTTCCGATGCCTGGAAAATGGGGAGAGTGGTCCCGCTACTGAAGCCAGGCAAAGACGCAAGTAAAGGAGATTCGTACAGGCCGATCTCCTTGTTTTCTCCAGTAGCAAAGACGCTTGAAGCACTGCTTCTCCCCAGCCTGATCGAACAATTTCCTAGTGCTGATCATCAGCATGGATTCCGCATGCAGCACAGCACAACAACTTTACACGCTTTACACGCCATCACCACACATATAAGTCGCGGCCTTAACCAGAACAAGCCTAACGACAGGACGCACAGAGGGTTGAAATCCATCAAAAGTGGCGATGAATTCTAAAGATGAACTTTAACTTTAATAACCGTATTTGGTACCGGGTGAAAGAAGATAAAATTCTACATCACTAATTGCCAAAATAAAAGTTCTTTGTTGTTTACTTTATTTGCAGTGTGTCTTCAAAGTTCAGTAATTATTATTATTTTTGCGCGCATTGGTTAAAAGTGAAAATTTGCATATTTCCAGTGATAATTTTTTTAATTAAGACTTCTAAAAGTGAAAATTTTATTATGGAGCCGTCTACTTCAGGTATTTGAGCATATGATAAATATTTGTTTGTTTAGATAAATGTTTTGGAAATATTGAAAAAAAAAATAAGGAAATTGTTCCAAAAATGAGGTATTTTTGATGTTTGTATTGGATTTCAACTGAATCATCGGTGAAACTTGGTAAAACTGCTTATATTTTCTTAAAATATGAAGTTGCAGCTTATAAATTCCAAAACATCTTTTTGCCTTTTTGTTGCATTTTTTGATTTATTAAAGAATTTGTAAAATAACTCCAGTCGCTAAAAATATATGTGAAAAAATAAAACAAACAAAAAATCACTTTGACCTTATTATCTTTTGTCTTTATATTCCGTTTAGTATTTGTTATTGTAGCTACTGAGTGTGCAGTTTATTAGAGATTTTTAGGGTGCGTGAGTAATTTTAAATCACACGCACTCACGAAAAAAAAATTAATTAATTAATTCCAAATTACTTACAAAGCTTCGTTTGAAAATCTGAATAATATGAGAAAATTATATTTTACACACGTACACTGTTTTAAAAAATAAATTTGATCACGCTTCCATCTCTATTTAGTTTAGTTTTTCATTTGAACCCTACATGATAAATGTTGGTCATGTACATACATGCGAACATACGAGTACTGTTGTCATCTTGGTTTAAGCTGATGATGTTCCATCTACCAATGTATTGATAACACTCTGCGACAAATGGTAAGGGTCAGTGATCGGTTTGGAATGAAACCACCGGGGAAAGTTATATTGGTAAAAAAAAGTCATACGTGTTCCAGCGTTTCGCTGGGTCTCATCTAAGAATCGAGATATATCGATTTGAAGTTAGTAAGTATCGTATAGGGGAATTTGTCACGTTTTAGGCTCTTTTGTTTGACATAACTCGACCCGATTTAGCTGAAACAAATTTAGAAAAATTAAGAATTACAATTCCTCTAATCTGTTCTTAAACCGTTTTCCTACTTAAGGCCCATTTAGTCTCGACGGTTGACGGTAGATTCTGCAACCTGCAGAAGTCTACCGTCGTCAACCGTCAAACTGTAGTTATCTCCCTCTAACACAAGCAAAATGCAACCCTCAACTGAAATAGCTGATTGCCTACCGTCAACCGTCCACCGTCAACCGTCGAGACTAAATGGGCCTTTAAGCAACAGTTTCGCAATTATAAATAAATGTATGAAAAAAAAAAATTATTTTTGCCTAAAAATTAAAATTTTTTCTTCATGCGCTTATTTTTAACTTGGAAACTATTACTTGTAAAGGAAAATAATATATGAACAGATTAAGGGAATTGTAATTCTTGGTTTTTTAAAATTTATTTCAGCTAAATCGGACGAGTGGTTCTCGAGTTATGTCAAACAAAAGAGCCTAAAACGTGACAAATTCCCCTATACGATACTTACTAACTTCAAATCGATATATCTCGATTCCTAGATGAGACCCAACGAAACGCTGGGACACGTATGACCTTTTTTTGACCGATATAACTTTCCCCGGTGGTTTCATCCCAAACCGATTGTGGCTGTCGCACAGTGTAATTAATTGGTAAGAATTTAATACGTAGGGTATTTAAGATTCGGTACAGCCACGTTCTTTTTTTTTTTTTATTGACTGTCAATGTTTTGTTTAAGGTGATGTTATTTATTGAAAGGGAAAACGAATAGTATTTTGCAAATTTTAAACGACTGAAAATTTGACTAATTTCAGGAACAAGTCCCAAAACAATTTTTATTTCTCGCCATGAGTTACATAACTTTATGAAGAATTCAGAACAAAAATCACTTCAAGATCGATTTAATCTTCTGAGGTGGGAAGTAATCACACGCGTTGACCCTTCAGATATGGTAGATTTTACCAAAAGATTTAATAATTTTTGCACACAATATACGATTCGGTAGCAAAAATGTCATAGAACGGATCAAGTTTTTTTTTACAAAATAACAAGAATTGGCTTGATGCTTCAATTTCCTTTAATGCCCCACCAGCACAAACACCAAAAAGAGGTCGGCATGATCTCCAATTTGATGAGTGTACAGAAAAAACTAAAGGAAAAAAATGTAAAGATATAAGAGATAATACTCCATTGTCTGTTTTGGCACACGCTACACAAATGAGCTTAAGGTCTGCTGGAAAAACAGATGAGTCAAAAATAGTTAAGGAAATAATATCATCTCCAACTTGGTAGAAGCGAAGCTAACTCGACACCAATATAATGTAATTAGAAAAGCCGCGCCGGAGAAATTTTCATCGTATACAATAGTCCAAGCAGCTAAAAAAATGTTATCCAGAACGAGACGAAATAAAAATTACTGAAACGTCAGCGCAAGTCAATCTACAAGCACTTTTAGACCATACCACTGAGCGTATTTTTTCGATAAAAAATTTGGATTTTAATTTGTTAGACAATGAAGAACTGTCTAAGATGACTTTATACACTAAGTGGGGCTTTGATGGAAGTTCAGGACACAGTTCATATAAACAAGCCTTTCATGACATTAACGCCCCAAATTCTTCAGTATTTATAACATCGCTTGTACCATTGAAATTAGTTTGTGGAAATAAAACAATTTGGCAAAATCCTCGTCCGTCTTCCACTCGATTTTGTAGGCCCTTGAAAATTGAATTTATGAAAGAAACGTTCAACAGTATTAAACTCGAAAAAGAAAGAGTGAAGACTGAAATAAAGGCTCTTGTCGATTCCGTAATACTAGTTGGAGAGAGATTAGTGAAAATTAATCACGAACTAATTCTCGTGATGATTAACGGTAAGGTCTGTAATGCTATAACAGACACAAAGTCCACACAAAAGTGTTATACATGTGGCGCTACAAGCAAAGAGTTTAACAATATTGATGAAATGATTGCAAAAGTTGTAAATATAGATAACATGCAGTTTGGTTTATCTGTCCTTCATGGCTGGATACGATTTTATGACTGTCTTATTCACTTGTCATATAAACTTCCGATTAAAAAATGACAAACTAGATGTGATGATGAAAAAAAAATTATTGCTGATACAAAAAAACGCATTCAAAGGGAATTCCGAGAGAAAATTGGATTGATTGTTGACCAACCAAAACCAGGCTTTGGAAACTCAAACGATGGTAATTCGGCAAGGCGTTTTTTTAAGAATGCTGAAGTATCTGCAGAAATTACAAAAATTGATTTACAATTGATAAAAAATATGCACACAATATTAATAGTTGTTTCTAGTGGTATTGAGGTCAATATTGTCAATTGCATTTCCTTAATTTATCTTTGAAAAGTTACAGCGAAAATTGTGATATAAGACCACTTTTTCCAAAATACAAAAAAGGCCATAAAAGATTAAAACAACAATTTTTTTAATTTTTTTTCTTTCTAATTATGCTTTTTTATGTATTTATGAATATCCATCAATAAAAAAAAAAACAATATTTTAAAATTACGGCTTTCCTGAATTAATCGCCACTTTGCCTACCGCTCAACCCACTGTGGGACGGTCCTCGTGACTCTTGACCTTACAAAAGCCTTCGACACGGTCAATCATGCCACTCTGTTCGAGGACATTGAATAAACGTCCCTTCCGCCCAGTTTGAAACGTTGGGTCGTAAACTATATGTGTGGGCGCCAGTCATATGTAGAATTTAGGGACAGAAAGTCGAAGCCCCGTAGAGTTAAACAAGGAGTTCCCCAGGGTGGAGTTTTATCCCCGGCTCTGTTTAACCTCTACCTCTCTAAAATTCCTGCACCACCAGACGGCGTTGGAATTGTGTCGTACGCTGACGATTGCACAATTCTGCCGTCAGGAACTAAAGTGGATGACATTTGCGAGGAAATCAACTGTTACCTCACTGACTTAACACGTTTCTTCACTGCGAGGAATATGAAAATATCCGCCTCCAAATCATCAGCCACACTGTTTACTGAATGGACCGCAGAGGTGCGGTTGTCTCTCAATGTGAATGTCGATGAGGTCAACATCCCGATTACCAACTACCCCAAAATCCTTGGGGTCACATTGGACAGCCTTTTCGATCCTCTGCACATCCTACAGCTATCTGCTATAAACTCAAAAGTAGGAACAAGGTCCTCAAGTCACTTGCCGGCAGTACTTGGGGAGCCGACAAAAAAAATCTTGTTGACGTCTTACAAATCGATAGGTCGGTTTGTAGCAAAGTACGCAGCACCTGTATGGTCGGCGAAGGTGAGTAACGACGCAGTGGAAGAAAATTCAGACTTGAATGCCGCCCTTAGAACATCAACAGGGTGTCTTCTGAGGACCATCTGCATGAGGAGACGAAGGTCCTTACCGTGCGCAGACACAATTTCCTGTTGTCTAAGCAATACCTGCTTGGGTGTTTTCGCAGCAGTCATCCTAACACCATCTCTTGAACAGGATGCCTCCACCCAGACAGATCAGGTACGATCTTCATGATCTAGAGAGAGAGAGAGAGAGAGAGAGGTCCAGCGGTATAAGAGAGAACCTTTAGATCATCGAAACTATCAGGAAGGTTTGAACAACATTCACGCCGATGATGTCGCAGCAGCAGTATTCAGCTACCGTGTGAATGTAGTGCTAGGGGAACATCCCCCCGATAGTTCACCTGAGGAGAAGGTACTACCTCGGCAGACGCGCGTGGTTCTGGCGCAGCGAGATCTGGATGGTGCAGCCGCCTCAATTCTTACTGGGCACGAATTGATGCTAACGTTCCCGACATGTGTCCCTCCTGCCATCTGGGACCACATGATGTACTGCACCTCTTCAATTGTCCGGCCAAGCCCACTCAGCTGACCCCCAGGTCTCTGTGGACACATCCAGTTCAAATGAAGCGTTTCCTTCACCTGGATATCGAAGCAGATCCCCCTTAGACGAACAAGACTTCAAAATAAATATATTGTTGTTACAACAACAACATAAGCCGTCTCTTTTGCATTATTTGAACCGAATACCTGTTATACCTGTGATATTGAGCGGAAAATGACAAATGCAGTTCATGGATTCAAAGAAGAGAAAGAGGAATACGAAGCAGAATAATGTGAGCGAGAAGGAAGACAACGCGGATGACATCGAGAAAGATTAGAACTATAAAATATAGCAAGAAGATGATTTGGAAAATAGCGTCAGTGAGAACCAAAATCGGGCTCGTCCAGTAAATGTTGTTGGCCTTGGTGTGAAAAGAATTACCTTGACACCAAGTGAATCAAGAACTCACGAACAACGATTTGAGCCATTATGTGATTTCTTCGGACTGTGAACAGATTTCATTGTTACCGATCCAGAATCGTGGGAAGAGCGCGAATACTACCAAGCAATATTACGAGTACATAAATTACGTGTTGTAACAACAATATATTTATTTTGAAGTCTTGTTCGTCTATGGGGGATCTGCTTGATATCCAGGTGGAGGAAACGCGCCATTTGAACTGGATGCGTCCTGGGGTCAGCTGAGTGGGCTCGACCGGACAATTGAAGAGGTGGAGCACATCATGTGGTCCCTGATGGCATGCGGGACAGATGTTCGGAACGTTAGCATCAATTCGTGCCCAGTAAGAATTGAGGCGGCTGCACCATCCAGATCTCAGCTGCGCCAGAACACCGCGTCCGCCGAGGTAGCACCTTCTCCTCAGGTGAAATCTCCGGGGGATGTTCCCCTAGCACTACATTCACACGGTAGCTGGATACTGCTGCTGCGACATCATCGGCGTTAATATTGTTCAGACCCGCCTGATAGTTTCGATGATCTAATGGTTCTCTCTTATACCGCTGGACCTCTCTCTCTAGATCATGAAGATCGTGCCTGATCTGCCTGGGCGGAGACATCCTGTTCAAGAGATGGTGGTTAGGATGACTGCTGCACTGCGTCGTACTCACGTTCGCCAACCATACAGGTGCTGCGTAGTTTGCTACAGACCGACCTATCGCATTGTAAGAGGTCAACATGGTTTCTTTGTCGGCTCCCCAAGTACTGCCGGCAAGTGACTTGAGGAGCTTGTTCCAACTTTTAAGTTTATCGCAGATAGCTGTAGCATGTGCAGAGGATCTAAAAAGGCTGTCCAATGTGAGCCCAAGGATTTTGGGGTAGTTGGTAGTCGGGATGTTGACGTCATCGACTTTCACATTGAGTGACAACCGCACCTCTGCGGTCCATGCAGTAAACAGTGTGGCTGATGAACTGGATATTTCATAATCTACCGAAAGAAATAAGGAGGGGCCTACTGTAACGTGTCGTGATATTAAATAATATTGTTACTTGACGTCGTCGCCTAAAATCGGAAGAAATATCAATCACATGAAAAAATTAAATTAATTTGACTAACAATTTCGAACTATAAAATTTTTCGAATTATTAAAATATGTATTTTTATATATTTAGTAAAGACGAAAATACATTATCATTAATAATAACAGAAAAAATTAAAGAAAATATTATTTTCTGGTGAAGTTTGTTTCGTTTGCTCGTTTTAAGTGGATTTTGCATTGGACTTTCCTTATGGGTTAGCGATATAGGATATTCATGACAAAAATTTGTATGGGGACATCCTTAACGGTGAAAGATAGAGGGTAGATTTGTTTTGAGAAGCTGTTCGAATTGCAGAAATATTGGGAGTTGGTCTTACATTTAACTCCTCTAGGAGCACTTTTGGGGCAGTTAAAGCGGTGGAAGCAAAATTTAAAAAAAAAAAAGTTTGTAAGGGAAACAAAATAAAGTTTTAGGTGGTGAAGATAGAGGGTAGTTATGTTTGAAAAAAATGTTAAGAGGGAAAAATTAATGGTCACAAACTTTACCCCTCTTGCGGCGACTTCGATGCAGTTTCGGGGCTTTTTGTGAATATTTTCCCACGACTTTTGACCTCCTTCACCACCTCCCCCATTTTTTGGCTCACCCCTTTTTTTCCACACCTCACAAAATTTGGGGGTTAGCCGTATTAAAATCGAAAACTCGTGCACTATCCACCCCTAGTGGTCATGATCCGTCAAGAACTGGTGAAGGATACTTCTCTACTCTATTTAAATATAGATCAAAGATGTCTCGAGCCGACTAAACCCTGTTCAATGTGTAAAAGCAAAAGACCGAAATAAAACAAACGATCTAAATTTATGTATGTACATGCACGGCAAGCAAAACAGTTGACAAAGCCAACTAAACACTTTTCACCATATACGTTGTGAACGAAATCCATTGATGGCTCTCAATGTGGAATTTCAGTAGAGGTGTTAATAGTGAGTTTTTTCGTGGCCAATTGTGTGAAAAAAACCGGAAAAGTGAGATTATCAACAGTAATTCTCATACATTTGGTGAGAAACTGGTATTAAAGACTTCGGTTTTTCTTTCAACAATTGCTGCAAAGCTTTCTGATGAAGGTCGTCTTGGACCCGTAATCGCGAAATGTCTGTCACAATGTCATTTTGTTAAAACTTGTATTCTATTTAAATAAAGATGCAAGAGGTCTCGAGCCGGTGAATCCCTGTTCATTTGTAAAAGCTGAAGACTGAAATAAAACGAGCTAAACAAAGGATAGACATAAACTTAATGGTGCATTAAAAAAAATTATTTAAATTTTAAATTGTTTGTCATTCTTAAAATATTTTTGTGCCAAGGAATTACTAGAACCCAAACGCCATAAGTTGTTTTTGCTGAAAGAAAACAACTTCTTCGAAACAGAGAAAAAGTTGTACTGTTGTATAACAAATATGAGTTAAAGAAAAGATGTACGTTACCTTTTTTCTTCAGCGTTCGTGTCAACTTGTATCCCCTTAAGACAAACTGCCTGTCCCAGTCCCAAGTTAAAGACGTATCCAACACTCAGCTGGTACGATCCCTGGGCTTAACATTTCAATGTTTTGAAGAAATAATATCATTTACCTATCATGATTGCGCCAGATTTGCATTAAAAATTTAATAATTTCTCGTCTAAAATATCAAAACTAGCGAATCAGCTGATGTAAGAATTAGATATATGTATGGTTTTTGTTTTCTTACATTTTCGATAAACATGTTGAACACTAACCTCCATACTCATGAAAAGTAACAATAGTTTTAAAGAACATTTTTATAACGAAAATTTGAATTTTAAACATTCTGTTTTTTTCTTTTTGTTTATATTAATTCGGTCTTCTATCCTTATTATGACTTGAACAGTTTTAATTCTGGTTCGAGACCTTTTTGTTGTTTCTTTTTTAGAATAAACGTAAAAAATTGGTGGAACGTATTGGCTACGATTGTCAGGCAGACTGTACAGCTGTACAGCACTTTGTGCTTTTTGCATTTGTGGTTTTCAACGAAGACCCATGCGAAACGGATTTGGTGGAAATGATATTACGCGTTGAAGATTGCTCTACGAACAGTTCGAAGACTATAAGCAAAGGGTAATTGTCACTTCCCGTATAAGTCATTTGATTTGTAGCTGTAGTAATCGTTGCCAAAGACTGCTGAAGAAAAACCTTGGCGGGATTAAAAACAGCTGTACAGTCTGCCTGGCAACCGTAGCCAATACATTTCACCAATTTTGTACGTTGATTCTGAAAATAAAACAACAAAAAGGTCTCGAACCAGAATAAAAACTGTTCAAGTCACATTCTGTTAATTTTTATGAACAAGGCCTTAAATTTTGATGGGTGAGATGTAAAAACCCAATTCTCCACCTCACAAAGTAGTTTTGGCGTAGAAGTGCTGTTAGAGAGGCGATGCAGCAATTTAGTGGCTGAAATATATTTTTTAAACTAAATGTTTGATAAGAGTTTAATCACAAAGCGGCCTTAATTTTTCACATTAAAGTCCATGTTATGGGTACTCAGTAAGGCATTGTAAAGGGTGATCCATCTAGAGGAAGTGTGGAATCTTTATTGGTAATTTGAAGGGATATTTTATGACATTTACTTTTTGAAAATAATTACCTTCAAATGTTGGCAACTGTATTATGGAAATGAGCGTTCGGTGAGAAACGGGAAGATCCGCTGTTTTCGACCAAATTTTTGTTCAGTGATGAGACCCATTTCTGGCTCAACGGCAAAGCCAATAAACAAAATTGCCGCATTTGGGCTGAAGAGCAACAAGAAGAGGTTCAAGAGCTGCAAAGAGAAAACCACGGTTTGGTGCGGTTTATAAGCTGGTGGAATTATCGGTGCATATTTTTTTCAAAAATGATGATGGCCGGAACGTAACCGTGAATGGTGCTCGCTATCGAGCCATGCTACCTGAAATTGTAGCCCGTAATCTTAACAACATTTGCTTTCAACGGGACGGTGCCACTTACCATACAGCAGCTCAAACAATGGATCTATTGAGAGGTCATTTCGAAATGCAGCTAATTTCACGTTTTGGAGTTGGCCGCCTAGATTGAGTGATATCACACCTTTAGACATTTTTCATTTGAGTTACGTTAATTCCAAAGTCCAAACCAGCTACTATTCAGGGTTTGGAAGCCAACATTACGCTTGTCGTTAAAGCCATACCGGTCGACTTGGTCGGATGAGTCATCCAAAATTGGACTCACAGCATAGGCACGCTGAGGCGTCGTTGTGGATAACATTTGAAGGAAATTATATTCAAAAAATAAATGCCATAAAATGTCCTTTCAAATTACCAATAAAAATTCCACACTTGATTTAAATTTTTATATAAGTATTTTTTGTTCTGAAAAAATAACTAGATGGATCACCATTTATAATGAGCAAATTGTTGTAGAAACATTGTGGACGTGGCCGAAATATAATTTTTACACTGAATATCTGTTAAGACTATGCAATCTGAGAGAGAGCCTTAGGTACACGTTTCTAGCAAAGGCCAATGCTTAGCTCAAAATCATTAAGCTTGACCGAAAGGCGGCATCCATGCGGCGTGTTTTCATATAGAATTTTCAGATTAAATGGAACATTTAGACAACTTAATAAATTAAATCTTTTTCAAATTAAATGAAGCACATGTTAAAGAAATCAAAATATTTCCCAACAAATTAAAACATTTTAAGAATAATATGAAACTATATTTGAAACAAATGAAACTTTCGTCCAATTAAATAAAACCTTTAAAGTAAACTAATAATAAAACGCAATTGAAAATGATGTAAAATCCGAAAATTTCGATTCACAAGATAAGGCCTGTTCAATGCTAGAATTTTTCGTTTCACTGGATAACATCTTTCAAAAAAATAACTAAAACCAATAATATTCTTTATTTAAAATGTGGAAGGTAACAGTTTAAATGGTCCACTTGAGACAAAACTTTTTTTAATACTCGTAAATTCATATTTATTGTTTTTGACATAATGGTTTACAAATGACTTTACAAACTAAAGGGTTAAGGAATACAACTTCCTTTTCTACTGCGTATTTCAAATACATATAATAGATAACATTCAATTGCAACTATTTTGCGTAATAAAGGGTGTTTCTTTTAACCTTTTCACTACGTATTTCAAGTACATATAATAGATAACATTCAATTGCAACTATTTTGCGTAATAAAAATAATAACAATTAAAAATATTTATAAATATTTTACTTTGTTGTATTACATTTTGTGGCGCTAAAAACAAAAATTTTAATGAACAATCCGTGGTCAACATATAAAATAACCAAAAAAAGTTCCCCAAAGTTGAACTTGCACCCGATACTCTCAAACTTAAGAAAAATGAAGATCACTTAATATACAAACTGCAGTATTTTTTAAAATCCAATCCGCGCCTCTCTACTTCCTTCCTTTCCTCTTCTTTCGCTTACTGCGTTTTGAATAAAGCAAAGAATAATTAAAAAAAATATTATTTTTTTTTGCATAAAATAGGCAAAACATACTTCTTAAAGCAGAAAAACATAACCTCTAATCTAGTTTATTTGATCTCAAATTTGTTTTCTGTGACTTCTACAGACGTCGGCACAATTATTTAGACAAATTGCATATTGGCTATTTTTTCGTTTCTGTGCGTAAGATACCGTTATCTCAACTTTGCAATTTTTTGAGTGCAATTTATTTTTTTGTTTTTCCAATCTTTTTTTTTATTAAATTATGAAAGAAATTTTTTTATCTATGTTCCTTACAAAAATATTTAATATAAAATTATATACAAACTTTTCTACTTGGGTGAATATTTTTTTAAGGAAAAAACATTTTGAGTGTAGAAAAAATATAAAGTGCAAAAGATCTACCTTACTAAACAATTTTATTCAAAAAAATCGATTTCTTTTTGGACATATATTTTTTCAAACATTTATTATTTGGCAAAGGCGGGCATATAAATTTTTAAGTCAACAGGCGCAGATTTGGATTTTATTTTAAATACATGGTTTCTTTGGAGAATTTTCTTAGAATTTTATCTAGTTTACGTTTTTGCAATACGATTTTAACAAAAAATATCAGCCCTAAGAACATGTTCATGTCTACTATACAATCAATGATGCAAGACGTCATGCGTAGCCACACTCAGTTAATTCAAGTTCTACTTAGTAAAAAATAGATCCCCTTAAGATACGTTCATGGAACGCAAACGGTGTGAACCAACATAGGCACGAACTGACAGGTTACCTAGATCGTCAAAATATTGATATAATGCTATTAACGCATCTTACAGAAAAAAGTATGGCGCATGGTGGCACTGGTATCCTTATACATGAAGATGCAGAAGAGGTCTCACAAAACTACCTACAAGCGACAACAATTTGTATCCGGCGTCGAGGTTGTTCTTTAACTATTTCGGCAATATATCTGCGGTTCGCGATATCAGAAGATATACTCATGAACTTTTGAAATGACCTCGGACGCAACTTTCTTGCTGCTGGTGATTACAACGACAAACATACACACGGGGGATCCCGCTTAGCAAATGCTAGGGGAAACCAACTGTACAAGTGCATAATGCGTCGGAAAAATGAATAAGACTTTATATCGGCCGGTCGACCAACATACTGGTCTATATACCTTAACAAGAAACCCAACATAATTGATTTTTGTTTAATAAGAGGAATTAGCAAATCGAACTTGTCCGCTTGTACTTGTCCCGACTTATCGTCAGACCATTCACCTGTTACATTTCTTCTCCATGAGGAGGCTGTACTTAAAGATGAGCCTCTAAAACGAACATCTGCCACACAAACTGGTTGAAATACTGAAGTACATTTGCAGTCATATAGATTCTACCTGACTAATTTCTAATGCCATAGATATCGACAATAGCGTCTCAAATTTTTATTTCATCTTAGAACAGACGCTGAAACAAAAAACGCGAAAAGAAACTTGAATACTTACAATAACAGGGAAATAGAGCTCCTTGTAAACTAGATACGTAGTTTTCCCCGCGAATGGCAGAGAAATAGATCGTCAGGGGTCGAGACTTAGACTGGCTGACGCAACTAAGAGGTTGAAAAGTGCTGTTAAAAACGAAAACAGTAAACAGCATGCAAACTATATCGCAAGTCTTACTCCTACATTTTTAACCAAATACTCATTATGGAAAACTTTAAGAAACGCAAATGGCGAGTGGGCTATATCCGAAGAGGAGAGTCAGTGTTTACGCAAACCATATGGACCTGTTATTTCGCCCAAACCCTGCAAGTAGTGGATTCCTTTATCCAGAAGACAATCCCGACGAAATTTCATTGCTTACAACTGTTAATGAAGTAAATGAAAGCGTAAATCCGGGAAGGGCACAGGATACGATCTTGTAACGCCTAAAATGATCATAACTTTCTTTTATTGCCGTGAAGTTCCTGTCCGAAGTATTTTATTCAATCTTGATACGTAGCTACTTTCCCAAAGCTTGGAAAATTTCTTTGATTTAGATAATCTTAAAGCCAGGAAATGACAAATCAATCCCTTCCTCATATAGACCTATCAGTTTACTTCCTTGCTTATTCAAAATCTTTGAAAAGGTTCTCCTATCATAAATTTAACCGTTTCTCATGACAAACAATATAAAACCAGACCATCAGTTTGGATTCTGGGAAGGTCACAGTACCATTGAACAAGAGAACCGTCTGACCCAAGCAATAGAAAAATCGTTTAAACGGCGCGAATATTGCTACGCCGTGTTTCTTCATGTTGCTCAAGCATTTGACAAAGTCTGGCACTTTGGTTTGATCGGCAAAATTTGTAAGTATTTGCCGGCGAGTACGCATCGTCTCCTTAAGTCTTACTTAGAAAACCGCAGATTCAGAGTTAAATGTGGGCAACACATCACCAACGATCGCGAAATATTAGCTGATGTCCTACAGGGTAGTCCCGTGGGACCTACCATGTATCTTCTGTTTACTGCAGATATACCTACAAGCCCAAACGTACTTACAACCACTTTTGCCGATGATACTGCTATAATAAACTAACACAAAAAGCCCACGAATCTAGGTTTTCATCTATGATGAGTAGAATCAAGGTGCGCCAACTCCACTGGCTTCTCAACGCAAACTCAAAAACGGGTCTTGAATACAAGATTTTGCTATACAACAGTGTACTCAAACCTATCTGGCTATACGGTTCCTAGCTATGGGGAAAACAAGTTTCAGCAACCTTGACATGATTCAGAGAATCCAATCGAAAAAATTGCGGTTGATCACTGGCGCCCCTTGGTACTTGAGGAATGAAAACAACCACCGAGATCTGAAAATACCACTCATCAAAGATGCAGTTCAAGATATCAAGATAATGCACAAACAGCAGCTCAAACGACACGGCAACATATTAGATAGACAGTTACTGTGTACTCCAAGCACGTCAAGACTTTGGAGAAATTAACGCCAGGTATTCTGATCGGAACCTGCGAGTATCTTGTCACAGCAAATCGCGAACACACGCGCGAAAATGACTGTGTAGAATCCTCATTTCTACTTCACGAAGTTTAAACCAAACGAGGTTTAAATGGTCTGCAGGGAAAACACAAAACGGATATGTCTATGTTTTTTTTTGTTTGGACAAGGTTCCAAAAAAACTATCTAAGGACGTGAAGTTCCTGTCCGAAGTATTTTATTCAATCTTGATACGTAGCTACTTTCCCAAAGCTTGGAAAATTTCTTTGATTTAGATAATCTTAAAGCCAGGAAATGACAAATCAATCCCTTCTCCATATAGACCTATCAGTTACTTCCTTGCTTATTCAAAATCTTTGAAAAGTTTCTCCTATCATAAATTTAACCGTTTCTTATGACAAACAATATAAAACCAGACCATCAGTTTGGATTACGGGAAGGTCACAGTACCATTGAACAAGAGAACCGTCTGACCCAAGCAATAGAAAAATCGTTTAAACTGCGCGAATATTGCTACGCCGTGTTTCTTCATGTTGCTCAAGCATTTGACAAAGTCTGGCACTTTGGTTTGATCGGCAAAATTTGTAAGTATTTGCCGGCGAGTACGCATCGTCTCCTTAAGTCTTACTTAAAAAACCGCAGATTCAGAGTTAAATGTGGGCAACACATCACCAACGATCGCGAAATATTAGCTGATGTCCTACAGGGTAGTCCCGTGGGACCTACCATGTATCTTCTGTTTACTGCAGATATACCTACAAGCCCAAACGTACTTACAACCACTTTTGCCGATGATATTGCTATAATGAACTCACACAAAAAGCCCACGAATCTAGTTTTTCATCTATGATGAGTAGAATCAAGGTGCGCCAACTCCACTGGCTCTTCAACGCAAACTCAGAAACGGGTCTTGAATACAAGATTTTGCTATACAACAGTGTAATCAAACCTATCTGGCTATACGGTTCCTAGCTATGGGGAAAAACAAGTTTCAGCAACCTTGACATGATTTAGAGAATTCAATAGAAAAAATTGCGGTTGATCACTGGCGCCCCTTGGTACTTGAGGAATGAAAACAACCACCGAGATCTGAAAATACCACTCATCAAAGATGCAGTTCAAGATATCTTAATAATGCACAAACAGCAGCTCAAACGACACGGCAACATATTAGATAGACAGTTACTATGTACTCCAAGCACGTCAAGACTTTGGAGAAGTGAACGCCAGGTATTCTGATCGGAACCTGCGAGTATCTTGTCACAGCAAATCGCGAACACACGCGCGCAAATGACTGTGCAGAATCCTCATTTCTACTTCACGAAGTTTAAACGAGGTTTAACTGGTCTGCAGGGAAAACACAAAACGGACATGTCTATGTTTTTTTTTGTTTGGAGAAGGTTCCAAAAAAACTATCTAAGGACGGCTACGTACACTACCGCGTATAAAAATAAAAACGTCTCTTCAAATCAAGAGTTTTATAAAACTGGAGTCCTCCACTCCACAAGCCTAGAGTTCTTTACTCTACAATCAAAAATGTCAAACTAATACAGTTGACATACCACTGTGAACAATTTAATGCAAATTCTGCCAAAATGACGCAGAGAACCTCATAACACAGAAATCCATGTCAATATGCTCTATTGAATGTTACTTTAAGTTTCGTCTACTTATTGTTAGGCTCCTTCGGAGCAGATCCAATAATACCAAATATTTTTATACAAACATTATCAAACAGTGCTTTGTTTTGAGGTTGATTTCTGATGGTTTTACGAACAACAAAAAACACATATTGTTGAGGTGACTGCCCTTGGCCGAAGAGTGTTTGTTTCGGGTCAATCCGGTACATAGAACCGGCAGTCGCGGGATTGCTAGAAGGTTTTACATATATTGGTGATGTCTAATATGTAGTTTAATTTATAAATATCGCAACACCTTATCTTGCGCCTGTAGCATTTATAATCTTTGTGATTTTTGGAAAAAAAAATTATAAAGCTCACCACGGACATTCCAACATAAAATTTTGATTATTTTGACGAATTAATCATTTGGGTTTGTCAGAACACCAAACTGGAGATTGGTGCACGAAATTTAGTTTGTAAATTCAGTGATCAGTTCGAATATTAAGTTATTTTTATTCTTCCAATGAAAACAGTGCTGAGCTGTCACAACTTTCTCTTGTTTGTAAGTTTCCCAGCTATTTATGCTAGGAAGTATGTTTTGATTTCAGGCGTTTGAAAAATGATAACCAAAGTTGCCGCTATTCTTGTAATTTTTCTTGCTAATTTGCCGATTTGGTTGGTCGCGGTCCACATTATGGACCGATCCACAATGGAGAGATGACGAGAAAGGTCATATATGTAAATTAGCTACAGATATTTATCAACAGCCAAACGATACAAAAAATTATAATAATCACTAAAAAATGTACACACTTTAACTTAGTTAAATATAAGAAACCAAAACCTGTTAAAAAATTAGAAAAACTATAAGTATACGAAACAAACTTAAAGTACAACCACCACCAATATTAGAAACAATTAAAAACTTTAAGAAACACTATAAGTAAACAATTAGGAAATTTGTACTTTGCAAGTAGTCTAAATTGTTATGAAGACAATGAGTTTAAATAAAAAATAGTTATAGTTTTTAATGCATCAAAACTTAAGGAAAAGTCAATTAAATGATATAACGAGTTAAAGTCAGCACACATTCTACGAAATGGACCTTTGGAAATCCAAGTGTAAAAACTGATAGTATCTAGAAAGTCTAAATGGGACGTTAATAGAGATTTTTGATATCAAATATTCAGATGCCACAACCCCACGCATAATTTTATATACCATAAACGAATTTATCATGGTTCGCCTACTCTTGAGGGCAATTTAATAAGATTTAACCTGTTGTTGTAAGAAGTAGACTTCTTAAGAAAAACAGTAACAATTTTTCTGCACAGATTCAATTTTGTTCACATAATAATCGTATTGGGGATCACAAACCACTGATCCGTATTATAAAATTGGCCTGACTAGAGAAATATAAAGCTGTTTCGTAGTATATGGATCTGTAAACTCTTTTGCCCAGCGTTTCATAAAATAAAAGACATCATACGCTTTATTTACCATAGCAATGATCTGGTTATTCAAATTTAACTTTTTGTCATAAAACCAAGATCAATAAATGAATCAACCGATATCAATTCAGAGCCACACAGTCCAACATAGAAGCCAACAATCTACTTTTAGAGAATCACAAATGCTTACACTTTTTTATGTTCAATTCCATAAAATTAAATTCACACCAGTAACTAAATCTGTCCAAATCATCCTGCAATTTGTGACAATCCGCAAGGCTATCATAAGAAGAAAATAATTTCACGTCGTCTGCAAACATAAGTAAATTAGAGTTGATAATAGAATGGGGCGAGTCGTTAATGAATAGTAAAAAAAGAATGGGTCCAAGGTGGCTACCCTGTGGGATACACGAATTGATCTAAATAGACTTTTCTCAAATAAAACTACTTGTTTCTTTTCAATGAGATAAGAGGCAAGTCAGTTTAGGAAATTGTTATTAAATCCAATTATGTTTAGCTTGAATAGTCTGTGAACACTATCAAACGCCTTACTAAAATCAGTATACGTGACCCGGCCTATGAAAAGGCGGTTTATGACTCAAAATGATATCCACTACTAAGAAACTGAAGAAATGCATTGTTTATCTTTAGCAGCTGTTTCTCGCAATTTCTTTTTTGAGTCATAAGCCACCTTTTCATAGGGTTACATATACTTATATAACGTCTGTTTGCTTTCGACAAACAAAAGCATTCATAACTTCAGAAGATAATTGGAGTAGATTAGTAATAGTAGAATGACCATGTTGTCATGGATGAAGTTTAGGGGCCACATTATGTGCAACAAAATTTGTTACAATCCTTTCGAAATACTTTGGAATTGAGCTTAATTTAGCAATCCCTCTATAGTTCGATACATCCAACAGACTACCAGATTTATGAAGTGGATACATGTAGGACATATTCCATAAATCAGGAAAGTATCCCAATTTCAATGATGAATTAAATAATAAGGATAAGGGCACGAGAAGGTATTCAGAGCAGCCTTTCAATAATATATTCGGAATATAATTTATAGATTTAATTTAAAAAGTGAAAAACCTAAAATAGAAGGAACTATCTGATTTACTGAAGAAGTTCTGTGAGGGTACGGAATTGCAGAGTTAAATGAACGCATTGAAAATGTATTTTCGAAAAAGTCAGCAAAACAATTTGCAATTGACTTGAGTACTCAACACCATTAAGCCGTATTCTTGATGGCTTAGAAGATGTTCGACGTTTTAAATTAACAAAACTATAAAATGATTTAGGGTCCTTTTTAAAATTGTTCCTAACTTTTGACAAGTAGGACCTATAGCATCGACGAGACTCGATATTGCACCGTTGTCTCGCCGTTATCTGTACCATAATCAGCGGTTAGACCTGTTCTTTTGAATCTTTTAAATAATTTACTCTTCATGTTTTTAATCTACATAACTCCATAGATGTCCAAGGCATAGATTTTTCTACAAAAATAGGTTCCATAGGCACTGTTTTAGATATAAATTCATTTAATATGTCATAAAATTTCTTAACAGCAAAATTACATTTTGCACTAGTATAATAAAAAATGAATTAAGTCTATGAAAGCACAACGTTTGAAGCAAAATCTAAAAGAATCACCAGAAGGACATGGAGATTGGTGAGGCAATGTTACTGAAAATGAAATACATATAGTAGGATTGTGGTTGTTCTCCGGAGTAGAAACAGGGTGCATTCTCATAACTTGAAATGAACGTGGTTCACATTTTTCATAATCAAATCAAGAATCCTCCCATTCGGGTTGAGAATATTATTAATCTGAGACAAATTCAGTTTTGCCAATAGTCTAGCAACATCAGTGGACCAATTGCTGTTAGTTAGAGGAGTAAGTGCTTCAGAATCCGACAACATAAAGTCGCCCAATGTTAAAATAATATCAGAATAATTCATGCTCAGAATTATCTTTTTAACGGCATTACGTAAAATGTTCATTATATTTATATCTTCCACTGGCGACACTGAAAGCTTCTTGACAAGACGTTCAGTGGCAATGTTTATTTGGTATGCGTAGTCTAGTATTGTTCTAAATACGCCTGATATTCCGTTGGGAGCCTCAAAGGCGACCTTTGCTGTTGCCAGCATAACATGACCATGACTGCCGGCAGAAACATTTGTTGACGTTGATGAAACTGACACAGCCTTGGATGGATCTGTCCCTGCCTCCGAAGATGTTATCTGTTGACACTGCGAAGCACATTATCATTGTGACAAATTAGGCGTCTTTTCAGCCTGACTCCATTCCATGTGTTAAACCGAGTTATGACTTTTGTTGCATGCCTGATGGGTTCAGTTGCAGAAATTGACTGCAGTTGTACAGTTGATGGCTTCCAATGTTACATAATTTGCAATAGACTTCGTCTCTATCTGAAGTTGCTATTAGTTATGCAGCTCTAGTTGATATCTGTCTTTCTCTGTCACCAATCACTTCCATGTATTGAAACAGCTCTTCTGAATATTAGAATATTTTGCTCATTTTTTGTACTTATTTCGGCATTGTTAATGACTGCACGAAGTGGGTATTTCGATCGAGTTTTTTGATCAATAATTGAGTTATAACCCAAGCTGGCGTTTAAATTCCATGATTATTTAACGCCAAGAAACTTTCTTAAGTTGTAAAATGAAGGTTTTTGGTAGATGGTGTAGTTGGAGTTCCTGCTGGTTGATTCAATATCTTTTCAACTAATGTTGCTACCAGAAGTCTTTTGTTGTTAAATCGCTCCTGCAACAGAGCCCACGCTGTACAATTATGCTCGACTGTCAAGGGTAAATGGTTGATGAGATGTTTCACATGTTTTGTTTAGTGGGTAAAGGCTGTTTGTCCACCATCTCAATAAAACAGCTCGTAAAATTGATGATGATGATGATAATGGGAATAATTACCTTTTTTAAAGGTAATTATTTGGTACACAACTTTCTTCCCTTACTACCTCGCAGGATACGTTTGACTCAAAAAGTTTATCGATGGTGACAGACTTATCAATTAACTTAATTTGTACCGTGTCGTCTAATGCGTCATAATCTCTTTGATTGAAACCTTCAGTAGATAGGTCTTCTACCTCCTGCAGTACAACTTCTTTATATGGTATCTTTCCATTAAGCCGTATTCTTGATGGCTTAGAAGATGTTCGACGTTTTAAATTAACAAAACTATAAAATGATTTAGGGTCCTTTTTAAAATTGTTCCTAACTTTTGACAAGTAGGACCTATAGCATCGACGAGACTCGATATTGCACCGTTGTCTCGCCGTTATCTGTACCATAATCAGCGGTTAGACCTGTTCTTTTGAATCTTTTAAATAATTTACTCTTCATGTTTTTAATCTACATAACTCCATAGATGTCCAAGGCATAGATTTTTCTACAAAAATAGGTTCCATAGGCACTGTTTTAGATATAAATTCATTTAATATGTCATAAAATTTCTTAACAGCAAAATTACATTTTGCACTAGTATAATAAAAAATGAATTAAGTCTATGAAAGCACAACGTTTGAAGCAAAATCTAAAAGAATCACCAGAAGGACATGGAGATTGGTGAGGCAATGTTACTGAAAATGAAATACATATAGTAGGATTGTGGTTGTTCTCCGGAGTAGAAACAGGGTGCATTCTCATAACTTGAAATGAACGTGGTTCACATTTTTCATAATCAAATCAAGAATCCTCCCATTCGGGTTGAGAATATTATTAATCTGAGACAAATTCAGTTTTGCCAATAGTCTAGCAACATCAGTGGACCAATTGCTGTTAGTTAGAGGAGTAAGTGCTTCAGAATCCGACAACATAAAGTCGCCCAATGTTAAAATAATATCAGAATAATTCATGCTCAGAATTATCTTTTTAACGGCATTACGTAAAATGTTCATTATATTTATATCTTCCACTGGCGACACTGAAAGCTTCTTGACAAGACGTTCAGTGGCAATGTTTATTTGGTATGCGTAGTCTAGTATTGTTCTAAATACGCCTGATATTCCGTTGGGAGCCTCAAAGGCGACCTTTGCTGTTGCCAGCATAACATGACCATGACTGCCGGCAGAAACATTTGTTGACGTTGATGAAACTGACACAGCCTTGGATGGATCTGTCCCTGCCTCCGAAGATGTTATCTGTTGACACTGCGAAGCACATTATCATTGTGACAAATTAGGCGTCTTTTCAGCCTGACTCCATTCCATGTGTTAAACCGAGTTATGACTTTTGTTGCATGCCTGATGGGTTCAGTTGCAGAAATTGACTGCAGTTGTACAGTTGATGGCTTCTAATGTTACATAATTTGCAATAGACTTCGTCTCTATCTGAAGTTGCTATTAGTTATGCAGCTCTAGTTGATATCTGTCTTTCTCTGTCACCAATCACTTCCATGTATTGAAACAGCTCTTCTGAATATTAGAATATTTTGCTCATTTTTTGTACTTATTTCGGCATTGTTAATGACTGCACGAAGTGGGTATTTCGATCGAGTTTTTTGATCAATAATTGAGTTATGGTTGATGAGATGTTTCACATGTTTTGTTTAGTGGGTAAAGGCTGTTTGTCCACCATCTCAATAAAACAGCTCGTAAAATTGATGATGATGATGATAATGGGAATAATTACCTTTTTTAAAGGTAATTATTTGGTACACAACTTTCTTCCCTTACTACCTCGCAGGATACGTTTGACTCAAAAAGTTTATCGATGGTGACAGACTTATCAATTAACTTAATTTGTACCGTGTCGTCTAATGCGTCATAATCTCTTTGATTGAAACCTTCAGTAGATAGGTCTTCTACCTCCTGCAGTACAACTTCTTTATATGGTATCTTTCTTTGTGGCATAAAATTGTGCAGGGTGATATTCTTGGGTGGACGGCAAACCTCCCAATAGTCGTTTCAGTGCTGCTGAATAGTCCGTATCTTCCGTACTGAGATCCTCGTGTACTCTCAACAGAGTGTCATTTCTTTTTAACTTATCCCAATTGTTAGTTAGGATTTGAAGTCTGTCTTTAAAATACTTAAGTCTTTTTTTCTTGAAATTTCTTATTGTTTTCTCAATTGCATACCCTTTGCTTGTCTGAGAATCTTTTACTTTTACGAATTCCATGTGGTACTGTGATGTCTTCTACTCGATGTGAGATTTACTCGGCCTAGTATTGGGATGTCTGATGACTGTTCTTCTCCAGCGAATATGATGATTCAATCTTTGGATTATGGATGGCTGGTAGTGGGATGTCTGATGACTATTCCTCTCCAGCAATGAATATGATAACTCAATCGGATGTCTCTTCGGATGAGTATGTTCAAATTGTTTCTCAATGACGCTGCAATGTGCGCGTAAATTCAAGTACCTTACCGGCTGGGGGTAACATGCAATTTAACACAGATTTCCTTTCTGTTGCGCTGTTAAAAACTTTTGACTGTTCCAAGTTCCTTACTGTTAATGGGGGGCACAGAATTCAAAAGTTTTATCTGGAGTAACCAAAATGTTTTTTTTTTTGCTGTTGACTTCCAAGCACTTATCACTTCTACGGTAAACAAAAATTGACGCGTATTTAGGTTTTTAGATCGTTTACTTCTGCCGTTTATTAATATTAATTTGCTGCTGGATATCGCCTTGTCTGTCATTCGCGTCTTAGTCTTCGCTTTTCGTTAACTAGATATTCTCTCTTTTAAATTGTATTGGTGGTATTGCCTATGTTAAAAGTTTTAGCATGGAAAGCTGCCTGTGTTATATTTGAATTAAAGTTTAAAGGGTTTCATCGATTTCTGTCTCATTAAACAGCACAAGACGGGGATTTATGTACATATGTGACTTCTAACATATATTCTTTACTTAAGCCAATTAATGTTAGGCGACGAGAGTCTCTTTTAAAAGTTAATTCAGGTGTACTTTTGAATGAGAAATGGACGGGAGAGTGGTACGATAACAACCCAATACAGACTTTTACTAAAATGTTAGACTTATGAAATCCCCTTACTATAGTAAAGTCTGGTAAGCCAGCAACTTTGTTTCGGTATCTAGGCCAGTGCGTCGGTTGACGTGCCTCTCCATCGGGGTAATTAGTACCATAAACGGTATAATTGGGTATTAAAAGTTGTACCTATTTATTAAATGTCTTTCAGAAAACAGCATAACATCAATGTTTTCGTATTTCTATTCATATGCATTAAGGAAACTCTTGTTGTTGTAACAACAATATATTTAGTCTTCTTCGTCTATGGGGAATCTGCTTCGATATCCAGGTGGAGAAAAGGCGGCATTTGAACTGGATGCGGTAGTACCTTCTCAGGTAAAATCTCCGGAGGATGCTCCCCTAGCACTATATTCACACGGTAGCTGAATACTGCTGCGACTTCATCGGCGTGAATGTTGTTCAGACCTGCCTGATAATTTCGATGATCTAAAGATTCTCTCTTATACCGCTGGACCTCTCTATCTAGATCATGAATATCGTACCTGATTTGCCTGGGCGGAGGCATCCTGTCCAAGAGATGGTGGTTAGGGTGCCTGCTGCGAAAACACCCTAGCAGGTATTGTGTTGACCGAATAAGCATTTACAACTCCTTACAAATAGTAGTTTTTAAGGTTGTGTGATAGTAGTTTTTAACTACATAGAAGCACTAAAAGAATGAATAAAAAAGTTTAGTTCTTGTCTAACCGCCGAACCAACAACATGTTTTTCCTCTGACGAAAAAATGTTTATTTAATTAAAACATTTTTTTTTGTGAAAATATAAGGAAATTGAAACGATTCAAAAATGGCAACCAATTTATCATTCCCATTTGAGAAGCTACGTGGTCGCGAGAATTTTTATTTATGGAAGCGACAAGCAAAACCGTACCATGTATTGAAAAAAATTGGAAAATTGTTGAAACCGTTTTGCCGGCTTCTCCCACGGAACAGAACGATGAAGCCAATAAGAGGGCATTGGCAGAAATAACATTAATGATCGAACACAGCAATTTTGCACACATTGCAAAAGCAACGACAGCAAAATCAGCAGGGGATGCCCTGATCAGTTCCTACGAAGACACCGGATTTACGAGAAAAGTGGAGTTGTAGAAGAATCTGGTCCAAACGAAGTTGTCCGATTTTGACTCCACGGAAGAGTATGTAATTAAGATGATAATTTCATCCATTAAAGTACAACAGATCGGACTCAACATAGATGGCGAGATAGTTGCGACTTTAATGCTGGCTGGACTGCCGGAGGAATTCCGGTCACTTGTACTAGCGGTTGAGAATTCCAAAACAAAGCAGAGCGTGGATGTGGTGAAGAATTTATTGCTCCAGGATACAAAATTTGATGTCGTTAAGACGAAGGAAAACGCATTGATGACTAGGAAAAAATATGCTAAGGTAAAAAAGTTTAAGTGTTTTGGAAATGACAATGTGGAGACAGCAACAGTAAGCATCCAGAATAATCTGTACAAATTGAATTTCATTGCTGAGGTAAGAAAGCAAAAGGCATTTCTGCTGAGGAACTGTGCTGGTTTGTGGCATCGTCGATTCGCACACATACATATGTGACGATAATTTGAACAAAATTCGTCCAATGAGTTGAATTTCAAAATGAATTTGGAAAAATTTGATATTTGTGTTCAAGAAAAACAAACAAGAAACTCATTTAAGGAGGATGGTCATCGTGCTACAGAGTTACTTGAACTAGTTCATTCCAACGTGATAGATCCAATACAATCCAAATCTTATTCCGCTGCTCGTTACAGAGTCACTTTTGTGGACGATTATACCAGAAAGGTTTTCCTAGTACTCTTTAAAAACAAATCTGATATTTTCGAAGAGTTCAAGAAATTTAAAACTTTGGTGGAAAATCAATGTTCCAGGAAGATGAAAATACTTCGTTCAGACAATGGAACTGAGTATGTCACTGCTCAATTTAACATTTTTTTAGCTGATTGCGGAATACTTCATCATAAAACTGCACCGTGTACTCCGTATTCAAAATAGAGTTGCCGTAAGTCTTAATCGCACAATTATTGATCGTGTTCGATGTATGCTATTGGACTGGGGACTGGATGAAGCTTTCGTCACTGCAGCCTATCTTTTAAACAGAATTCATGCCGAAGGGATATGTGTAGTCCTGAGGAGCTTTGGACAGGCATAATACCTAGCCTAAAACATCTTCGTGTCTTCGGCATTTGTTCACATTCTGAAATCTAAGCGATCAAAACTCGAAGTCAAATCAACTCCATGTGTTTTTGTGGGATATAGCCAGGAAAGCAAGGCATATCGTCTGTACAATCCAGTCACGAGAAAAATGACGATCAGTCCTGATGTTGTATTCATGGAGGATAAGGTATGTAACACTGACAAAAATTTTACTAATGTTTCTGGAAATACCGTAGCGGAAATCATTGAAGACGTTGATAACTCCAACAACAAATGCTCAAGTGAATCGATAATTGAGCCACATACACAAAACCCGAATGAAACATCAATCGTCAGTCTTAAGGTGGAATTCGACGAAAGTTCAGATAGCAGCATACAATTGGATGATGCCGAACAAGAACATTCCGACACTTAAATAGAAAATTCTGCAGAAACTCGACGATCGGAACGCTAAAAATCGAGCTAACATCAGCATAATGTGTGCCAGAATCTATGTTTCTGATGATCCTTTCACTGTGAAAGAAGCTTTCAATTCTCCTGAATGTAATAATTGGCGTACTGCTATGGACAAGGAAATGACTTCGTTAGCAGAAAATGATATTTGGGAATTGACTCATCTGCCGCCTGAAAGGAATGCAATTGTAGCCAGAAACCTGGAATTGATAAGGAAGAAACGTATGCTCCGGTTGTCAGATATTCTTCTTTTCGTTTCTTGATAGCCTTGTCCGCAAATACATGCTGCATATTTATCAATTAGTACCGTGACTGCGTTTTTGAATGGTAAGTTCAAGGAGGAAATCTTTATGAAACAACCTGAGGGCTATGAAGATGGAAGCAATCGAGTTTGTTTCTGGAAGAAGGCTCTTTACGGTCTTAATCTAGCAGAGTTTAGAAGTTCGTCTCAAATTTGGTCTGAAAAGAAGCGAAATTAATTAATGCAATTATCACCATTGCTATAACAAATAAAATGTTTGTTGTCATATATGTTGAGGAAATGTTAATTTTCTCCAACGACATCGCAATAATGAACCAGTTGAAGAGAGAGCTGTCTAATAATTTTCGTATGAAAGACATGGGTAAGGCTTTTGAGAATACATCAATCTGGCACAATACATCAGGGATGTTCTGAAAAGATTTGCTGTGGATGATTGCAACCCAGTATCTTCTCCTCTTAATATGAACCAGAAATTTTCATTAGTAATGTGCCCGTCAACAGAAGAAGAGGAGGAGATGAAGAACATACCGAAGAACATACCATATCTGAAAGCTATTGGTTCATTGTTGTTCGCTGCTCAGAACACGAGGCCGGATATTTGTTGCGCGGTTAATTTGTTAAGCAGATTCAATGCAAATCCTGATTGACCGTGTCGAAGGCTTTAGTTAGGTCAAGAGCCACGAGGACCGTCCTGTCGTTTGGCTTATACGTGTGGTGATGGCGTGTAAAGCAGTTGTTGCGCTGTGCTGCTTGCGAAACCCATGCTGGTGATTAGCACAGGGAAAGTGTTCGATCCGGCTGGGGTGGAGCAGTGCTTAAAGCGTCATTGCTACTGGAGAAAGCAAGGAGATCGGCCTGTATGAATCTCCTTTACTTGCATCTTTGCCAGGCTTCAGTAGCGGAACCACTCTGTGCATTTTCCAGGCATCGGGAACTAAGTGAGTGGCTAGCGACATGTACTCTACTCCCGGGGTATCCAAGTGATTTAACATCAGAAATTGTGGTGGTTCCAATTCCGGAACTTAAGTTGCACTGCTTTAAGTGGTCTAGTTATTTGTTCCGCTTATATTCGCGTATTCGACCAGCAGGGAAATGGCGAGTGGCTGCTGCGTTGATGATGGCCCGGAACTTCTCTCGGCTACTCGAACATCCGTCGGAATTGCTAGATTATTAAAGCTGCGGTTGGTGGCTTCTCTGAAGGCCTCCCAATCAGTTTTTTTTTTTGATTGAGAAACGTACGCCGTTCAGAGGCTATGAAGTCGGTTGGTCTATTTATTGAGATAATTTTCATATGTTGATTAGTCCAGGCAATTGATTGCAAGTGATATCTGGCGAGCTATTGCAATCGCCCATAATCCGAGTGGGAGCGTCCTCATTCACTGTGCAGAACGTAGAGCTATCATTTTGCTCTGCCATGCGGCTCTGGTCGTTGTCTAGGAGAGAATGCCACAGTTCGCAGTGAGCATTAAAGTCTTCTGGGACCAAGCGGTTATTGCCCTGTAGCCGATTGCTAATGTCAGGCAAACAACGCGGGACACAGCTACCAACCGGGATGTATAAGTATACTAGAGCGCCCGTTATCCCTCCGATGGTTGAGTCATCCGTTGCCCTTATACTAAGTTCAAGGTCCATAGGGACCTATTTCTATTTGTATGGAATTTTATATGAAAACGCATTTTTTTACATTTTTTTGTGTTGATTTATTATTATTTACTAATTATACATGTATAATGAATGTTAGATTTTTTTTATATATAACATTATTAATTTTTTATGAGTTTTATATGAAAAAAAGCCTAAAAAACTATTGTTGTGTAGATTGTCCCTCGTCCAATATATTTTCTGTGCAGGTGTAGCATCGATGCATAAGTGTTGAATGCTCTGCACAAACTGGATTGTTACAGGAATGGCAATAGGCCCTTGATTTCCGCTGCCGTCCGTACTCAGAAGGGCATAGGCGACATGACGGTCTGTTCGTTCTAGACGCAAACGACGGTGCAGCTCCTTCTGCCTGTCTTGATCATATCTAAAACGAACAAAATTATGTAGTTATTCTGCTTTTGAACATTAGAATTGTTTTTTCTTACCTTTACATCAAATGCTTCCATTGCGTTCCGTATCCTTGGATATGCGGTTGTTCAGCGCTCGTTCCTCTATGTTTGGTAGTGCCAATTTCTTTTTATTGGCTTCATCTCGTTGTATGAAATAAATGCAGCTAATGCAGCAAGGTCCACCATATTAAAAAACATGGCCAATGACCAGCGGTTTGTTGAGCGATTGCATGTATATGTGCCAAGCATCTGGTCAATTGTATCAACGCCCGATTTGATGGCGTTGTAATCCAAAATAGCAAATGGCTTCTTCTTTTCAGTTTGCATGTCCACACCGCAAGTATAATGTTGTGTCGACAGAAAAATTACCGCTTTGTTCTTCTTGGGCACATATGAACATAGTGCTATATCGCCGTCGTTGCAGCCGAACAACGTGCTGTTAACAGGATGCGTATGATTTTTTTGGAACTCCCGAGGCACACGTGTCTTTTTCGAGCGCACTGTTCCAACATATGCGGCTTTCTTCCTGATCAAAGTACGCGCCAAATCCAAAGTTGTGAAAAAATTGTCGGCATAAATTGTCCGGCCTGTATTCAAATATCTCTCCGAAAATTGAAGTACAACATTCTGCCCATGATTCACCTCTCGTGCCTGGTCAGGCAATTTCCCAGAGTAAATCATTCCTTTGACAGAATAAAATGTTTTGAGTCGCACAATCACAATATCTTTATACCATACCGTACAGGCTTCGATGGAATGTATTGTGTGAAGCGGGTGCGGCCTCTGTATGGGAATAACTGCTTATCAACGGTCACTGCATCATGCGGAGTGTAATCTGCTGCCAAGTTAGACTGCAACATTTGCCAAATATCAACAATAGCCGCAGTTTTGCTGTTGATTAGTCGCTGCTGTCGAGTATTTCCATTGTCGAATCTAAGGCATTATTTTATGCACTTCATACGATCTAATGATAATGCAGCTGTATATATTGGACAGCGCGTTGGGCCCCATAACTCTTCAAGAGGTTCACTATTCGATTTAGTGAGTCCAGCATACAAAATAATAGCCAAAACAACATGGAACTCTTTCAAAGTGATTGGTTTCCATTCCTTTGTGTTAGTTGGATTTGCCAAATTCCATGCCTTTCCGATTTGATTATGATGTACGTCATGTCTTCGGTGATAAGCCAGCGGAATATGGTAAAGGGATCATATGTGGTTCCTACTGGTCCCGGATTCCTCCTTGTGTAGTCGACCACGTTATGAGCACGAGTACGGGAAGTCGGTGGTGCATTTTTAGTCCATTTGGTGCATCTTTGGAAATGACGTAATTGTCACTTGTTTGCTAAGCATCAGTTTCTTCCTCTTCATCATCGTCGTCATCACTAATATCTTCATTGATGTCTATATGTGGTTCAGTTTCCGCATCCGAATCATCAACATGAAAATTTGTTTGATATGTGAAATCGTCATCATCCGCACCTTCAAGACAAAATGCAGGAATAGCACCTTCATCGTCATCAATTATCTCCGCACTCATGAAGTCTGCAAATCTATCATCCACTGCACGTCTTTCAACCTCACTCATTTGCTGGTAGCGTGTACTACGACTTTCACTGATTTTGTTTACGAAACTACAGCCGCTTTACATGATGATTCGGATTAGAGTAAGATTAGGTAAGAGTATGTGTAAAAAGTAAGGGTAAATTCAAATAACTCAAAAGGGACGGTAACAAAAATTCAAAAAGGGACGGAAAGTTGATTATGTTTCAAGGAAAGGCACAATAAAATAATCCGAAAAAGTAACTAAAATTCAAGGAACACGTTTGTGATGTGTTCAAACAATAAAACAAGCCAAAAGACTGTGCATTTATTAACGACTTTTTTAAATCTCAGTACAAGGTCCCAGCGGACCTTTTCACACGTTCCCGTACTAAACACATTTAAATCTCAATAGAAACTAAACTATTGGTCGGATCGCTTTGATATTTTAAAACGATTCTAGATAAAATTTTCTTGGAATACATGTGGGGGTCGGGTATACTTCCCATGGACCATCAAGGAGTAATTTCAGTTTGAAAATGAAAAAGGTCCCCTGGGACCTTCTCACCCGCCGGAGGTGAGAAGGTCCCAGGATTGAAACCTGCCAGTCCGTCACGACTTTTAGCCCTAAAAATGGAGTAAAACTAGTTGCAAGGTTTGATGAGCTATAACTCGTAAGCCAGACGACTTTCGGAAAATACACCTTAAGCATTTGTGTTGCATACAGGCAAACATTTTTCTCTTACACAATTTTGGACCTAGCTATGACCCTTCATGGTGTTTTCAGAGGTCAAACATCAAATTTGAGTCAAAATTTTTTTCAAACGTAAATAAGTCATTTTATTTTAAAAAGATTGATAAATTCTTATTTATGCACTATCAATTTCTTATATTTTAGGTTTCGTACACTTCATGGTTTTTGGATGGTTTTAACTATGCTATGTTTAGACGCATTAACGTTTTGAATTTAAGCATCGGTGGACCAGATTTCATGGATCAGCCGTTCGTAGATAAAGTGTTAGAACTTTCCGCCAACAAAATAATAATGATATCAGCTATTGGCAACGATGGCCCACTTTATGGAACCCTTAACAATCCTGGAGATCAGAGCGATGTTATTGGAGTTGGAGGAATCAACTCAGAAAACCTTGTGGCGAAGTTCAGTTCAAGAGGAATGACAACTTGCGAATTACCACGGGGATATGGTCGAGTCAAACCTGATATAGTTACATATGGCAGCCATGTAAAAGGAAGCGACATAAGTGGTGGTTGTAGGTCACTATCAGGGACATCTGTAGCTTCCCCGGTTGTGGCAGGAGCTGTAGCTTTGATTTTAAGTGGGGCTCCGGAGAAATTAAATTTAATCAACCCAGCTTCTGTTAAACAGATTTTAGCCGAAGGTGCTGTACAACTTAAACACAATAACATGTTCGAACAGGGTCACGGAAAACTTAACATATTAAAAAGTATGGAAATTCTATTATCATATACTGCAAAAATTACACTCAGTCCCGCATATATGGACTACACAAATTCCTATATGTGGCCATATAGTTCGCAGCCGCTACATTGTGGAGGTATGCCATCCATTATCAATGTCACGATTTGGAATGGTGTATCTGTAAGAGGCAAAATTGTTGAAGAACCTGTATGGAATCCGAACGTAGAAAAAAATGGCAGACTTCTGGACGTCAGCATTGAGTATTCTCCGATATTATGGCCATGGTTTGGATGGATGGCTGTGAAGATAAGTAAGTTTTTGTCAATTATTTACATACAGCTACTGATGCTCTTCCATAATGAATATAGTTATGATTTCTAAAATTTGCACAATTTTTTTTTGGTTCTTCAAAAATACAAAACTTAACCAATATGCACAATTAAATAATATAGCTATGTAAAATAGAAAACGCACTAAATTTTAGTGAAGGATGGAGTGTGTACTGAGTATGTCATCCCTCTTGTAACTTCTTAAAATATAGAGCCTATAAAATGTGAGGTATATACTTATATGTACAGAAGATTTGTAAGGATAACACTTTTTCGATTTTTCGATAGATTTTGCCATAAGGAAAAAAGTTACACAGCGACATACCAAAAAAAATCTTTTCGAAACGCCAGATTTAATTTTTTTTACTTTTTTACTTTTATTTGCCAGGTTTTTAGTAGGTAATACATATTATTTAAATATTACCCTTCCTAGTTCACATACAAATATACATTGCCACCAACCATACATACAAGTATAACATATGAGCGCGTGAGAATAGAAATACGACTGATTCGATTCTCTACAAATCTCTTAGTCGTATTTCTATTCTCAAGTGTTCATATGTTCTATTGTATCGTATCGATGGTACAATATCGATTGTTAAATCGATCCAATAATGTACAGTCAAAACCGCTTAAAACACTACAAAATTATGTCTTTTAAGCTGGCCGTTCATAGCTGATAAAATATAATTTATAATTAATTCCAGGGTTAATATGTGTTGGAATCAATAGAAAATCTACTTGCAATTGTTTATAAATTTATGTGAAATCAATTTGCCCAATGTACTAGATATCGAAAAGTTGTTATTTTCGTTTAGTTTAGTTTTTTGAATAAAGAAATAAACATTGTTGAATACATCGTCTGACATTTCTTTCAACTATAATATTTGGCGACAAAGAAAATGTTCACGATGAATACTCAGAATGTCACAAATATTTTGTAGCAGTTACAGGTATCTAACCAGCAGTTCATAGCGCAAATTCTCGTGGAAAGTCAGAAAAGAATGATCAGCGTTGTTCAAAGGTCATAGTATAGTGTCATAGTATTTTTTTTTTGTTAAAAAAATAGTCGTTTCGTTACCGAGTAACAGCCAACTCGCTTGCTTACCTCGTATCTTCCATACAAATGCTTGTTTAGTAATCTGAAAAGAACACGGCTATTAAAAAAACAAATTAAATACGTGGATTTAAAATAGTTATTTGAATATCTTATTGTAGCACAATTGATGCGCCGCCCATTTTCTTGTTGTTTAGCTCTAGTAACCTCATCCTTTATCTAATCTTGATAAAATTTAGCACGAGTATGTTTTATTTTTGGCAACGGATGGACTTAATTGAAATTGAAGAAATTCAGTTCAGATTTAAATATAGCTCCCATATAAATATGTTCATCCGATGTTATGTCTTTAGCTCTAAAAGCAATTGGGTACACGTCAGTTGGGATATCTTTTGTGACAAACCTTGTCCTCTAAAACCGTCAACAATTTGTAATCCAATGGGTCCAAATCTGGACTGCCTGAGGGCCATTCTTCAGAGGAAATGAACGCTGGCAAATTGTTCCGAAGCCAGGCCTGGGACGTTTTAGTCTTATGGGCCGGCGCAGAATCCTGCTGGAAAGTCCATGGCTGGTTTTGGAACAGGGAATTGTTAAGAGGCTTCACAACAGCTTCTAAAACCGTTTCTTGGTAAACTTTGGCCGATGTTTTGACTCCTTGTTCGCAGAAATGCAGGTCAGTGACCCCATCGTAAGAGACACCCACCAAAACATGACTGAAGCTGGGTGATGACCCTTTTCCACTTGGGATCAGTTCAGAGGCTTCCTTAGATAACCGCGAATACACTATAATCATTTTGCTTGTAAAATTTTTCCTGAACGGTAAAAATTTTTTCATCGAAGAACAAAATTTTTCTGTGCAAGTTATCAGCGTGCTTCAGCAAAAGGCGTTTGCATTTTTCAATCCTATTTTTTAAGCTGCCTTTTTTTAATGATTCGACTCATGGACTTTTGCGTGATATTCATCTCACAGGCCATGATTTTTTGTTTTCGGAGCGGATTTCTGTGAATTCTTGATTGAACGGCTTTGATGACATGCGGTGTTTGGGCGGCCCGACCGGTGGCGGTCTTTTAAATCTCAAGTCTCCTCAAACAGTTTTATGCATCGGTAGACGAACATGCGGCTAATCCCTTGTGGCCAATAATGTTTATTTCATTTCACACTTGAAAAGCGCTATTACAGTGATACAGTTCTTATTATCTGAACACTCCATGATGGTGGATGGTGGAAGTTGAAACAATTTTAAAATCCCATTACAGACTAACGCTATTGAGTTGTGCTTTCAAGACCCATATGACATTAACGGGGTATGTTCAGTTCTACTATTGAAATGGGTGTGTTCAATGTTGTAACAGTATTTATGACCCTACTAGGTAATTATGTGTAAGCTCTTGAATGGCTACGTACCATTACGGCTACAACAAATTATTTTTTAAATTTATTCTAACAGCAAAGTGCTACCGTATTTCTCCTTTAAACTAAATTTACATTTTTTGTAAAAATGACTTAATTCGGTATTTTTAAATTTTTTTTTACCAAAATTTCCAGTTGCCTAACATATGTGAAAGTGATGACGTTTTTACTGGTACTATCGACAGAAATAACACTGATTTATATTAGTGTCAAAACAAAAAAAAAACTTGATACAGCTCTAATACGATTCTTTTGAAGTAAAGATTAATAGTCAGCTTGGAAATGATGTTTTTGTGTTAGAACGTATCTTAACATCTTTGATCTCTGATGCTGTAATTTCCTTGGATGAAATTCTCAGGTCAGTCCGATTTGCACCGGTATTTCGCCAGAATTTGAGGACAATACATTATAGGCTCGAGATAAGGAGGAAAATCTAGGGTTTCAAATGTGGTTGTAGTAAGTACTTGGACCGGTTTTGACTCCAGATTTATGTCTTTCAAAACTTCGAATCTAGGCCGTCGATCTTTTGGAAATTTCAGCCATGGGGGCCCAGCCACCATAGACGATGAGATATTAGATAATCTGGAGAGCAGCCTCGGCTTGCGATGTCAGCAGGGTTACATTCGGAATCTACGTGTCTCCACTTTTCATTTCCAACATTTTCCAGAATAGTTGACGTTATGTTGCCGACGAAAGTGCTCCATGAACAGGGTGGTTTTGTTAGCCAGGCCAGCACGGTCGTTCAGTCTGTCCAGTAGTGTGTAGATTCATTTGCCAGTTGAAGATTTGGAACAACTGCTACTGCTAATTCTAAAAAGAAGAACAGCTCCACAAAGTTCCAGTCGTAATAACGAGACCTTTTTTTTATTGGTGCGACACGAGTTTTCGCAGTCCGAAGAGAAGTATGTGTCGAGTTGTTTGGAAATTCAATTCGAATGTAGAGTGCAGCAGCATAACCGCTTTCTGATGCGTCACAAAATCGTGGATTTCAACCTGTCTTAATGGCTGAAATTTAATCCATCGAGGAATTTTTATTGTGTCTATTAACGGGCAATTTTTTACGAAATTGTTCCAGTTCATTTGATTAATTGGTTTCAACGAGTCATCCCAACTTATTTTGTCTAGCTAGACATGCTGCATAATCAACCTAGCCACTACTATCACTGGAGCCAGCTATCCGCAAGGGTCGAAAAACTTGGCTATGGTCGATAGAACTTCTCTTTTGGTACACGATTGTTTTTCTTCGATAAGTGGCGAGGTAAAAGTGAAACAGTCAGCTGATATATGCCATCTGATCCCCAAAGTCTTCATTGAGGATCCTTCCGAAATATCCAACCAATTGACGGGTAAAATTTGTTCTGGAGGCAGGTCTTCAATCACCAAAGGATTATTCGAGCTCCATTTTCTAAGTTCGAAACCTGCTCCAGGGCTGAAATTAATTCCCTTCGAGTATTTAAAGCTTCATCTATAGTATGGCCGCCTGCTACGACATCATCATCGTATAAGTTTTGTCGTATTTTTTGCGAGGCTAAAGGGATTTGTCTTTCACATCTTCCGCAAGTTGAAGAAGTGTCCGAATGCGAGGAATGGGGCGCAATTTACTCTAAATGTGACAGAAGCTCAAAATCTTTCACTGGATCTTTTGGCGACTTTCGAAACAGAATTCACTGATATTTGGCTTGGCTAGAGTCTAACAATATTTGGCGGTACATTTTAGTTACATCGGCATTGAACTCGTTCTTGAAAAAACTCCACTTAAGTATCTGCAAAACGAGATCTTGTTGAAGAATTAGTCCAGGATGTAAAATGTCATTCAAGCTTTTTTTGTTTGAGGTGTGGCTGGATGCATTAAACACGACTCTAAGTTTTGTTGTCACTCGATCTGGTTTAATCACGACGTGATGTGGTAAGTAGTAAGAGGGTTTTCATTTACTTCCGATGGCAAAATTTTCCTCATGTGACCTAGTTCGAGGTATTCCAGAATGGACTGATCATATTGCTCCTTAATTCTTAAATCTTTTTTGGTTTCTCCTTCACTTCCCAAAAACGTGTTAGAATTTTCTTGATTGACACTGTACTGCACAGTGAAATTTGATTTTTATTTTTTGTTTGTTGACTGACGGGTCCGCCAATCACACATCCAAAAACTGTTTAATAGATTCAACTGATGGCGTCGGAGCACCAATAGTAAATGTTATGGGGCCGATATATATTTCAATCAATAGATCAACTGGCCGACTTGCATAAAAACAAGGGTCTGCCAGCTCAAATTTGGCAGTTTCATGCTGTTGCAATAGGTCCAATGTTCTAGGTGGTAGACTAGATGACAGGGTCTTCGAAACAGGTGCCCATACTTCTAGCTCGAAACTTGGGTCCACGCGAGAACAAAGGTTAAAAAGACAGGCTGTTGTAGAGGTTTACGTGCACGAGGTTTCGTTTAGTTGGAAGCTTCAAACGATTTTTAAGTTTTTCTGAGATAAACGTGGCTTGAGATCCAGGGTCAATTATAGCACGGACATCGTATCTTTGTCCTCTAGATTCGATTTGAACAATAGCTGTAAACGACAAGGTTTTTCGATTTTGATTATTTTTACCCTCTTATAGGGTCAAGGCAGTGACACTAGGAGATTCTAAGTTCTTTGTGGACTGTATCAAGATTGTTAGGGCTGCTGCAGTTGTACTGGGGCGTACACCAGTCTGTGTTGTATCGCCACATGTAGAGTTGGCCCCGTTGCCTTTATGCAGAAAACTGTGGTGTTTTAGCTTACAATCTCTACAGGTGTAGCGACTTTTGCAATCTCTCACTCCATGATCAGAAGAGAGACAATTGTAGCATAAATGTGAAACTTTTACGATATGTATTCGATCACTAGTGTATTTGCAAGAAATCTTGGACACACTCTCAAGAAATGCTCTTCTCTACAAAGTTGGCAATTTGGTGTACCATTTGTATTAGAGTCTTCGCGCATTTTTACATGATTTTTATTTTTAAACCCCGTGACATTTGAGTTCTGTGAAATATTTGTTTGAAAAGAATTAACGCGAGTGTCTTTTTTGCCATAATCAGATCGAGGCTGATTATTTTTCGAGAAGGCAGGTTTTATATCTCCAACAGATTCTAGGGTTTTGAATTTGTGTGTCAAAAACGAATCAAATTCAGCCCATGTTGGGATTGTTGTAAAATCTTTTAAAGATTTTTTAAATTCTTCTAGAAAAGTGCGGGGTAGCTTCGCTGAGCTAAGGTAGACTAATATCGGATCCCATCTCTTGATGTCGATGCTGAAGGTAGTTAGGATTTAAATACATCCATTGACCATGCGCTGAAACTTCTGTATTGAGGAACCAGATTCTAAGGAGACCTGGGGCAAATTAAACAATGTCTTTAGCTGTTCGTTTATTTGCATTCGCGTGTTTTCGTAACGGGCTACAATTTCCCCACGCAGTATCGAAACCTTCGTTTCTTAAAGGAACTTAGCTAATAATTTCCCTGGCTTCTCCTGCTGTTTTTTTGTTAAGGTGAAACAGTTTTTCAACCTAGCTTAGTTTTAAATTATTTATGTAAATCGCCGAAAATAGATCTCTAAATGTTGGCCAGTTTTGGTCCCCCCTTGAAATGTAGCAGTGTCGCCGGGTGGTACTCGAGAAAGATTATTATCGTGATCCTGTGTCATCAGTGTCGATGTTCTTTCCTGCTTTTCCTTTGTTTGGCGTTCGGAAATTGTCTGGATTCAATGCGCTGAGTACGTTTTTATAACTGGATAGCGCCCCCTTGTAGTGTTATCTTAACTTCGTCTTATCAGTAGGTGTCTCTCCAGCTATTTCCTCTCGATCTCGGCACTCCAGATATGATCGCTTTACTTGATCCCACAGAGAATTGAGCTCCACTCGTAATATTTCCAAGGCTTCCACTCGTAATACTTCCAAGCTTTCTTCCTAATTTTGTGACTATATAGACGGATTCGAAGTCCCTCAAATCATTGACACAGTTAACAAATTTGTCTGTCAATGCCTTTGCCATTTTTGCACCCTCAATATAGTAGCAGCAATCCGAGTCAAAATAAGTTTATTAATCGCAAAAAAAACTTTTCCAAAAATCGCAACAAAATTGTTCTTCCTAAAATTGCCAAAAAAAATCCTCAGCGTTTGCCAATAATTATTCCAAATTTTCCAAAAAAAAAATTCAACTTAATTTATCTATCCAAAAATAAATTGCACTCCAAGTTTTTTTCCCAAATCGCAAAAAATTACATTCAATTTTCGCAAAACATTTTTTTCCAAGAGGTCGGCTTTCTATATCGCTCAAAGTTGTGTTCCGGAATTTATTTCAAAAAAAGAAAATGACATCCAAGTTAGCCATCAAAGATTTTTCCATCAAGGGGAATTTTCCAACATGCAAGTTCGTTGGAAAACAAAAATTCGAAAATTTTGCGTATCAAAATTTGTCGAGAAAAAAAATTTAAACGATCTGTTGGTATTTAAAATTTTTCCATTGCGAATTCACCCAACAATTATTTTTCGTAACATAGAATTTTCCAAATTTCAAACTTTCAGTTTAATGGCGTCGTTTTTGACCGCAGTTTCCAGGAATTGGCATAAATTTCCAATGGAATGTTAGAAACAAAGATGGCCGCTAGCGATCGAAGTAAGAGTCAAGTGTTTATGTTGTTGTAGATTTTGATTCATTCCAAAATGACGTCGCAAGGTTACGTAATATCATGTATTTTTATTCGCACGTAATGACAAGAAAAGGGTCATGCAGCATAACTTTGCTTCAATGTCGGGCTTGTAACAGCAGCCGTGCCGTGTCTATAGCTGCTCCCTCATCATTTGCTTGTTTTTTTGTGCTAAGTTCTTGGGTACTTACTACTTCTTCGCTGGGTTTTGTGGTTATGTTTTGTACCTCTCACAGCGATTTTGTCCTTTCGAAGTCTTCTGGGGGTCGTTTTGTGGCGGTGTTTAGTTAAAGTGTGCTATTTTTTGTGTGTTTTAATTCAGTGTGTTGTTTTATTGTTTTGTTCACTTATATGTATGTACAATATGTGTTTCGTCGTTTATGTTTTAAATTCAATGTTTAATTTAATGTTTAGTTTCAAAATGTTTCTTTATGTTCACAGTGTTTTTTTTTTTTGTACAATAATTGTTTGTAAAAGTGTTGTTCACAGAATTTGTTTGTAATTTGTATTTCAATGTTTTATGTTCACAATATTAGTTTTAATGTTTAATATGTGTTTGTTTTTAAAAGAGTTTATTTATATCACTTGTCACGGTGGAAAGTGGAACTAAATGCACGATTCAAGTTCAGATTAACAAATAAATTAATCTTCGCTTTGTGTGAGCCTATGTGCCGTTTTAGAACACACGCATAGGCTCGCCACATAGCGACATTAACAATAACAAAACAGGACAAGGGAGAATGTGCGAAAATGTGAAAAATGAGCTTGTGTACACAACGGTGGCAATGTACTTGACTGTATTTTCCATTTCGTTTATACACACAAGCCATCGTGCATTCTCAATAGAAGCAGTGCTGCTACAAATTAAAGCACTGTTTCAATAAATCCAATTTTTTGCCTTTGAATCGCTTTTCCTTGTTCGTCCGATTCATGAGGTAATTGCCAAAAAGGTATCAAGGTGAAAATGCATTAAATGTAATTTTAACGTCATGGAGGCATTGATTTTTTCAAAATAATACAGCAAGTTGTCCGCTCGTGTCTGTATGTCATCTCGCTGTACACGGTTCTTTCCTAAAAAAAGACTTCGATGACTTGTTTCAATGCGTCCCATGCACATAGGTGGATGGAAAGTGACAATAATTTAAAATGTTCTAAATTTTGTTTTCATACACAGATAAAATATCAAAATCTTATATTTTCTGTGTAATAATAGATGTAATATGAATCGGAATGTTTATTTTCATGCAAAAAAAGAATCAATAAAACAGTCATCAATGTTTTTTCGAAATAATTTTGTGCATATCTTGAGCAAATTTTTGAAATTCATACCTTCACTTAATTGTGCATAAAAGCGAAACGCGTAAATCGATTTTGATCTATGTCTCATTTTGTTCATAGGTTATGTGACTTTACGTGAAAGGACTAGACACTTTTTACCGTTTTGTATTTTTTATGAATTAAAAAAAATAATTTAAATTTTTAGGAAAAAATATTTGTTTTCTTCATACATTAATTTATAACTACGAAACTGTTGCTTATGTTGCGAAATGTTGTATGAAGATATTAAAGGAATTGTAATTTTTTAAATTTGTTTCAGCTTATTCGGACTAGTGGTTCTCGAGTTATGACCAACAAAAAAGCCTTAAACGTAACATATTCCCCTATACAATACTTACTAACTTCACCCTATACAATACTTACTAACTTCAAATTAATTATTAAATTATTATTGGATGTACCTTGACCAAACGAATGATGCAGAAGTTCTTCTTTTTGGGGCTACTTTCTCAAACAATTATCAGAATTGAGTCCCGAATCAATCACCTGAAAAATGTTGTACTGTGTGAGGAACGAACACATCCAACGAAACTTAAAAATACCTCTCGTTAAAGAGGCAATTCAAAAAATCAATATAAATCACAAAGAGAAGCTCGAACGCCATGGTAACATACTTGCTATACAATTATTGTACAGTCCAAGCTATTTAAGATTTCGGAGAAACAAACGCCGTGTTTTCTAATCTATACTTGTGCTTCAGCCGTAACAGTAATCGCGATAACACGCTCCCGAAAGACTTTGTATAATTCTTTTTTCTGTGTCACGTGGCTTAAATTCTCTTATCCGTGATCCTTAAAACAGTCAAAACCAATCACGAACGAACACTCAAAAAAGACTGTGTAGAATTCTTTTTTACGTCACGTGGCTTAAATTCTCTTATACGAGATCCTTAAAACAGTCAATACAAATCGCGAAGGAACACTCCAAAAAGACTGTGTAGAACCCTTTATTCTACATCACGTGGCTTAAATGCTCTCATACGTGATTCTTAAAATAGTCAACACGAAAAACCTACAAAACCTCTAGAGTTATCCTTTATACATACATAACTAGGGTTTTTCACTCTACACAATATCGCTAACACTCTGTAAATGACTGAAAGGGTCATCTAGCCCTTTATCACGAGGTTTAAGCAAAACCAGGTTTAAAATTCTCAGACACGTGATCCATACCTGTTATATACTATTTTGACCAAAATAATGAAAATTTCTGCCAATAATAACAAAATTCATACTACGATTCATTATTGAAATATACTTAAGATTCGTATACCTATTGTTATGCTCCTTTGGAGCAGATTCAATAGTTCAAATAAAGCATATGTAAAAACAATAACTTTGGCATTTCGTTAAAAACTTGTCTTCTATTTAAATATGGATAAAAGAGGTCAAGCGAAGGTCCCCAAAAATAGGGCCGTCATATCCTTTTATTTACTTTCTAAAGCAAAGCTATAGCTCTTATCATAGAGAAACGGTATAAAGAATAATTCCTAGGAAGTACAATTTTTTTAAGTTTTTTTTTGCAATTTTGACCGTGAAGATGATTTTTTTTTGATTCTTTATGTTGACATTTTTTGTTCTTAACTTAAATTTCATACCCTCGATAATATAATACCTACAGTATGTCAGCCTTGGGAATAAAACCACTGTTTTTATTGAGATTTATACAAAAATAATTTTTATTTACCTGTAATAATAATTAAGTTAATAAAAAATAAAATTAACAATTTAACAAAATTTAGTTAGATCCATCTATAACATACATATTTTTTACACTTAATTTATTATAGATGATGAAGTTAGTTTTCTAAATTTGTAAATACCCAGTCGTTCATACTACTTATTTATCATCATTCTTTGCCAATTCTTGCTTGGCGCTACTAGGTTAAAATTTTTGACCAAATTTCGTGAAACCAGTTTTGTCATCCTCGAGTTGAGATTGAAATGTTGCGAATAACTCATTCAGGTTGCAGAGAACCATTATCTTTTGCATTTGAACTTTCTTGCTATAGATGCGTACAAACACCTAGTCTTTCATCCCTGGCTTCAGGCGACTCATATCATCTCGATGATAAAATTGAGTTACTAGAGCTTTAGGGTTGCACTCTAAAATTGTTCCCTTTTTCATATTGAATAGGGATTAACCGGCGCATGACCTCTTTTAGCAATTATTAAATAGAAGACAAGTTTTTAACGAAATGCCAAAATTCTTTTTTTTTATAAAATTATTTTTCGGCTTGAGGTCATTTGTTTAAACTCGTTGTTCTCTGTTGTTTAAGTTTTATTTGTCCCAATATTTCGATTGACTTCGTCAATCATCTTCAGGGGTTGTCACTGACATAATACAAAACATGATTACATTTAATAAACAAAACATTAACACAATATTTGAAAAATAATTAGATTACAAAACAATGTCGTCCGTCTGATTATCGCTGTCAACTGATTTTTGTGTTACTCTTCAGCTTCCGTCTGTGCTTATGCACCACATTTCTATATATGTGTGCGATCCCATCTGTGTCCGTTTTGTAATTAATTCTCCTCTCATTAGGTACGTCAATAATGTTAAGCATTTCGAGAGTGTATCTTCTTCTATAATTTCTCTCTTGCGCTACAATTTTTACGTCGGTAAAGTCAGGCTAATGTCCAGTCAATGTACAGTGGCCCGCAAGTGCTGTCTATTGTCTATTATGGGCCTATTTACGGCTTTTAGGTCAGATTTGTGGGATGAAATTCTTGTCTTAAGTTTAGTTTTAGTAGTGCCGACATATACCTTTTGGCATATGTCGGACTTGTCACCATTGCACTTTATTTGGTATACAACGTCTGATTTATCTTCGTTATTTATTCGAGATTTTGTCCTGCTAAATAAACTGTTTTCTGTACTGTGTATCTTTAGTGCAAGTTGATATTTGTCTTTGTTATAAATGTTGGAATGACTAAGCCTTTCTGATAAACCCGGTATATATGTTGTTGGTTTATATATTTTTGTTACAGTTTCTGCGATGACAGCTGAAGAATTGGATTTTGATTTCCATTTGTTTCGTAGGTCTGTGATGGTTTTGTGTGGGAAGTCATTCATCCTATGTCGCTAATATCAAAAATTCTGAATTGATGAAGTTAGTCGCTGCATTACTAATTACTCGTCTAGGATGCTTTGAACTAAAGTTAATAAGTCTGCCAGAAGCTGTAGGTTTTTGGTACCAATCTAATTTTAGTAACTGACCTTGTCGACAAACTATTGAATCTTAATATGGTAATTTTCCGTCGTGTTCCATCTCCATTGTAAACTGTATTTGTCTGTTAAATGAGTTGAGTACATCCAGAGTGTTCTTAATTTCTTTTTTCTTAAAAATTCCAAGAGATCGTCCAGATATTTCGTTAATATTTTGGTTTGTATGTCATCTTGTCTAGTGAGGTGTCTAGAAGCTCTTCCATAACTATGTCGGCTATTACTGGGGATGCTGGAGAGCCCATTGGCATCCCTTTTCGCTGCTCGTATATCTTTTCATCATATTTAAAATACCTAGTCTCCTTTATGCAAAATGTCACCAATTCTAAAAAAGGTCCTTTGTAATATTTGTAAATTCCCTTATAGTGTCCCATTTCTGTTCAATTGTCTTAATTGCGAAATTTACTGGGATGCTTGGAAATAAAGAAATAACGTCAAAAGAAACTGAAACCTCATCATCATTAATACATATTTCGTCAATTTTACTCTTGAAATGCTTGGAATCCCTTACGTTGTATTTCGATTCCTTCGTCAAGTTTTTTAAAATCCCAACTAAATATTTACAGAGCCCATATCCAGGGGAGTTTATTGAATAGCTAATGGGCCTTAGAGGAGTACCATCTTTGTGTATCCGTAAATTCTGGGAGGCTCGATTTTCACCGTAGACGTATGGTCTAGTGGACTTTTTTGCTCGGTACAATCCCAAGAATCTGAAACGCGAAGCGCCCATTAAGATTTTTTTCCTTCCATATATATATATATATATATATATATATATATATATATATATATATATATATATATATATATATATATATATATATATATATATATATATATATATATATATATATATATATATATATATATATATAAAGGGTGTCCCAAGAAGAACGCAATTTTTAAATCTGGCAACATTCGAAGTGTCATTGTTTGACATTTAAACAATTGTTATTGTTTGTTAGTAGAAGGTACGAGGTTAGTAAAAATGGAGCGCTACACGAGTGAACAACGCATTCTCATTGTAAAATTGTTTTACCAAAATGGTGAAAGTTTTGCGGCTACAGTTCGCAAAGTGCGATCAATTTGGGGTCACAATAATGCTCCAAAAGAGTCAACTGTAAATGATTAATGGATTAATGGATAAATTTGCCGAAACTGGGTCTGTTAGTGATGTAAAGACAACAACGCGCCATCGACCAGGTCGATCGACCGAAAATGTCGCAGCTGTACGTGATGATGTCGCTCAAACTCCATCCACCTCAATTCGACACCGAGCTCAGCAAATTGGTGTCTCCAAATCCACTTTGCAGCGAATTTTGACGAAAGATTTGCATCTTCATGCATACAAAATTCAATTGACTCAGGAACTGAAGCCAGCTGACCATGGACAGCGAAGGGAGTTCGTTAATTGGGTATTGGAGAGACAACATGAAAATGCTGATTTTGCCGATAAAATCATCTTCAGTGACGAGGCCCATTTTCATCTTGATGGCTTCGTCAATAGGCAGAATTGTCGCATTTGGGGTGCGGAAAATCCTCGAGTGATTCACGAGAAGCAAATGCATCCTCAACGTCTCACTGTGTGGTGTGGTTTTTGGGCTGGAGGAATCATTGGACCTTTTTTTATGAAAATGAGGCAGGTCAAGCGCAAACAGTCAATGGTGTTTGGTATCGTGAAATGATAACCAGTTTTTTCTTGCCTAGAATTGAAGAAATGAATGTGGAGGGCATGTGGTTCCAACAAGACGGCGCCACATGTCATACAGCCAGAGAAACAATTCAATTGCTGCATCAGTCATTTCCCGGTCGTGTTATTTCGCGTTTTGGAGATCAGAATTTGCCGTCTAGATCGTGCGATTTAACACCATTAGATTTTTTTCTTTGGGGTTTTTTGAAGTCGATGGTTTACGCGAATAAGCCGACGACGACTCAAGCCTTAAAAGACGAAATTGGACGCTGCATTAATGAAATACCGCAGCATTCATGCAAAACGGTCATTGAAAATTTCATTAAAAGATCGCGTGCATGCCAGCAAAGCCGCGGCGGCCATCTGCACGATATATTGTTCCATACATAACCTCATTCTGTCTACTTTACGATATGATAAAGTTTCACGATTTTTTCTTAAATATCTGTGTTTTATTTAAAATTTAAAAATTGCGCTCTTCTTAGGACACCCTTTATATATATATATATATATATATATATATATATATATATATATATATATATATATATATATATATATATATATATATATATATATATATATATATATATATATATATATATATATATATATATATATATATATATATGGAAGGAAAAAAATCTTAATGGGCGCTTCGCGTTTCAGATTCTTGGGATTGTACCGAGCAAAAAAGTCCACTAGACCATACGTCTACGGTGAAAATCGAGCCTCCCGATTTTGAATTCCAGTTTTTTCTCAGACTTTATTTTTTTTTAGAAAAATTGCAAATTTCTTTCTTTCTTGGTCTCATATTTCGTAAACTATTTCAAATTTTGACTTATTTTCAAAAGTAAAGTTGTAGCTATTGTCTCGGGCTACAATTTCTCTGAACATATTACTTAGAAAAAACTTCGGTTTCATGGTCAAAAAGTCGAAAATATAGAAAATTCACGACTTTTTGTTACGTTTTTTTTTTGGATATTTTTGCCTATAACAGCCAAACCATTGAGATTTTCGATCCAATACTAACACAAAAATTGTAGCCAAGACAATAGTTAAGAACTCTCTAGTACATCGCAAAAGCGTTGGAACGCTCCTTTAGGCAGTTTTGGCCTTGTGAAAGTGCACATTTTTCGTGAAAATATTGATAAATTACCATTTTCAGTTGTTCATAGCGCAAAATCATAAAAATATTAATTTTCTTATTTTTATTCTATTTTTTTATCCAAAAATATAGTGTTTTTTTTGTTTTGTTCAATATTTATTTTGAAAATTATGAGAAATTCATTTAAAGTAAAAAGTAATTGTATTGATAGAGACAAGGTATGAATCAAGAAGAAAGAAATTATTGTTTTAAACGATTTCACATCAAAAATTCCAATTCAGTGTATTTTTCATTCAAAGATTGCCTTCCAAATCTTTTCGAGATTCCATACGAGGCGCTTTCTTTCGGCCTTCAGATACAGATGCCATTATACCTTCACGGTTTTTGTCGATTGAGCGCTTAGCAACACTAGCTAGTAACTGGACATGACGCTCCGTACCTTGAATATGACAAGGTATTAGTGAGTCTGGAAATGGTGGATCTTCATCATCTACAACAACTTCATCATCTAACACAGTCGATACTTCTGTTTCGACTAGCAAATATTCAGGTATTGTAAGTCTGCGTTCGTTATGCTGATCCAACATGAATTCATGGAGTCGGTCAGGAATTTTGCCACAATTACATCGAGATGTTTTGAGCTGGCATTTACATTTTCCGATGTAAAATATTTTCGTTGTGCTGTCAATAAATTCTCTGAATTTAGCATAATTTTTTGTTTGTCTCTTGCAAGCTTCACGGTAATTTTTCAATAATCCGCCTAATTTCTTAATAATATTTTTTTTTTCAACAACCTCAATATTTAATTTGTTCCAAATTTGTATCAATTTGTCGCAAACGTGTGGGGTGAATGTGTCGTATGAAAACATTTTATGTGCGTTTTTGCAACGAGCGCCCAAGAAAAAATAATGTTTCAAAATGTCGCTCGTAGTTGGAAGCGAAATATCGTCAAATTCAGCCTCTAAACCGAATGCCAATACGTTTTGCGAAGGCATATGTTCTTGATTTAATGATGACGCTGATGATTCTGGCTGCGTCTCCATCTCCACATTATCTGTATTATCAGAATCCACTGGATTATCCATCTTTTTATATCTTAAATAAAAAAAAATGTTTTTTATTAGCACTGCACAGTTTATACACGAAACAATTATTTCTAAAACTTACATTTGCGGCAGATATTTTAAAATGCGTATTTAATTTTATGTGTATTTGATGCTGTGATCGTTTACAATAAACTAACAAAAATGCGTCAAATGAACTGAAAACAATAGAAGAAATAAAATAAAAAACAATAGAAGAAATAGAAATAAAATAAATAGAGTAAAACAGAATAAAAAAAATAGAATAAAAATAAGAAAATTAACATATTTATGATTTTGCGCTATGAATAACTGAAAATGGTAATTTATCAATATTTTCACGAAAAATGTGCACTTTCACAAGGCCAAAACTGCCTAAAGGAGCGTTCCAACGCTTTTGCGATGTACTAGAGAGTTCTTAACTATTGTCTTGGCTAAAATTTTTGTGTTAGTATTGGATCGAAAATCTCAATGGTTTGGCTGTTATAGGCCAAAATATCCAACAACAAAAAACGTAACAAAAAGTCGTGAATTTTCTATATTTTCGTCTTTTTGACCATGAAACCGAAGCCCGAGACAATAGCTACAACTTTACTTTTGAAAATAAGTCAAAATTTGAAATAGTTTACGAAATATGAGCCCAAGAAAATTTGCAATTTTTCCAAAAAAATTAAGTCTGAGAAAAAACTGAAATTCAAAATCGGGAGGCTCGATTTTCACCGTAGACGTATGGTCTAGTGGACATTTTTGCTCGGTACAATCCCAAGAATCTGAAACGCGAAGCGCCCATTAAGATGTTCAAATCGCCCCACCCATATATATATATATATATATATATATATATATATATATATATATATATATATATATATATATATATATATATATATATATATATATATATATATATATATATATATATATGTATAGTGTATTTTTAAAAAATGTCGATCATAAATTTACATACGAGAATAATTTTTTTTATAATTACAGTTGTTAAGAAAAATGGATGTTCTTTTGAAGGCGAATCCGAAGGATACATAAGTCTTGTAGTAGATACACTTGTGAGGGGAAGAGGGCAGCAGAAGTACACAATGCGTTTCCCAATAATCGTTCGAATCGCACCAAAGCCTCCTCGACACAAACGTATTTTATGGGATCAATATCACAACCTCCAGTATCCACCGGGTTACATTCCACGCGACAATCTAAAAATAAAATCTGATCCGCTTGACTGGAGAGGCGACCACTTGCATACGAACTTTCGGGATATGTATCACCATTTACGAAATCTTGGATATTACATTGATGTGTTGGGAACACCGTACACGTGCTTTGATGCTGTTGAGTATGGTACACTATTAGTTGTTGATCCAGAAGAAGAATTCTTCGATGAAGAGATTTATAAATTGCAGAACGATGTATATAATTTGGGTCTTGGAGTGATAATATTTGCTGACTGGTATAATACAACTGTTATGAGACAAATGAATTTTTATGATGAAAATACCAGAGAATGGTGGATGCCAGACACTGGAGGTGCAAATATTCCTTCCCTAAATGATTTACTGTATGGATTCGGTATATCATTAAGCGACATAATCGCAGAAGGATATTTCAGTCTTGGTGAACACAGTATGTACTATGCGAGTGGATCGACTCTAGATATGTTTCCAAAAGCGTCCAATAATATAATTGTTTCCGCTCGTTTGAATGACCAGGGAGCTGAGGTGAGTTATTTTATAATTTACTAGCATCACTTCAAATTCGAGTAAATACTTTATTAAACCTTTTATATTTATGTCATATTGCTCAGTTAGCATATTGTAACGCGTGATCCATTTCATGGTTCCCTCCTTTTTAAAGAAAACAACACAGAGAATTCAAATTAAATGGGGAATGTTTATTATCATATAAAAGAACTTTCTTTGGCATTTATTTTTTGAAGATTATGTCTATCAAATGTTGCCCGCGGCCACGACTCAGATGCTCCATTCGTTGAGTCCAATTTTCGATGACTCATTCGAGAATTTCGACTAATAACTGGCGAATGATACGCGTGATGTTTCGCTTCAAAGCCTGAATCGAAGCGGGTTTTTTCCGCATAAACTTCAGACTTTACATATCCCTACAGGAAAAGTCTTACGGTGTGATATCACGATCTTGGTGGCCAATCAACCGGCCCAAAACGTGAAATTATCTGCTCAACGAAGTGTTCTCTTAATTAATCCATTGATTGGTGCGATGTGTGGAAGGTGGCGCCTTCTTGTTGAAACCAAATGTCGCCGAGATCACGAGCTTTAATTTCAGGAATCAAATAGTTGGTTATCATGGCACGATAACGGTCGCCATTAACGGTTACGTTCTCACCGGCACCATTTTTGATGAAATTTGTACCGATGATTCCACCGGCCCACAAACCACACCAAACCGTTATTTTTTCTGGATAAAGTGGCAGCTCTTGAACCTCTTCTGGTAGCTCTTCGTCCCAAATGCGGAAATTTTGCTTATTTAATGGGCTTCATCGCTGAACAAAATTTGGCTCGAAAACGCACGAAACATATTCTCCACAGAACGTGAATTTTCGTAATAAAGTTGAAAGATTTGTAAAGGTTGTTCAGGTGTAAGTCTTTCCATGATGAAATGCCAAACAATACTAAACAAAAATAGCATGACACGAATCACACGTGATCTGTCAAAAAAGGTTATTGAAAAAAGTATCTCTACTTGGATCACCCATTTATTGCAAGCATTAGTTTGTCAAATACTGATAGGTAACAAAATGCAAGTCAGTAGTCGTTCGTTAAACATTAGCGCATCGTGTTTCGCCGTGAGCGAGGGTAATTTATGAAAACAAAAAACAAAATTGTTTCAATATAATCATTTCCAAAAATGTTGGAAGTTTTATTAGAAAGCAAAATTACCTTTGTACCTTTGCCTGATGAGTCCCTGCAAAACACCGTGTGCAGAAACGGTACTGAACGGCTACCCAGAGTAGCTTTTCAAAGGGCATTGACAGGAACAATAATGTAGCAACAACATAGCGGAAGTCTCCGCTGACACACCCGGCGTTGCTTACCGCTCATGCCGCGAACCGTGTCAACGCTTACTTTCTATCGCGATCGAGTATGACGGAGGCGAATCCTCCATGGTTGGAAACGCGATAGACGATGGATCCGACGAGGTAGCAGAAGGGTGGCACCTCTGAAGAACCACCAATCAGGCACAAAATCATGACTGCCGACGATCTGCACGCAGCCTTCTCTCCGGACAACTATAATTTCATCGAAATCAGGCAACACATCCGCAAATTTGTGCATGGAACTTCGACTTGGTATAGTGGTTTGCTAATTTTTTAAAACTACTATCTTGGTGACAATTCGCCATACAACGCCGTTTCCGTTCGAACTTCCGCAATCCGGACACGTCCGTCACTTCCCGGAAAAACGTTCACGACGCGACCTAACTTCATGCTGTCGGAGGTATCTGCTGTCGGTTTTTGAGGTCAATGTCTTCTTCGCTGACGTCGCGCTGAGGAAATTGCCATTTATACCGTTGGTAAAGATTTGTTTAATATATCTCTATCCACTATGCGCAAAATTTCTTGCTGAGGGCTTGCATTTTCTATACCAATTTATAAAAGAAAACGATGCCTCTTTAACAGCGGGTTCGGAGGGGTAAGATCGGCGACCCTTCAAAGAAATTCCCGGGAAAAGCGATAAGCTTTTATTCTGATTGTCATTCGCCGGACTAAGTGGGCGAGACTTTAAGCACGCCTCTATGCGCGCTAACACCGTAGACAGCTCCTAAAAATTTAACTTAATATTCTGGGCATGCTTGCGAATGTGACTTTTAAAACTCCGTACCCCGGTCTCCCAGAGACCACCCATGTGAGGTGCTCCTACCGGAATTAAATGCAACGTCACTCCCTGAAAACAACGATCGAAACTACATGCCTTAAAATCTCCTTCCAGTTCACGAGAGCCGCCTACAAAGTTGGTACCCTGATAAGAAAATATTGTGTGAGAACATCCACGGCAATCAACGAAACGATGAATAACGGCATGAAAATTAGAGATAGGAAGATCAGAATAATGAATAAGCGTCATTATACGAGGCATCTAGTAGTCTATGCGGAGAATACGTAACATAAGTTAATTTCCCCAGGTGAACCGACAGGAGATGGACAAATGCCTTTGTAAATCTTGCAAAACAACTGTGGTAGGGTAAAATGATTGGGTGACGTTTGGTATAAAAAAGAGACGGAGCACGTACCAAACGGTCATTCAGTTCATAAGCCCATCCCTCTCTAGAAACGATTTCAGCGAGACTAGCGAACTCCCTGGCTGCAATGGCTTGCCGTCCAGCAAACAGTGATATTCATTTGCATAGTGAACTTTTTGAGCCAGCATTGCCAATCGCATCCATACCTCCTTAATTGCATCAGCCTATATGACCAAAGACCCAAAAGAAAACCGACCTTTATGTTCGCGACCTTTGTGTTTCGGGGAAAAGTCTAAAAATGTACGAAATTTATCGATCAAGCGACGAAAAACGCTTTAGTACATCATCAAAACCCGATGATGCAGAGTTGAGTTTAGACCTACTCGATACCGCATGATTAATACCCGAAATAGTAGCATTTAAGGAATGTACTGATTACTTCAAAAGATTCGGAAGTCATTTCGAATTGAACGAGGCTTCGGAGGACACGTCAATCAAGGAACGAGGAGCTGGGCATAAAATACCGTTGTGAAACATACTACCGAGTAGTGAAACAGACTCCCGAGTAAGACTGCACAATTCTGTGAATTGTGTTTGGCTTAAGCGTTACCATTGTGCGGCAATTTGGCCATTTTTTAAGTCGTGCGACTTTTGACCCCCTTTTGAAATTTTTGCTACTTTTCACATTTTGACCTAGTGACAGATTATGTCATATAATCTCTAAACCTAAGGCATTCATATTGTCATGCTAATGTCAGTGATGTGTTTATTCACGTACAGACCGGGCACAGACCGTTTATTCAAATGGTTGATGTGGCCTGTTCGTCAAGTTAAGGTGGACCTAGGAAATTGACTGTCATTGCAGCAAGAAAGACTTCTTAATTTCTCGGTTTTCTCCAGACACTACAACTGACGAAATTGAATATTATAAGTATAAAGTCGAAGTTGAAAGGTGACCTTGACTTGAATATTTTTAAATTTAAATCATCATCTAATCATTTATCTTCATTCAATATAAATGTGTCAGAAGATATCTTCTCTAAGTTTGTTGACCCTGAATTTTGGCCAGATAAGGCGCTGGTCAAGGAGTTTGTGCAAAGAAATAGCAAAAGAGAAATATCAAACTTAGCCAAATTGCTAGCTTAGTCTCAAATCTCTTCAAAAAACTAGAAAATGTATATAGCATAGCTTATGAAAATGTAAGAGGTTAATATACTAAATTAAGCCGATTATTTGTTGATAGATATGACTTTGATATTAATGTTTTTTCTAAGACATGGCTAAAAAGTGATATTTTGAACACGTTCATTTCAAGTTATGGGAATGCATCCTATTTGTATCGTACTCCGGAGGACAACCACCATCCTACTATATGAATTTCATTTTTAGTAACATTGCCTCACCAATCTCCACGTCCTTCTGGTGATTCTTTTAGATTTTGCTTCAAACGTTGTGACTTTCGTAGACTTAATTCTCTTTTATTATCTGTCGATTGGAAGGCCATCTGAAGTTGTAGTCTTACTGCCGAATTTGATTTTGCTGTTAAGAAATTTTATGACATTAAATGAATTTGTATCTAAAATAGAGCCTATGGAACCCATTGTTATAGAAAAATCTATGCCTTGGACATCTATGGAGTTATGTAGATTAAAAAACATGAAGAGTAAATTATGTAAAAGATTCAAAAGAACAGGTCTAACTGCTGATTAAAGTAGTTTTGCTGCTTTTATGAAGTTATAATTCGAATATGGTACATACTCACTCTCTCAGAGCGCAAGTAGTGTGGTGCAGTGAATGTTTGTTTGTCAAATACCGAAGAGTAAGTAGTGAAGTAAAATGTGTTCCGAAAAAAGTGTTCAGAGTAGAAACACAACATTGCGGCTGCGGTAGCGGTTGTCAAATATATATGAAAAATTGAGAGGCAAAACCGCACTGAATTAAATCTATTTCTATTTTCTCTGCGGTTTTTCTTGCGCTCTCAATTTTTGCTACTGCCTCTCTCTATGTGTTGCCATATTTTCATGTTTTTTGTAAACAAAAACCGCTTGGGCTAATAGTTGTTGTGCATATTTGCAGAAAGAAGAAGAAATCATAAATTTTAAAAGTTAATAAAATGGACCAAAATAAGAAAATTATAATAAAATAAAACTTATTTTGATTGTTCATGCAATTTACAATTGAAAATTTCAAAATAATACTTGTTTAGTTTGCAAATAAATTTATTGTATTTTTTTCAAAATCACTAAAAAAATAAATAAAAGCAGCTGAAAATGACAACAAAAACCGTCGCCGCACCCGTCGTCATTTAATTTACATTTTCTTGCCGCACCGGTTTCCGTCGCCGTGTTCTGTTTCTACTCTCATATAGAAATGTGTACAACAAAGAAAAAGTTCTACAAGTATGATGTTCACTTCACGTTGTTCATCGAGTATTTCTGTTTACCTCTACTGTCGCATGACAACTTTTTGTAGATGAAAGTATGTAACACTTACGCTTGTGTAAATTGGAGGTGCTTTTTTTATTTAATTTAAACATATTTTTGCACATTTTGCAAGTCACAGCTTTTCTATTCCTTTTTTTTTGTTTTCATTTAAAATTCCTCCATATATATCCCACACCCTTCTTTATCCACTTTTATTAAAAATAGTGTATTGTCCGCTTAAAACTTTAGCCTTAACATCCATAATCGGCAGTAAACTCAATGTTGATTCCTAATAATAAAGAAAGATTTTATTTTATGAAGCATTAATCAATATTGTTATATCTCTAAATAAACTTACTTCAGGTGTTTCCATTTTGCAATACATTACACAATGAAAGCTGAAAACATATACAGTGGGTCACAGTGAAAATGGTCCACTTGTGGTCACAACACTTTAAAGTGTAAAAAGTCTAAGAAATAAATATGTATGTAATAGAAAAAAAGGCGAAATCAGTTAGTTTATTGTATTTAAGTAATAAATACATAAAAAAAGTTTATTATTTCAATATCATTTTTCAAAAAAATTAACATTAAGCGAAATAAGAGAAAAATTCATGTCACAGTGAAAATGGTCCACTTAAGCTTATGTAGATTAAATAAAGTACAAAAGAAAAATCTACATATTTTTAATATTTTGTTGGATAGCCTTTTTAATGAATAACTGATTTAAGTCGACTTGGAATTGAATCCACTAGTTTTTTTGTATATTCCGGACTTATTTTATCCCACTCCTCCAAAAGGACCTTTTTTAAGTCATTTTTGTTTGAAATTTCATGTTTCCGTACTTCAATTTCCAGTTTCTGCCACAAATTTTCAATTATGTTCAGATCTGGTGATTGTGGGGGCGTTTTGATTACTCTAGGACAATGATACAGCAGCCATTCTTTAACAATTCCAGCCGTATGCTTGGGATCGTTATCCTGATAGAAATGAAAGGTGTCTTTTATACCGAGTTTTTCAGCACTTTGTTTAAGATTGTTCTTCAAAATATTTAAATATTGTATTTTTTCCATATTCCCTTCAACAAAATGCAATTTACCAACACCAGTAGCTGAACAAGCACCCCAGACCATCACATGCCCGCCACCATGTTTAACTGTCGGACGCAAATGCTTTGGGTTCATTTCCTGATTGGGTTTTCTCCAAACGTTTACTCTGCCATCTGACCCAAAAAGGTTATATTTGCTCTCATCCGTGAATAAAACGTTTTTCCAGAATGAAAAATCTTTCCCAGCGTAGCTGTGAGCAAACTGCAATCGAACTTTTTTATTCTTTAGGCTTATAAAGGGCTTCTTGCGTGCAATTCTACCATTTAGTCCACTCTTTCGAAGCACTCTCCGAATTGTCTCGGCGTTACTGCTTATATTGAAGTGTTTCTCAACCATATCCCGTAGTTTTGGAGCACTTAGCCTTGGATTAATCTTGATTTGGTTGACCATCCATCTTTCTTGACGTTCGCTGAATAGCTTTTTTGGGCTAATTTTGGGCTTATTTATAGCTCTTCCTTCATTTTTAAACCTCTGAATGATGTTTTCAACTGTTGTGCGAGCTTTGTTAACAATTTTCGCGATTTCTCTCTGGCTTTTTCCATTTTTATAGTGGTCAATAATTAAATTTCGCAGCTCGAACGTAGTATGTCTACCCATCTCGAAATTTATAAATAAATAACTGAAGTAATCGATCTAAAACGTGTTCGTTTCAATGCATAAGCGTTAACCAAAGTAAACAGCGAAAAACGAAAGAAGAATATGAAAAAGTTCCGTTATTTACCGCCGATCTGCATTGTGGACCATTTTCACTGTGACGTGAATTTTTCTTTTTTTTCGGTTAATGTTAATTTTTGTGCAAAATAATATTGAAATAAAAATCTTTTTCATGTATTTATTATTTAAATACAATAAACTAACTGATTTCGCCATTTTTTTTATATTACAAAATTTATTTCATAGACTTTTTACACTTTAAAGTGTTTTGTCACAAGTGGACCATTTTCACTGTGACTCACTGTAGATAAAGGACAACTGTTCTTTCTATTTGGTAAACTGAACATTGTACATAGAGTACCGCAATCAGTTTGGCTGTCGCCACATACTCGACAAGATCGCTCTTGGTATGTTCGAATAAGAGTGAATGAGGAATATGTACGCGCTGGCAGCGACCACAGTCGAGTAACAACTTGAAGTTATTCGAAGATTTTGTTGTCCCTATAAATGTGTACCATTTTTTTGACACTTCGAGTAAGTTAACATGCATCGGCAGTACACGTGTACTCTACGCATACAAATGGATTTGTGCAGACCTCTAGTACAGACAACGGCGAGACAAAGGTACAATATCGTGTCTCCTCGATGCTATAGGTCGTACTTGTCAAAAGTTAGGAACAGTTTTAAAAAGGACCCTAAACCATTTTATAGTTTTCTTAATTTAAAACGTCGAACATCATCTAGGCCAACGAGAATAAGATTTAATGGTATTGAGTTCTCAAACGATTAGTCAATTGCAAATTGTTTTGCTGACTTTTTCGACCCTGCAATTCCGTACCCTTACAGAATTTCTACAGTAAATCAGATAGTTCCTCCTATTTTAGATTTTTCACTTATTAAATTAAATTTGCATCGTCTTAAACCCACTAGTACTTCTGGGCCCGATGGTACTCCGAATATATTATTGAAAGGCTGCTCTGAATGTCTTGTTTTACCCTTATCCTTATAATTAAATTCATCATTAAATTTGGGATACTTTCATGCACGCAGAAAAAAAGTATGGTTGGGGTAACAATATTCGAAGAGCATCATACTATTGTTGGTTATAGGTTGTGGCACAACAATATTATGATCATCACAACAATAGTATTGTTCACACACAACCATACTATGGTCCCCATAACAATATTATGGTTCTCACAACAATAGAATTATTCACACACAACTATACTATGATCCCTACAACCATATTATTATTCACATTCAACCATACTATGATCCCCACAACCATATTATGGTCCTCATTACCATAGTATGTTTAACGTACAACCATAGTATGATCCTCACAGCCATAGTATAACTTACCCACAATCATACTATGATCCCCAACATTTTTTGTAAAGATTGGGTAAAGTTGTTATTTAACAATAGAGAATTTTATTAAGTAAGTTATGTAGTACGAGTAATAGGAGTGATTTATTGAACAGTAAAAAAATATTTATTAAAAATATTTCAGTTATATTAATTCGTAGTTTGTTTGGAAAAAATTTAATTATTTTTACTATTATTGCGTAAGATTCTTAAAAATAACATAGTCAAACTAAAAAAAAGTACAATTTTGCCGGTATGAATGCCGTAATCATGTTATTGTTAACATAAAAGCCATAAAAAACAATACTCGTACTTTTGTTCCACCAACCATATTTATATTGTTGCTACAACCATATTTTCATTTTTAAATTTTGCAAAAATACTATTGTTACATTTAAACAATATTAATATTTCCGCAATCATACTATTGTCAAATTAAAATTCAAAAAACAATACTATGGTTGCGACTACCATACTTTTACTGCAGAGAACATACTATTGTTGCCGTGACCATATAGGAACCATATCTTTTCTCTGCGTGTGATTCACGGAAAAGGTCCTATTTGTATTCACTTCATAAATCTGGTAGTCTGTTGGATGTATCGAACTATAGAGGGATTGCTAAATTAAGCGCAATTCCTAAGTAATTTTAAAGGATTGTTACAAATTTTGTTTCACATAATGTGGCCCCTATACTCCATCCATGTCAACACGGATTTCGTAAGGATCATTCTACTAGTACTAATCTACTCCACTTTTCCTCTCAAGTTATAAATGCTTTTGTTTTTCGAAAGCAAACAGACGTTATATATACTGATTTTAGTAAGGCGTTTAATAAAGTAAATCACAGAGTCTTACTATTCAAGTTAAACATAATTGGATTGAATAACAATTTCATAAACTGACTTTCCTTATATCTCATTGGAAGGAAACAAGCAGTTTTATTTGAGAAAAAGGCACTCCAGATCTATTCGTAATTCCTCAAGTGGCCCACAGCCACCTTTGACCCATTCTATTTTAACTATTCATTAACGACTTACCCCATTCTATTATCAACTTTAATTTACTTATGTTTGCTGACGACGTGAAATTATTTTTTTCTTATGACAGCCTTGCGGACAGTCACATACTGCAGGATGATTTATACCGATTTAGTTCCTGGTGTGAATTTATTTTTATGGAATTGAACATGAAAAAGTGTAAGCATATGTGCTTCCCTAGAAGTAGATAGTTGGCTAACTAAATTTAAATTATGTGCCTCTGAATTGACATCGCTTGGTTCATTTATTGATATTGGTTTTATATGGACAGAAAGTTAAATTTTTATAACAACATCATTACTTTGGTAAATAAATCGTATGGTGTTTTTATTTTATGAAATGCTGGACAAAAGAGTTTACTGATTCATATAACACGAAACAGCTTTATATTTCTCTAGTCAGGCCAATTTTAGAATATTGATCACTTAATCCGTGCTGAAACAATTTTTACTATTTTGCTTCAGAAGCCTTCATTGGAATACTTGCTATGAACTCCCTTCCTACAACAACAGGTTATATCTTATTAAATTGCCCTCATTGAAGAGTAGGCGAACTATGATGAATGCGATTATGGTGTATAAAATTATGCGTGGGGTTGTGGCATCTTAATATTTGATATCAACAATTTCTATTAACGTACCATTTAGACCTTCTAGATATTATCAGTTATTACCCTTGTTTTTCAAAAGGTACAATTATGCATGTGGTGATCCATTTCGTAGAATGTGTGCTGACTTTAACACGTTAGATCATTTAATTGACTTCTCCTTAAGTTTTAATGCAAACTATAATTGTTAAACTCATTGTCTTCATTAAAACCCTGCATGAACATCGTTTTCACACACCCGAACACATTATTTTGTTTACAAAAGCGTAAATGTGCTCATTCTAGCGATAAGAGTATCGTACACACAACCATTCCTCTTAGCAAGTAGCATCGGGAATGAAACATAATGGTACCGAGACGACAGAGTTCGGGTATGAACGAGTTGTAAGGTGATCGGGTAAAAGGTCTTTAGAGACAACCACAACTACTCGAATACTGAGATGTATTAATAAGACTATTTGAGAAAAAATCTATTTCCATGAGCGTAACATATGATGAGCGTAGCAAATGATGTTTTTGCTTTGATTTCTCTGGAATGTAGAATAGGGCGACAATTAAATGAATTTCATGCTCTTCGTGTGAAGAATTGGAGTTAAATTAAACTGCAAGTTAGTTATCATCGTTTAAAAATAGTTTCATCAAATTTAAGTTATTGCAAATAAAACAAATGTTACAGATTTAGTATAAAACAAATGTTCAGACTATAATATTATTATTTACTTACAAAAAAAAAAATGATTTGAAAGCTAAAATATTTTTAAATATTAATAATAATATTAATTATTTCTTCTTAATAATTATTTACTTCATCAATTTCCATTTTTTTTCTCAGTTAAACTTATTTAAGAAGAATATATTCATATATTTTTTTGTTTACACCTTGCTCACCCTTGTTGATTTCTTAAATGACTGAATGCTAATGGTACCCACAACCATTCATAATTTACCGTATACCATTCAAAGACTTCTTATGTATTCAAATGCCTTTTACAGTCTCGAATATTTATTGAGAACAATATTGTGTTCTCTTAACAGAATTGAGACGAATAGAGTAGTTAAGAGAGCAGAGAACCATACAACATTCATTCGAAGAGCAAGCAATCTCGTCTCGTTTCATTTCATTGTTTACACTATTCGGGACAGTGGTACTGGTACAATGACTAAATGAATGTATTGTAAACCAGAGTGTGTTCATGCATGTTTCTAGTCTTCATTACAATTTAGGCTTGCAAAGATTGCAAAGTAAGTACAAATCTCCTAATTGTTTACTTATAGCGTTTTTTATAATTTTAATGATTTCTAATATTGTAAAAAGCAAAGGTGGTGGTTATACTTTAAGTTGTTCGTATACTCATAGTTTTTCTAATTTTTTAACAGGTTTTGGTTTCTTATATTTTACTAAGTTAAGGTGGCGGTTATATTAAAGATTGTGTACATTTTCTAGTGATTATTATAAGTTTTTGTACCGATTGGTACAAAAAATATAAGTATACGAAACAAACTTAAAGTTAACCACCACCTTTGCTTTTTACAATATTGGAAACAATTAAAATTATAAAAAACGCTGGTTAGAGATGTGCTACTTTATTTCACGTAGTTGCGGCCGCTTGAATGGAACAGCGATGTATATAGCGGTTGCTATGTATTCATACATTCTGCCTATTTTTTATACCTCTACCATCTTTGGTTTGTTGTTGCTCTGCCGACGTGCAAGAAAACAAACAGCAAGCTTGCAGTAAGTCATCGGCGACAACATATTTTTTCTTTCCCGTTTTGATATTTAAAGAGTGCGGTCATTACCCCGTGACCAAGTGACTGTAAAATAAAATCCAAAAAATTAAAATCACAAAAAAAACATTGAAATTAAAACCTGTAATAACATATATATGAACATTGAACTTAAAAAGAAATAAATACAAACACATTTTAAACAAAACATTGTTAAAACCTAAAAGAAAGAACATAATAAAACTGCATAAAATTAACACTAAAAGTAAACAAAAAAGTTAAAATATTTTCTTGTCGTTACGTGTGAGAAACAAACATTTGGTCCATTTCGAACCGAATAAGTGTTCAAGTTTTTTTAAATTATTAAAAAACCAAAACCCACCCTTATTTTGTGCTCTCATACATATGTATGTAATTGTGAAAGAAGACTTCAGAAAACCCCGGAGTTAAATGAGCAATATGACAACGCCATTTTGGAGTATCTTGATCTAGATCACATGCGGAATATTACCCACTCAGAGATTGAGAAGACACCCAAGTACTACTTACCCCATCATGCCGTTGTTAAGCCAGATAGGGTAACAACCAAGCTCCGAGTTGTCTTTAACGCGTATAGTCCCTCGTCAAATAAGAAAAGTCTTAACGACATATTGCAACCTGGGCCAATTCTCCACCAAGATTTAGTTCTACAAGTTTTGAAGTGGAGGTTTTTCAAGTATGTCTTTAACGCGGACGTTACAAAAATGTATCGTCAAATTCTCCTTGAGCTATCCCAGACCAAATTTCAACGGATTCTTTTTAGGAAATCTCCAAATGATCCTGTCGAAGACTGAGTTATTGACCGTAACATTTGGCGTAAACTGTGCGCCATTTCATGCCTTAAAGACACTTCTTCAACTTGCGGATGACGTGAGAGACTCCTTGCCTCGCGCAGCTGAGGTTATTCGACACTATTTGTATGTCGATGACGTCTTAGCTGGCGGACACACTCTAGAAGAGGCGGCCATATCTCGAAGACAATTGGTGGAGGCCTTAGAGTCAGCAGGATTCGAGCTTCGAAAATGGACCTCGAACGACCCTCGTATGCAACAGGGACTACCATCAGACGCCTTTCTACCGGTGAATTGGTAAAATTTATCTAAGAATTCTTCAACCAAAACGCTGGGTATACGATGGAATGTCTCTAACGAATTTCTTCTGAGGAAATAACAGCAGAAGAAGTCCGGGACATGAAAATCCGACTGATAATGTTGATTCAGAAACACTACTTTGCTGCTGTTCATCAGGCTCTTACGCAAAAGTTGCGTCTTTCGCCGAGCAGCAATCTTTTGACTCTGAACCCTTTTATTGATTCAAAAGGTGTTATCAGAGCAACCGGCCGGCTTGTTCAGTCACCTGCCCTAACATATGATGAACGCCACCCAATTATTTTGCCTTATGATGCAAAGTTGACATGGTTGTTGGTGGAATTCTGTCACAAAGTCTCTATTCACGGTGGAAACCAGTTCGAATATTAAGATCCGAATTTTGGATATTTAGACTCAAACCCCTCGTAAAGAAAGTCATTCATCATTGTAAAACATGTTTACTCTACAAGCAGAAGGTGCAGACTGAGATAATGTCATCATTGCCACCCGAGCGTACAATGTTGTCTAGACCCTTTTACAATACGGGAGTTGATTTTGCTGGGCCCTTTCCGATCAAAAATTGCACAGGGCGTGTATGTCTCATCACCAAGGGATACGTGTGTGTCTTTGTATGTTTCGCTACGAAGGCAGACCATCTAGAAGTCACTAGCGACTTGACGACCCAGTCATTCTTAGCTGCCCTCTCGCGATTTATTGGACGCCGTGGTTGTCCATCCCGAATACATTCTGACAATGGCACAAACTTCGTAGGAGCGGCCGAAATAATACGCAAAGATAGGATTGCTTTTATGAAGAATATTCAAAGGGACGTCTAGCACCAGAACATTGCCCAAAATCTTGAGTGGAGCTTCATACCTCCAGGAGCCCCGCATATGGGCGGGCGTAAAATCGTTTAAGACACATTTGCGAAAGTTTATCCTACATATGAATTTTACATTTGAGGAACTTTCGACGATTTTAGCTCGAATAGAGTCCTGCTTGAATTCAAGACCCCTGAGTCCAGCTAGCGACGACCCTGACGATCTATACCCTAATCGGAGCCCCAATGATGGCACCAGCTGAACCCGACTTGACGGACGAAAATATTTCCCTCGTCAACCGGTGGAAACGATTAAAAATTATATCTCAGCATTTCTGCAATAGATGGAAATCAGAGTACCTGAACGAACTTCATCGTCGATATAAGTGGAAATACCAGAAAGATAATGTTAGCGTCAATGATTAAGTCGTCATTAAGGACGAAAAACTAATTCCTCATTAGTGGAAATTGGGCCGAGTAATTAAAACATATTTCGGACCAGATCAAAATGTTCGCGTGGTCGATCTGCATACCTCAAACGGCACAATTTGTCAACCAATAACAAAAGTAGTTAAATTATTCCCTGACTAACTTGCATCCTAATGATCACACTACCAAACCCATCTTCTCATACGCTTTCTTATTTTTCTCTAGATATGGCTGAACAATTACCACTCCTGATTATTTGGATGAGCGCAGAGTCCGATCACCAGAACGTCGTCGACGATCACCAGAACGTCGCCATCGATCGCCAGCACATCGTCATCGATCACCAATCCAACAACAACAGCATCAACGCCAACATACCCCTGCTGACTGGCAGTACTCGTGTGGTCTGTGCCAAGAGGACCACCCTTTGAAAACCTGCCGATGATTCCTGCAACTCTCCCCGCACCGACGCTACGAGACGGCAGAAAGACGTGGCTACTGCAGAAATTGTCTCGCTCGAAGTCACCTGGCCCCAGATTGCCCAAGCTTGATCGGTTGTCGCCAGTGTGATCGACGTCACCACACGGAGCTTCATGGTGCCCCACAGTAAACTGAACGACCCCAAATTGCAATCATAGAGACGCCATGCTTCAAGTGGACTACTGCCTTTGTGCCCACGGCATCGATCCGTGTGTCAGGTGACGTCTTCCAAACATGGAAGTCATTGCGAGCCATCGTGAGCCAGTCAGCAGCCGTCTCCAAAATAGTTGCATCAACTTTTCGACGTTTGGGTCTGCGTTCAATCCAATATAGAGGTCAGAAATTCTCCAGTTTCAAGATCATGGCTCGTAATCATCGTCGCAACTGGGTGTTACGAGTCAGCCTTGATTACCGAGGACTTGTCTATAAGACCCTACTCTGACCCGATGATAGATGACCCTACTGTCGATTTACCCCCAGAGTCCCTAGCAGACACTAACCCAAGAAGCAACACACCAATCGATATCGAATTTGCCGCAGATACGCATTCTAGTATCGTGCTTGATGGATCCATTCCAACCGGAGTTGGTGACGTGAAGGCTACATCCTATCAGGACTTATTAGAAGTCCATTCTAAGTTAATTTAAATCATTGTTTAATCACTGTGTCACGGGGGGCGGGATGTTTAGAGATGTGCTACTTTATTTCACATAGTTGCGGCTGCAACTTGAATGGAACAGCGATGTATATAGAGGTTACTATGTATTCTTACATTCTGCCTATTTTTTATAACTCTACCATCTTTGGTTTGTTGTTGCTCTGCCGACGTCTGACTGCAAGAAAACAAACGGCAAGCTTGCAGTAAGTCATCGGCGACAACATATTTTTTCTTTCCCGTTTTGATATTTAAAGAGTGCGGTCATTACCCCGTGACCAAGTGACTGCAAAATAAAATGCAAAAAATTAAAATCACAAAAAAACACATTGACATTAAAACCTGTAATAACATATATATGAACATTGAACTTAACAACAAAATAAATACAAACACATTTTAAACAAAACATTGTTAAAGCCTAAGAGAAAGAACATAATAAAATTGCATGGAATTAAAACTAAACAGTAAACAAAAAAGTTAAAATATTTTCTTGCCGTTACGTGTGAGAAATAAACAAACGCAATAAGTAAACAATTATTAGATGTGTACTTACTTTGCAAGTAGTCTAAATAGTAATGAAGACAAAAATAATTATAGTTTGCATTAAAACTTAAGGAGAAGTCAATTAAATAATCTAACGAGTTAAATTCAGCACACATTCTATGAAATGGATCACCACATGCATAATTGTACCTTTTGAAATCCAAGTGTAAAACCTGTTAATATCTAGAAGGTCTAAATGGGACGTTAATAGAAATTTTTGATATCAAATATTCAGATGGCACAACCCTACGCATAATTTTATACACCATAATCGCATTCATCATAGTTCGCCTACTCTTCAATGAGGGCAATTTAATAAGATTTAACCTGTTGTTGCATGAAGGGAGTTCATAGCCCGTATTCCAATGACGACTTCTTAAGCAAAATAGTAAAAATGGTTTCAGCACGGATTCAATTTTGTTCACATAATAATCGTATTGGCCTGACTAGAGAAATATAAAGCTGTTTTGTATTATACGGATCAGTAAACTCTTTTGTCCAGCCATTCATAAAATAAAAAACACCATTTACCATAGTAATGATATTGTTATAAAAATTTAACTTTCTGTCCATCATAAAACCAATATCAATAAATGAACCAAGCGATGTCAATTCAGAGCCACATAATTCAAATTTAGTAGCCAACAATCTACTTCTAGAGAAGCACATATGTTTACACTTTTTTATGTTCAATTCCATAAAATTAAATTCACACCAGGAACTAAATCGGTCCAAATCATCCTGCAGTATGTGACAGTCTGCAAGGCTGTCATAAGAAGAAAATAATTTCATGTCGTCTGCAAACACAAGTAAATTAGAGTTGATAATAGAATGGGGCAAGTCGTTAATGAATAGTTAAAATATAATGGGTCAAAGGTGGCTACGGGTGGCTGTGGGACACCAGAGGATATACGAATTGATCTGGAGTGACTTTTCTCAAATAAAACTACTTGTTTCCTTCCAATGAGACATGAGGAAAGTCCGTTTATGAAATTATTATTCAATCCAATTATGTTTAACTTGAATAGTAAGGGTCTGTGATTGCCTTACTAAAATCAGTATATATAATGTCTGTTTATCATTTAGCATTTATCATTGAGAGGAAAATTGGAGTAGATTAGTAATAGTAGAATGACCCATACGAAATCCGTGTTGGCATGGATGGAGTAGAGGTGCTTAACAAATCAGAATTTCGCGGACAATGGGTACAGTTAGTTGGGACGCACTAAATACTTCAAAAAAGAGCAAAGCTGCTAAATGATTAGGCTCTAGTGGCCAAAAAACATGGCCAAAAACGTGCGATTAATAGCCAATATGGACATTAGGGTTATAACTTTTTTTGGACGTCATTCTCCCAAGGGTCTATCTTACGGCCAATTATGTTTTGATAATAAAACACATTTTTTTACTTCAATTTGGTGAAAAAACGTCCCGCGCCTAAAGCGATTTCTTATGGTTCATTTTGAATATACCAGTGGCAAAAATATTTTTCAAAAACACGATATGTAGAGTCGACGCTTGATAAATACTAATAGAACAAACGGAACACATGACATGAACAAATGACATGAAAAGCAAAGTATGAAAGATTGCACAAATGACATGAAAAGCAAAGTATTTTCACATAAATACTATATAATTTGAATAAAAAAAAAATATTTTCATTGAAAACTTCATGGCGTTAGGCGCGGGACCTTTTTTAACGATAGCGAAAAACTGAAAATGCAGTTCTTAATATTTTCCCATGCCCTACACGATTTTACCTTGGGAGAACTGATTTTTGCAAAAATGTAAAAAAATTATAACCCTAATGGACATATGGGTACAATAATTAAAGCAAATTTTGCAGCATTTTTGCTCTTTATTATCGTACAGTGGAGGGTACATGAGGATTGTGTTTTAGTTTGAATGTGTATTTTACCTCTCATTTCATGGAACTGAGTTTTTAATGTATTGATTGTTGCTTTTTTTATAAAATTCAAACGCACGTTTTTGACCATGTTTTTTGGCCACTAGAGCCTAACCTTTTAGCAGCTTTGCTACTTTTTGAGGTATTTAGTGCGTCCCAACTAACTGTACCCATTGTCCGCCAAAAATTCTGACTTGTTAAGCAAAAAAGAGTACTTTTTATAGAGGTAAAAACTTTTCACCCCTGGGCCGATTTCACCCGTTTACAATCCCAAACAGCTTGTGACCATCATGCAAAAATTCTGAATATTAGGTTCATCCGTTTGAACGATATCATGCTTTCAACAGACACGCGGACGGACGGGCGGACATGGCTATATCGTGTGAGAATTTTACAAAAATCAAGTTTCTACACCTTGAAGGGTCTTCGATCAATATTTCTTGGTGCTGCAAACGGAATGACAAATTTAATATTCTCTTTCGTGAAGGGTATAAGAAATCCAAACATCAAAAGTCTATATTATACCCTGCTCTACTGGGTGTGCAGATAAGACAACTAAAACTAGGCTTTTGGGCTCCTTAAAATTATGAACCTGGTTCTTAATATACCCATACTTTACACAAAAAAAATCATATGGATTCGTTGGTTTGTGGTAAAATTTTATTTTTTGGTACCAATATGTCCTTGCTTGATTGGACCGGGGCTGCTTACTTGATACATTTTTAAAATGTTCCGATTTGTTGGTATTTATACCCTAAAGCACACTGTTGTGCAGGCTATTCCGTTCCAAATTTCCTCAAGATTGGATGTAATTTGTGCGTTTCAGAGCTTTGCGGCGGGACTGTGGAGGTTGTCTTTGCAGTCTGTGTGCAATACACATTTAGATTCTCCGACACACGACTACGAGTTCCCATAATGCCTAGTGTAAGCGTCAGGTTATAACCATATAAATTATATAAGTAGTACTTTTATCCTGGTACAACCCTTAACCCCAAAGAAAAGAAAACGCGTATTTTTTAAAAGGAATACACACATTTCTAGTTTTGAAATGTAGCAAAAATTTCACAAAGTGGCAAAAAGGGGCAGTAAAAGTCGCATGGCTTCCAAAAAGGGTCAAATTGCCACTTTAGTCGCACAACGGTAACGCTGGATGCCATCAGCATTTAACGAAAGAGATGGGTGACGAACACTACGCGAACTTGCAGCGGAGGTGACACTGACTGCGGGCGCAGAAGCACAATAATGGATTTTGTTCGGAAGGTCTAAGTCTCTTTTTTAAAATCCATTGAGAATGTAAACGTACTGAACGATCTAGTAAATGTTGTAAAACTTAACTAGCTGTGGAAGCGCTTTGCTGACGAAATACGATTTTTATAGCCACGGATGCAATATTAAAAACTTTTGCCAACCAATGTCTCACATTCATACACTTTTGTGTGAAAAATTTTACAGCTTCAAAGAAGCGAATCGTAAATAGGAGAGACAAGTGCCTTTTTACTTCACCAAAGTACATATCTTATGATCCATATTTAATCACAATGATAACAATTTATATCAAGATGCTGGCATACGCGACAATAGTGTCTACAAAGTTGTGGAATTGGACGATATTTCTTACTGACATTACTACAGATAGATCATTTCAGGTTATTTTGAGCGATGCCAAAACCAAATCAAAATGGTACACAGAATAAAAATCGATTATCTAATTACTGCATTCAACGGTGCGGTGTCGGTCTTCGTCATCTATTTTACCAAACAGTCGTTTATAGAATTTTCCGCTAGCATTGAAATCTTTTACTTCTGTTCCCCTTTTGTAGTATGGCCCGTAGTTTTGAATCAATCAGGGATATTTTATTACGAAGAATATCCTCATTATGTAGATCTGAGTTATTTATATTATAGTTTGTTTCATCCAATTTATTTCTATCCTCATCAGTATGTTTTTTTTAATATCGATATTGTGCCATTGAGTTTTCGATAGCTTTTGGCAAAAATTTTAAATTTCAATTTTTTTGACTTTTCTCAACTTTTCTCAACTTTTATTTTTAAGTTTTTTTATTAGCTAATAAAAAAATCAGCTGATTAAATTTATTTTTAAATATTACATTTACTGCTGACATACAATACACACAAATATACATTGCCACATACAATACGGCTCGAATTCGAATGAAAACAATTTTTCGACCAACACGTTAAAAATTATTTTTTAACGTTCGAATTTCTCTAGAAATGAGCTATTTTATACGGAAGAAAATACATACAAATTGGTTGGGAGCCTTAAAAATAACAAAAATCGAAAACAAAATGATTTTTCGACAAGAAATTATTTTTCCGAAGAAAAACATTTTATTCCAATATTACCTTGGAAAGGAAAAATCTGTAAAAATGAACGTGTAAAAAGGTCGATTTTCGACAAAAACTCCTCTAAAACCTCAAGAAAAACATTTCTTTGGGAAAACTGCTATTGCCATCGTTTTTAGCGAACAATTTTATCTCAGAAAGGTAATATTTAAAAAAAATAAACAAATCAGACCACACTAATGTATATGTGTACGAATTTAAGTCTTCTAGTTTTCTTATTTTGACTTGTATAACCTGTAAATTAAAATGGTCTTGGTCCGAACATTTTTAAGATTTTGTTTTCAAAATGAAGGCTGTTCTTTATGTCCAACGTTGGTGTAGTTTCTTATGTAGATTACTCCCTTTCTTTCAACGCCATCTTCCCTATCTCTATTTAAAGTTCTATCTAATTTATTTTTATATTTTTCTATTCTCCATCTTACTAATTCCAAATTAACTTTATTGTTTACTACATCAAAAGGAGAGCATTTAATGACATTGTGATAGTTGTTATTATTAAAGTTAGTAGCCTTTATCATCTGAGTCTTTATTGGTAACATCTCTTTATGATTTTATGCAGAATGTGAAATTTAATTTGCTCAGCTTTTATAAATTGCAAAATACAGGGTGGGCAATTTAAATTTTTTATCGGCTGTAAAAAAGTACTGATAACTCTTTTTAAATTTCTGGTTTTGTCGTAAATGTTGAACTTATTACTCATATGACTCCCGCAACTGGCAGTACCTTATCCGATTAACCAAATTTTTCAGTACATTTTCGATTGTTTCGGGTGAAATCTTTTCAATGGCAACAATTTAATATGTCAACGCTTCAATTGTCTCTGGATTCTTTACATAACATTAATCCTTAATGGCTCCCCATAGAAAATAATCCAGAGGGCTCAAATCAAAGCTCCGATTTTCAGAAACAGTGCGTAAAATATCGATGGTTGCGTTGGAGTTGGACACGAGGCCCCGTTTTGTTGAAACCGAATGTCGCCCATGTCATTCTCTTATATAGGATGATCCATCTATAGGTATTTTTTTATTTGAAGGGACATTTTATGGCATTTATTTTTTGAATATAATTTCCTTCAAATGTTGGCCGCAACTACGTCTCAGGGTTTCCATTCTGAGGGTCCAATTTTGGATGACTCGGTCGAGCATTTCGACTGGTATGGCTTTAATGACAAGCGTAATGTTGGCTTCAAAAACCTGAATCGTAGCTGGTTTGTCAGCATAGACTTTGAACTTTACGTAACCCCAAAGAAAAATGTCTAAAGGTGTGATATCACTCGATCTAGGCGGCCAACTCACCTGTCTAAAATTTGCAATTAGCTGCTTTTCGAAATGACCTCTCAATAGACCCATTGTTTGAGCAGCTGTATGGCAAGTGGCACCGTCCTGTTGAAACCAAGTGTCGTCAAGATTACGGGCTTCAATTTCAGGTAGCATAAAGATCGATATCATTGCGATATTATTAAAAAATATGCACCGATGATTCCAACATCTTATAAACTGCACCAAGCCGTGGTTCACCTTTTGAACTTCCTCTTGTTGCTCTTCAGCCCAAATGCGGCAATTTTGTTTATTGACTTTGCCGTTGAACCAGAAATGGGCCTCATCACTGAACTTTGTTCAACAACATTTGAAGGCCAACATTTGAAGGTAATTATTTTCAAAAAATAAATGCCATAAAATGTCCTTTCAAATTACCAATAAAGATTCCACACTGGATTTTAATTTTTATATATTTTTTTTTGTTCTGAAACATACCTCTAGATGGACTCGTTGTGGATGCATTCGCTTTTGGGTTCGCTGAACCCCATTTGCGCCAATTTTGCTAATTGACATAGCCACTTGAATCAATTAAAGTTTGGACCAATTAAAGTTTGTAAGTCTTACTATCGAGGTCTTTATGCAAAATTCTTCTCAAAGAAGTGCGAGAAATTTTCACTTGTTGAGAACGACGACGAGTTGAAGATCTTGGACATCTCTGCCACAGCAGAAATGTTTTTGATGTAACGCACTGGACGAGAACGTCCTCGGGTTGGTTTGTCGAATAACGATCCATTTGCATAAACTCGCTTCAGATATTGACGCACAAACGCCGATCTCTTCTCGAAAATTATCAACGTAAATTTTTTACAGTTCGCATTAAAGACACTACTTTGGGAGTATATTTTTTATATTTACCAATTTTGTTCGAGCATCCTATTTTGCAAATTTCAAACAAAAACCTGAAAATAAAAATGAATTTTATTCTACCTTTCAAAGTCATTGTAATCGGAAGTTAAAGTTTAAAATGGCCCACCCTCTATTTCTGGAACTGAACTCATTGTCAAAAGCATTCTTTACAAATTCGACTTTTAATTGCTAAAAGTTTTAGAATTTTCTGATCTAATGTCAAACGTTTTTAAAGAAATTTTCTACAAAAATTAAGAATGAGCTCTTCATACGAGTACGAGTATTAACGTATGTGTCTATGTGTACTAGGGGTATTCTATTTTTTAACCTATGTTTTACATGCCCATTCACGATGAGAAACATTAAAAAAATGTTAACTGCGTTTTTAGTTTTTTATTTCATTCAAAAAGGTTCACGCACCAAACGATTTTAAAATTTACATGCGCATATACACTAGGGGTATTCTATTATTATTTTTTTTTTTTTTTTAAATTTACATGGCTGTACACGATGAGAAACATTAAAAAAATCATAACTGCGTTTTTAGTTTTTTATTTCATTCAAAAAAGTTCACGCACCAAACGATTTTAAAATTTACATGCGCATTACAGTGTATATGCGCATGTAAATTTTAAAATCGTTTGGTGCGTGAACTTTTTTGAATGAAATAAAAAACTAAAAACGCAGTTATGATTTTTTTAATGTTTCTCATCGTGTACAGCCATGTAAATTTAAAAAAAAAAAAAGTCATAATAGAATACCCCTAATGTGTACTATCTCATTAAAACTGGAAGGCGTCTCAGTTTGAAAAAAAGTACCCTTAATGCGACTTCTGTCATACTTAGCATATGACAGTTATTAATAATATTATGTATTGATATTTTCAAACCAGGCTTGTAGATTCTGTATTTGAATTTACCTGAAGGAACACTTTCATACTTATTATCATTTTTTCCATCGTTGACGTCTTCAGCAAAGTGAGTACATTTGATAAATTTAATAGATTCTGCACCGGAAAGTTTGTTTAACTTTGTAATATTCATGCTCATTTACCTCTGATTATATCCCTTCCTTTAGAAATTTCTCTCCTGATAAACTCACGTAATTACCAATGAAGGACTTGCTTTGTTTTTGTGTCTGAGGAAACTTAAGTTTTTGAATGTCTGATTATTTGCCTGGTTATGGCTTGACACAATTTGCGATAAGTATCTGACCTAGAAATTTAGTTTCTTTTGGAGAAAATTGCACTTGTCAATCTGTATTTTCAACTTAGTTGAAAGATATTTTTAACACTAAAAAATGTTCTGATAAGGACGAACTAAATATTAGAATATTGTCTATATATAACACACCGGTTTTATTAATGTAATTATTGTGGAAGCGCTTTGCAGACGAAATATGATTTTTATAGCCACGGATGCAATATTAAAAACTTTTGCCAACCAATGTCTCACATTCATACACTTTTGCGTGAAAAATTTTACAGCTTCAAAGAAGCGAATCGTAAATAGGAGAGACAAGTGCCCTTTTACTTCACCAAAGTACATATCTTATGATCCATATTTAATCACAATGATAACAATTTATATCAAGATGCTGGCATACGCGACAATAGCGTCTACAAAGTTGTGGAATTGGACGATATTTCTTACTGGCATTACTACAGATAGATCATTTCAGGTTATTTTGAGCGATGCCAAAACCAAATCAAAATGGTACACAGAATAAAAATCGATTATCTAATTACTGCATTCAACGGTGCGTTGTCGGTCTTCGTCATCTATTTTACCAAACAGCCGTTTATAGCATTAATGAAACCTCTTTTACTTCTGTTCCCCTTTTGTAGTATGGCCCGTAGTTTTGAATCAATCAGGGATATTTTATTACGAAGAATATCCTCATTATGTAGATCTAAGTTATTTATATTATAGTTTGTTTCATCCAATTTATTTCTATCCTCATCAGTATGTTTTTTTTAATATCGATATTGTGCCATTGAGTTTTCGATAGCTTTTGGCAAAAATTTTAAATTTCAATTTTTTTGACTTTTCTCAACTTTTATTTTTAAGTTTTTTTTATTAGCTAATAAAAAAATCAGCTGATTAAATTTATTTTTAAATATTACATTTACTGCTGACATACAATACACACAAATATACATTGCCACATACAATACGGCTCGAATTCGAATGAAAACAATTTTTCGACCAACACGTTAAAAATTATTTTTTAACGTTCGAATTTCTCTAGAAATGAGCTATTTTATACGGAAGAAAATACATACAAATTGGTTGGGAGCCTTAAAAATAACAAAAATCGAAAACAAAATGATTTTTCGACAAGAAATTATTTTTCCGAAGAAAAACATTTTATTCCAATATTACCTTGGAAAGGAAAAATCTGTAAAAATGAACGTGTAAAAAGGTCGATTTTTCGACAAAAACTCCTCTAAAACCTCAAGAAAAACATTTCTTTGGGAAAACTGCTATTGCCATCGTTTTTAGCGAACAATTTTATCTCAGAAAGGTAATATTTAAAAAAAATAAACAAATCAGACCACACTAATGTATATGTGTACGAATTTAAGTCTTCTAGTTTTCTTATTTTGACTTGTATAACCTGTAAATTAAAATGGTCTTGGTCCGAACATTTTTAAGATTTTGTTTTCAAAATGAAGGCTGTTCTTTATGTCCAACGTTGGTGTAGTTTCTTATGTAGATTACTCCCTTTCTTTCAACGCCATCTTCCCTATCTCTATTTAAAGTTCTATCTAATTTATTTTTATATTTTTCTATTCTCCATCTTACTAATTCCAAATTAACTTTATTGTTTACTACATCAAAAGGAGAGCATTTAATGACATTGTGATAGTTGTTATTATTAAAGTTAGTAGCCTTTATCATCTGAGTCTTTATTGGTAACATCTCTTTATGATTTTATGCAGAATGTGAAATTTAATTTGCTCAGCTTTTATAAATTGCAAAATACAGGGTGGGCAATTTAAATTTTTTATCGGCTGTAAAAAAGTACTGATAACTCTTTTTAAATTTCTGGTTTTGTCGTAAATGTTGAACTTATTACTCATATGACTCCCGCAACTGGCAGTACCTTATCCGATTAACCAAATTTTTCAGTACATTTTCGATTGTTTCGGGTGAAATCTTTTCAATGGCAACAATTTAATATGTCAACGCTTCAATTGTCTCTGGATTCTTTACATAACATTAATCCTTAATGGCTCCCCATAGAAAATAATCCAGAGGGCTCAATCAAAGCTCCGATTTTCAGAAACAGTGCGTAAAATATCGATGGTTGCGTTGGAGTTGGACACGAGGCCCCGTTTTGTTGAAACCGAATGTCGCCCATGTCATTCTCTTATATAGGATGATCCATCTATAGGTATTTTTTTATTTGAAGGGACATTTTATGGCATTTATTTTTTGAATATAATTTCCTTCAAATGTTGGCCGCAACTACGTCTCAGGGTTTCCATTCTGAGGGTCCAATTTTGGATGACTCGGTCGAGCATTTCGACTGGTATGGCTTTAATGACAAGCGTAATGTTGGCTTCAAAAACCTGAATCGTAGCTGGTTTGTCAGCATAGACTTTGAACTTTACGTAACCCCAAAGAAAAATGTCTAAAGGTGTGATATCACTCGATCTAGGCGGCCAACTCACCTGTCTAAAATTTGCAATTAGCTTTTTTTCGAAATGACCTCTCAATAGACCCATTGTTTGAGCAGCTGTATGGCAAGTGGCACCGTCCTGTTGAAACCAAGTGTCGTCAAGATTACGGGCTTCAATTTCAGGTAGCATAAAGATCGATATCATTGCGATATCATTAAAAATATGCACCGATGATTCCAACATCTTATAAACTGCACCAAGCCGTGGTTCACCTCTTGAACTTCCTCTTGTTGCTCTTCAGCCCAAATGCGGCAATTTTGTTTATTGACTTTGCCGTTGAACCAGAAATGGGCCTCATCACTGAACAAAGTTCAGTGATGAGGCCAACATTTGAAGGTAATTATTTTCAAAAAATAAATGCCATAAAATGTCCTTTCAAATTACCAATAAAGATTCCACACTGGATTTTAATTTTTATATATTTTTTTTTGTTCTGAAACATACCTCTAGATGGACTCGTTGTGGATGCATTCGCTTTTGGGTTCGCTGAACCCCATTTGCGCCAATTTTGCTAATTGACATAGCCACTTGAATCAATTAAAGTTTGGACCAATTAAAGTTTGTAAGTCTTACTATCGAGGTCTTTATGCAAAATTCTTCTCAAAGAAGTGCGAGAAATTTTCACTTGTTGAGAACGACGACGAGTTGAAGATCTTGGACATCTCTGCCACAGCAGAAATGTTTTTGATGTAACGCACTGGACGAGAACGTCCTCGGGTTGGTTTGTCGAATAACGATCCATTTGCATAAACTCGCTTCAGATATTGACGCACAAACGCCGATCTCTTCTCGAAAATTATCAACGTAAATTTTTTACAGTTCGCATTAAAGACACTACTTTGGGAGTATATTTTTTATATTTACCAATTTTGTTCGAGCATCCTATTTTGCAAATTTCAAACAAAAACCTGAAAATAAAAATGAATTTTATTCTACCTTTCAAAGTCATAGTAATCGGAAGTTAAAGTTTAAAATGGCCCACCCTCTATTTCTGGAACTGAACTCATTGTCAAAAGCATTCTTTACAAATTCGACTTTTAATTGCTAAAAGTTTTAGAATTTTCTGATCTAATGTCAAACGTTTTTAAAGAAATTTTCTACAAAAATTAAGAATGAGCTCTTCATACGAGTACGAGTATTAACGTATGTGTCTATGTGTACTAGGGGTATTCTATTTTTTAACCTATGTTTTACATGCCCATTCACGATGAGAAACATTAAAAAAATGTTAACTGCGTTTTTAGTTTTTTATTTCATTCAAAAAGGTTCACGCACCAAACGATTTTAAAATTTACATGCGCATATACACTAGGGGTATTCTATTATTATTTTTTTTTTTTTTTTTTAAATTTACATGGCTGTACACGATGAGAAACATTAAAAAAATCATAACTGCGTTTTTAGTTTTTTATTTCATTCAAAAAAGTTCACGCACCAAACGATTTTAAAATTTACATGCGCATTACAGTGTATATGCGCATGTAAATTTTAAAATCGTTTGGTGCGTGAACTTTTTTGAATGAAATAAAAAACTAAAAACGCAGTTATGATTTTTTTAATGTTTCTCATCGTGTACAGCCATGTAAATTTAAAAAAAAAAAAAGTCATAATAGAATACCCCTAATGTGTACTATCTCATTAAAACTGGAAGGCGTCTCAGTTTGAAAAAAAGTACCCTTAATGCGACTTCTGTCATACTTAGCATATGACAGTTATTAATAATATTATGTATTGATATTTTCAAACCAGGCTTGTAGATTCTGTATTTGAATTTACCTGAAGGAACACTTTCATACTTATTATCATTTTTTCCATCGTTGACGTCTTCAGCAAAGTGAGTACATTTGATAAATTTAATAGATTCTGCACCGGAAAGTTTGTTTAACTTTGTAATATTCATGCTCATTTACCTCTGATTATATCCCTTCCTTTAGAAATTTCTCTCCTGATAAACTCACGTAATTACCAATGAAGGACTTGCTTTGTTTTTGTGTCTGAGGAAACTTAAGTTTTTGAATGTCTGATTATTTGCCTGGTTATGGCTTGACACAATTTGCGATAAGTATCTGACCTAGAAATTTAGTTTCTTTTGGAGAAAATTGCACTTGTCAATCTGTATTTTCAACTTAGTTGAAAGATATTTTTAACACTAAAAAATGTTCTGATAAGGACGAACTAAATATTAGAATATTGTCTATATATAACACACCGGTTTTATTAATGTAATTATTGTGGAAGCGCTTTGCAGACGAAATATGATTTTTATAGCCACGGATGCAATATTAAAAACTTTTGCCAACCAATGTCTCACATTCATACACTTTTGCGTGAAAAATTTTACAGCTTCAAAGAAGCGAATCGTAAATAGGAGAGACAAGTGCCCTTTTACTTCACCAAAGTACATATCTTATGATCCATATTTAATCACAATGATAACAATTTATATCAAGATGCTGGCATACGCGACAATAGCGTCTACAAAGTTGTGGAATTGGACGATATTTCTTACTGGCATTACTACAGATAGATCATTTCAGGTTATTTTGAGCGATGCCAAAACCAAATCAAAATGGTACACAGAATAAAAATCGATTATCTAATTACTGCATTCAACGGTGCGTTGTCGGTCTTCGTCATCTATTTTACCAAACAGCCGTTTATAGCATTAATGAAACCTCTTTTACTTCTGTTCCCCTTTTGTAGTATGGCCCGTAGTTTTGAATCAATCAGGGATATTTTATTACGAAGAATATCCTCATTATGTAGATCTAAGTTCTTTACATTATAGTTTGTTTTATCCAATTTATTTCTATCCTCATCAATATGTTTTTTTAATATCGATATTGTGCCATCGAGTTTTCGATAGCTTTTGGCAAAAAGTTTAAATTTCAATTTTTTTTGACTTTTCTCAACTTTTATTTTTAAGTTTTTTTTTATTAGGTAATAAAAAAATCAGCTGATTAAATTTATTTTAAAATATTACATTTACTGCTGAAATACAATACACACAAATATACATTGCCACATACAATACGGCTCGAATTCGAAGAAAACAATTTTTCGACCAACACGTTAAAAATTATTTTTTAACGTTCGAATTTCTCTAGAAATGAGCTATTTTATATGGGAGAAAATACATACAAATTGGTTGGGAGCCTTAAAAATAACAAAAATCGAAAACAAAATGATTTTTCGACAAGAAATTATTTTTCCGAAGAAAAACATTTTATTCCAATATTACCTTGGAAAGGAAAAATCTGTAAAAATGAACGTGTAAAAAGGTCGATTTTTCGGCAAAAAACTCCTCTAAAACCCCAAGAAAAACATTTCTTTGGGAAAACTGCTATTGCCATCGTTTTTAGCGAACAATTTCATCTCAGAAAGGTAATATTTAAAAAAAAAAACAAATCAGACCACACTAATATATATGTGTACAAGATAATTTGTCATATTTAAGTCTTCTAGTTTTCTTATTTTGACTTGTATAACCTGTAAATTAAAATGGTCTTGGTCCGAACATTTTTAAGATTTTGTTTTCAAAATGAAGGCTGTTCTTTATGTCCAACGTTGGTGCAGTTTCTTATGTAGATGCCTCCCTTTCTTTCAACGTTATCTTCCCTATCTTTATTTAAGGTTCTATCTAATTTATTTTTATATTTTTCTATTCTCCATCTTACTAATTCCAAATTAACTTTATTGTTTACTACATCAAAAGGAGAGCATTTAATGACATTGTGATAGTTGTTATTATAAAAGTTAGTAGCCTTTATCATCTGAGTCTTTATTGGTAACATCTCTTTATGATTTTATGCTGAATGTGAAATTTAATTTGCTCAGCTTTTATAAATTGCAAAATACAGGGTGGGCAATTTAAAATTTTTATCGGCTGTAAAAAAGTACTGATAACTCTTTTTAAATTTCTGGTTTTGTCGTAAATGTTGAACTTATTACTCATATGACTCCCACAACTGGCAGTACCTTATCCGATTAACCAAATTTTTCAGTACATTTTCGATTGTTTCGGGTGGAATCTTTTCAATGGCAACAATTTAATGTGTCAACGCTTCAATTGTCTCTGGATTATTTACATAACATTAATCCTTAATGGCTTCCCATAGAAAATAATCCAGAGGGCTCAAATCAAAGCTCCGATTTTCAGAAACAGTGCGTAAAATATTGATGGTTGCGTTGGCTGTGGACACGTGGCCCCGTTTTGTTGAAACCGAATGTCGCCCATGTCATTCTCTTATATAAGATGATCCATCTAGAGGTATTTTTTTAGAACAAAAATATATGAAAAGTCGAATCAAGTGTGGAATCTTTATTTGAAGGGACATTTTATGGCATTTATTTTTTGAATATAATTTCCATCAAATGTTGGCCGCAACTACGTCTCAGGGTTTCTAATTTTGGATGACTCGGTCGATCATTTCGACTGGTATGGCTTTAATGACAAGCGTAATGTTGGCTTCCAAAACCTGAATCGTAGCTGGTTTGTCAGCATAGACTTTGGACTTTGCGTAACCCCAAAGAAAAATGTCTAAAGGTGTGATATCACTCGATCTAGGCGGCCAACTCACCTGTCCAAAATTTGCAATTAGCTGCTTTTCGAAATGACCTCTCAATAGACCTATTAATTGAGCAGCTGTATGGCAAGTGGCACCGTCCTGTTGAAACCAAGTGTCGTCAAGATAACGGGCTTCAATTTCAGGTAGCATAAAGATCGATATCATTGCGATATTATTAAAAAATATGCACCGATGATTCCAACAGCTTATAAACTGCAACAAACCGTGGTTCACCTCTTGAACTTCCTCTTGTTGCTCTTCAGCCCAAATGCAGCAATTTTGTTTATTGACTTTGCCGTTGAACCAGAAATGGGCCTCATCACTGAACTTTGTTCCAGGCAGGAGGCCAACATTTGAAGGTAATTATTTTCAAAAAATAAATGCCATAAAATGTCCTTTCAAATTACCAATAAAGATTCCACACTGGATTTTAATTTTTATATTTTTTTTTGTTCTGAAAAAATACATCTGGGTGGACTCGTTGTGGATGCATTCGCTTTTGGGTTCGCTGAACCCCATTTGCTCCAATTTTGCTAATTGACATAGCCACTTGAATCAATTAAAGTTTGGACCAATTAAAGTTTGTAAGTCTTCCTATCGAGGTCTTTATGCAAAATTCTTATCAAAGAAGTGCGAGAAATTTTCACTTGTTGAGAACGACGACGAGTTGAAGATCTTGGACATCTCTGCCACAGCAGAAATGTTTTTGATGTAACGCACTGGACGAGAACGTATTCGGGTTGGTTTGTCGAATAACGATCCATTTGCATAAACTCGCTTCAGAAATTGACGCACAAACGCCGATCTCCTCTCGAAAATTATCAACGTAAATTTTTTACAGTTCGCATTAAAGACACTACTTTGGGAGTATATTTTTTATATTTACCAATTTTGTTCGAGCGTCCTATTTGGCAAATTTCAAACAAAAACCTGAAAATAAAAATGAATTTTATTCTACCTTTCAAAGTCATAGTAATCGGAAGTTAAAGTTTAAAATGGCCCACCCTCTATTTCTGGAACTGAACTCATTGCCAAAAGCATTCTTTACAAATTCGACTTTTAATTGCTAAAAGTTTTAGAATTTTCTGAGCTAATGTCAAACGTTTTTAAAGTAATTTTCTACAAAAATTAAGAATGAGCTCTTCATACGAGTACGAGTATTATCGTATGTGTCTATGTGTACTATCTCATTAAAACTGGAAGGCGTCTCAGTTGGAAAAAAATACCCTTAATGCGACTTCTGTCATGCTTAGCAGATGAACAAATATGACAGTTATTAATAATTTATGTATTGATATTTTCAAACCAGGCTTGTAGATTCTGTATTTGAATTTACCTGAAGGAACACTTTCATACTTATCCTTTTTTCCATCGTTGACGTCTTCAGCAAAGTGAGTTCATTTGATAAATTTAATAGGTTCTGTACCGGATAGTTTGTTTAACTTTGTAATATTCATGCTCATTTACCTCTGATTATATCCCAACCCTTCCTTTAGAAATTTCTCTCCTGATAAACTCGCGTAATTACCAATGAAGGACTTGCTTTTTTTTGTGTCTGATTATTTGCCTGGTTATGGCTTGACACTATTTGCGATAAGTATCTGACCTAGAAATTTAGTTTCTTTTGGAGAAAATTGCACTTGTCAATCTGTATTTTCAACTTAGTCGAAAGATATTTTTAACACTAAAAAATGTTCTGATAAGGACGAACTAAATATTAGAATATTGTCTATATATATACCACACCGGTTTTATTAATGTAATTATTTAAAAAAATTCATTAGTCTTTGAATAGTCATTCGAACGAACTCATAGTGTCCGAACGGAGTTAAAAATATCATTTCCTTTCTATCCTCTTCTTAACCTACATTTGGTGAAACCCTTTCCTAGGTCAATGGTTGCAAAATATTGAGATTTCCCAAGTTTATCTAGAATACTATTTAAGTAAGGTGTATCAACAGTATTCTCATTTAATTTTCAATAGTCTCCCAGCAGGAAAAGTGAGAATGTATTACATTGGGAATTAATTATATAAATCATTATAACTATTGCAATATATTACGTATTAAAAAGAATCGACGGGATAGTGTCACTTGACAATAATTGCACGTTGATTACCAGGTATATTCCCTTATCTGGAGAAAATATATTTTTCTGCTTGTTTGAAAATCCCACCACCTTCACGTCGCGTACAAATTTTGTGTGTCATATTTGGAAATTACATAAAAACCTCAGTTTATGTTGCTACGCCTACCAGCAAGGTCTGTTGTAAAAATATGTGTTCTTTACGGCATTGCCGAAGAAAAATTAGAAAAAAATGTGCAAGTGAACCAAGCAAATTTACAAATTTATACCATCTTTTGTGTACTTACTTACTCTGAATATATTTTCTAATTTTAAATGAAAAAATGTTACAAAATACTCAACGGAAACTGATTATTTTTCAATTAAACAAAATATATTCTTTAATTTATGTCGGTGAAATGCATTATAAGCCTAATTATAAATACATACATAAATAATATAATGCAGTTATAGATTTTATTCTTTAAATACTGTCAAAGAATGCATTATAAATAACGTATTACCTTCTCGATTCCTACCTTTTGTGTTACTTCAAGGATTTAACTTCCATGGGCTTGAGGATAACGATATAATTTGTAGTATAGTGGTTTGTCGATAGTAGTTATTTCCTGTCGCAGATAGCTGTATCATGTGCAGAGGAACGAAAAATGCGTTCCAATGTGACCCCAAGGATTTTGGGGTAGTTGGTAGTCGGGATGTTGACGTCATCTACTTTCACGTTGAGTGACAACCGCACCTCTTCGGTCCATGCAGTAAACATTGTGGCTGATGATTTGGAGGCATATGTCATCCACTTTAGGACGTGACGCCAGAATTGTGCAATCATCAGCGTAAGACACAATTTCAACGCCGTCTGGTAGTGCAGGAATTTTAGAGAGGTAGAGGTTAAACAAAGCCGGGGATATCACTTCACCCTTCCTCGAAAACGTGGCATGATTGAACGTGTCTAAGGCTTTTGTTAGGTCAAGTGCCACGAGGACCGTCCTGTCGTTGGGCTTGTTCTGGTTAAGGCCGCGACTTATACGTTTGGTGATGGCGTGTAAAGCAGTTGTTGTGCCGTGCTGCTTGAGGAACCCATGCTGTTGATCAGCATCAGGCTGGGGAGGAGCAGTGTTTCAAGTGTCTTTGCTACAGGAAAAATCAATGAGATCGGCCTGTACGAATCTCCTTTACTTACGTCTTTGCCTGACTTCAGTAGCGGAACCACTCCACTTTGGTCAGCATCATCAGCATTGAAATTCAACAGTATTCTCATTTAATTTTCAATAGTCTCCCAGCAGGAAAAGTGAGAATGTATTACATTGGGAATTAATTATATAAATCATTATAACTATTGCAATATATTACGTATTAAAAAGAATCGACGGGATAGTGTCACTTGACAATAATTGCACGTTGATTACCTGGTATATTCCCTTATCTGGAGAAAATATATTTTTCTGCTTGTTTGAAAATCCCACCACCTTCACGTCGCGTACAAATTTTGTGTGTCATATTTGGAAATTACATAAAAACCTCAGTTTATGTTGCTACGCCTACCAGCAAGGTCTGTTGTAAAAATATGTGTTCTTTACGGCATTGCCGAAGAAAAATTAGAAAAAAATGTGCAAGTGAACCAAGCAAATTTACAAATTTATACCATCTTTTGTGTACTTACTTACTCTGAATATATTTTCTAATTTAAAATGAAAAAATGTTACAAAATACTCAACGGAAACGGATTATTTTTCAATTAAACAAAATATATTCTTTAATTTATGTCGGCGGAATGCATTATAAGCCTAATTATAAATGCATAAATAATATAATGCATTAAAAAGAATGAGTTTGTTGAGTTCGACTGCTTAAACAACTTTTTTAGTAGCCTTGAATAATTCCAATTAAACACTTCTCTTTTACTTAAGATTTTAAAGTATTTATTTAGAATTCCGTTTATTCGGTATCGCGGTAACTTTAAAAACAATTTGTTTCTCGCGTTGATCTTATCGAACTGATTTAATACTGATCTTCGTTGCCCTTGTTGGGGTTATTTTGCTTGCAAAATACACTCCGTTATAAATAATACATATCAAAGAGCCACGCACATACACACACATGTGTATATGTACGTAGGGCGACATGGTAAGCAAGGAAAGGGCAACGAAGAAATATAAATAAATAGATCAGTAGAATAGAGTAACCACTACATAATAAATATTAATTTGGTAAATAAGACAGTGGCGGTGCGGCGGTAACATTCCCCCCCTCGTAAGCGAACTAGGGACTGATGAGCTTGCTGTCATCCTGATTACCGACGTCTAGCACTGCAACTTTAGCTACGGGCCTCTCATACGTACTGGAACTCGTTCTTATTTGGACCCTGCGAACCTGGCCATCTTTTGCGGGAAACACTTCGGTTATAATACCTTTGGGCCACCTGTTGCGGGGGAGCATGTCGTCCACTATGACGACTATATCGCCAACGGATGGTGGTTTAACCTTTTCGAACCACTTACTACGCCGAACCAAAGTTGGACCGTATTCACGCACCCATCGTCGCCAAAAATGATTTGCAAATCTTCGCGTTTCATGCCATCGTTGTCGAAGATCACAGTCGAACTCACATAAGGGCTTTTGCCCGGCTGCAGAACCAAGTAAGAGGTGATTTGGTGTTAGGGCATCGTCATCAGCTGAATCTAGAGCCACAAATGTCAACGGTCGAGAATTGATGATGAATTCAATTTCGAATAGAGCGCACCTTAGGGTCTCGTCGTTGAACTTAAAGGCTGGACACATAGCGTAGAGGATCGACTTTACTGACCGAAATAGACGTTCCCAGGCACCGCCCATGTGCGGTGCTGCCGGAGGGTTGAATCGCCACTTTATTTCGTCGTGTTTAGTAGACACTTTCTTAAGGTTGAGAAACTGTTTTTCCTCACGAAGAATTTTTTCCACAGATTTAAAATTAGTTCCGTTGTCAGTGTATACTTCTTTCGGGGAGCCACGACGACTAATGAAGTTCTGAATACACATAATGCACGAGCTGGTGTCAAGGCTATGAGCCACTTCGATGTGAATTGCTCGAACAGTAAGGCACGTAAACAAAACACCCCATCTTTTCTCTTTGTGTCTTCCAACGGTAACGTATAAGGGTCCGAAAAAGTCGATGCCGACGTACGTAAAAGGACGTTCGAAACTGGAAAGCCTTGCCGAAGGTAAGGACGCCATTTGTGGCGGTCTGGGTAGTGCTGCTGCATTTTTACACCTTTGGCATTTACTTCTTACGCTTTTGTACAAAACTCGCAATCGGGGAACATAGAATGAGCATTTAATTCTGGATATTGTTGCTTCATGTAGACAATGATGAAAATTCTCGTGATAGTATCGGACTACGAGGAAAGTTATATAGTGACCGTGAGGTAAAATTATTGCGTTATTGCAACTTAACATTTCCGATCGGCCGCATGCTCGTATGATCCCACTATCATCGAAGAAGATATTAAGTTCCTTTAACTTGCTGCTTTTGTAGATTGGTTTGTTGTTTTTGAGGCACCAAATTTCTTCAGAAAAATCGCTCCGCTGAGCGTATTTAAATAAAATATTTTTAGCTTCCCGGACACATTCAAATTGTTTCTCATCTGGCACTTTTCCGCTTCGGACCACGTACTTCAGTTTTTCCATATATATTAGAAATTGCGACAGCGCCCTATAAAGCCTTCTCCAGCATGAAAAATACTCAATATTCATAGTGAAATTATTGGATTTTGTAATGTGTAAAAGATGATTTCGTACCTCTTCCTTATTGGTGACTCCTAGATCGGAACATTTGGGCCAATTACTTTCGTCAGATTTTAGAAAGACGGGACCATTGAACCACATATCGTCGTCGGGTGTGCATATCTTCGTTGCAAAATCAGCTGGGTTAGATTTCGAAGGAACCCAATTCCACTGAGTCACGTTAGTCGATTCTAGAATTTCACCAACTCTGTACATCACGTACGCCTTGAAGTTTTTGGGATCCATGGACAACCATTTCAAAACGGTTTTTGAGTCGGACCAGTAGAAACTTTCAGCGCAGTGCAAGCGAGTGGATTTTCGGATTTTTGCGGCCAGCCGGGTACCAATTAAAGCTGCTTGTAGTTCCAATCTTGGAATCGATACAGGCTTTAGCGGGGTTACTTTAGATTTAGCAGCTACAATTGAAACGTCGATGTCATCATTATGTTCAATACGGAAATAACATACTGCAGCGTACGCATTTTCACCAGCGTCAACAAAAGTATGTAGCTGGACACTGAAGGTATATTGTAATAATTTGGAATAACAGCGAGGGATACTGATCGAAGAAATTTTCTCCAGATTTGACAACCAAAAGGACCACTTAATGTTGAGGTCTTCATTTAATTCATCGTCCCACTTTATGCCCGAGCGCCAAATATCTTGAAGTAAAATTTTCAAGCTAATAGTGTAGTGAGAGACGAAACCTAGTGGGTCAAATATAGACATCAGGACCTGTAGGACTTCTCTCTTGGTGGGGATCACATTATTTTGAAACACATTCCTTCTGAGCCTCGAGAATCTAGAATTATACTGAAACACGTCATTATTGGATTCCCAATACATACCAAGAATTTTTTCAGTTGCTCCAAAAGTATTTTCAGCTACGCCTTCGCCCAATTGTTGCCTTACAAATAAAGAATTTGTAGCCCAGTTCCTCATATGAAACCCACCAGCTGCATGAATCAATTTTACTTGGGTAGCTAGTTCCTGCGCCTCTTCTTCGGTCTGCACACTGTCGATAAAATCGTCCATATAGTGATAGGACTTTACCGCTTTCACAGCTCGAGGATACAGCTCACGAAATTCGTCTGCATTTTTATTACGTATGAAATGAGCAATACAGGGGGCACAGCTTATTCCAAACGTTAACGCCTTCATCACGAACACGGCCGGCTTACTAACATCACCATTTTCGAACCATAAAAATCGTTGTGCGTGCATGTCCTCTTCTCTGACGTTGATGCGATGAAACATTTCAGCGATGTCACCACAAACCGCAATCTGGCCAACACGAAATTCGATTAAAATTGTTGTAAGTGATGCAAGCAAATCAGGACCACTCATTAAAAAATCGTTAAGCGACTTATCGTTGGATTTGGCTGCTGCATCCCACACTAGACGAACTTTACCGGGTTTGTTTGGGTTAAGAACCACGAAAATTGGGAGATACCATGTACGGCCGGGATAAGAATGTAATTCTGAATCCAAAACCTTCCTAGCGTATCCTTTGAGTAGAAGTTTCTCGATTTCCATCTGCATAGTTTGCTGTAGTTGAGGGTCTTTTTTAAACTTCTTCTGGAGACACTTTAATCTATGGCACGCAACTTCGTAACTATTCGGTAATTGAGGATTGCCATCTTTCCAAAGTAAATTAATTTCAAATTGTTGATTTATCTTTATGGCGGATTTTTCTAGAATCTGGATTGCCTTTTGATTTTCCGATGATAAGAGCTGTTTCTCTTGGGCCACTTCCAGTGCAAAATATTTCTTCACTTCATCGTGTAAAATATCGTAACGCTTTTCACATTCACATGTATGAATATTTAACGATGCAGAAGAAACTGGATCGGAGCCACTACCTTGAACAGTCCATCCTAAACGAGTTTTTGTCGCGATTAATTGATTGCGTCCACCTTCTCGAATTTTTGTAGGTACAGCCACTCTCCAATTGTTTAGTCCAATTAAAATCATCGGTTTGACATTTGTATAGGATTCAATCGGCAAGCCTTTTAGATGCGTGTTGTTCTTGACGATATCGTCGAAATTTAATGATTGTGTGGGCAGACTAAGATTTTTCACTGTGTGCACATCATGGAGGGAAAATCGAGAATCAGATTGAACACCTGAAACTTCCACATTAATTTTTACCGATTCATCTTCTGACCGAGTTGTATTTCCAGTCCAGCGCAATTCTAATGGCTCGTCTTGACCTTTTAGACCCAGCTTGTTGAAGAATGCCTGCTCCATTAGGGTTACTGAAGATCCTTCGTCTAAAAAGGCAAACGTTTTCACTGAACCACCATTCGAAAAAACACGAATCGGCAAAATTCTGAAACACGGTCTACATTTATCACCGTCACTATGTGCGTTTACATGAGCACTACCCTCAAACGATGCTGTGTTATTTATGCCTGGACCGACACTTGCTGTATATTTATGCAACAACGGATGATGCTTTGCTGCACAACCACTGATTCCGCACTGTTTATTGGAGAAACATTTCCGACGATGTAAATTTAGGCACTGACGACACAATTTATTTTCTTTCACCAAATTCCATTTGGCGTCCAAATTCATTGATTGAAAGTCACCACAGTTTTGGATTTTGTGAGCCTCACTTTTGCACGAAAAACAAATATGTCGACTAGAGCTACTTTGTTGATGAGTGTTCACCGAAGCTCCCTTTTTATTGGTTATAGGAGACACGACTTGGCTGGCAGCAGCTGCCATGGCATATATCCAATCACTAAAACTTTTCACGACTGGAACCTTTTCCTCTTTAGTATGCATAGCCCAGTTAAGCTTATGATTATTGGGCAACTTATCGACCAAAGTCTTCACCAGCATAGGATTACTTAAATGAGCCACCATATTACACGCTTCCATTGTAGAACAAATATTTCGTATTGTTAACGCGTATTCGATTAGGGTATCGAGCCTGTCCTTCAATGGAGGAATTTTCATAGCTTTCTCTATCATACTGTCGAGTATATGTTCTGGGCGACCGAAACACATTTCAAGCGTTTGAATTATTTCACTCACCATCGATGGAATTAACAACTTGCTCTTTACTAATTCTTTTGCACGACCACGGAGACACGACTGCAAACGCATTAAATTTTCGCCATCTGTATAACCGGCAATCTCTGTACTATTTTTGTAATTACTGATGAACAATGGCCAGTCCTCTGGATTTCCGTCAAAATTGGGCAAATCCTTTGGTATAACTTGTCTCGCAGCAATTTGCGATGCGGTTGGCTGGGGCAACATAAAAGTATTTGAAAAAGAACTCGATGGCTGGCTGACATTGCCTTGGGAAAGAATTCTATATTTCCTTTCCAAATACTGCCTTTGAAGCTCTTTTTCTTCTTCCAACATTTGCAATTGTAACTGCGTTTGAGACAAATTGCAAGAATCCACGTTCAAGCTTTTGGGGTTTACAAAATGGCGCTGCTCATACTGATTTTTACGCGCGTCGGTTGGTGGCGTCACTTTAGAAATTGTTGGCGGAATTACGGTGTTTTTTGACGTTGTTTTAGCACTTGTGCTGAAGCCATGATTTTTAAATGTTGGGTTATGTGCTTTTGCATATGCACCTTTGCCATGGTCATCTACCATTTTTTGTTGTTGTGGTTCTTTGTTTAAATTTCCACTGAGCGACGGACCTTGTATTTCTAGATTGCTTCCCATAGGCGCTTTGTTAGCTGGGGATGACGAAGCTTGAGTTCCGGCAGAGAAATCAACGGTGTTGTTAATGGGGGACAGATGTTGTGTTGCATTCAACTCTTCACTAAGAGCTACAGATTTATCAGCACAGTCTGGACAATTCCAGCTTACATTAGCGATACTACTGTCAACATTAACACACTCGAAATGGTACCACTTATCACAAGAGTCACATTGCACCATACGCTCGGTGTCTTTTAGGTCACATTTGTTGCAGTTATAATCGTTTTCCGACATTATTTTGTCAAAATATGAAACACGATTTAATTTTTAAATTCTTTTATTTATTATTATTTTTAATTCCAGAACAACTTTCTCTCAGTTAATCGCACTTATTTTTCAACCGGGTACAAATTAGTTTTTTTTTTCGAACAACTTTATTTTATTAAGATTTTAAATTGTTTTTAAAGAAATGTTGAGTTCGACTGCTTAAACAACTTTTTTAGTAGCCTTGAATAATTCCAATTAAACACTTCTCTTTTACTTAAGATTTTAAAGTATTTATTTAGAATTCCGTTTATTCGGTATCGCGGTAACTTTAAAAACAATTTGTTTCTCGCGTTGATCTTATCGAACTGATTTAATACTGATCTTCGTTGCCCTTGTTGGGGTTATTTTGCTTGCAAAATACACTCCTTTATAAATAATACATATCAAAGAGCCACGCACATACACACACATGTGTATATGTACGTAGGGCGACATGGTAAGCAAGGAAAGGGCAACGAAGAAATATAAATAAATAGATCAGTAGAATAGAGTAACCACTACATAATAAATATTAATTTGGTAAATAAGACAGTGGCGGTGCGGCGGTAACAGAGTTATAGAATTTATTCTTTAAATACTGTCAAAGAATGCATTATAAATAACGTATTTTACAACGAATTACCTTCTCGATTCCTACTTTTTGTTTTACTTCAAGGATTTCACTTCCATGGGCTTACGGATAACGATATAATTTGTAGTATAGTGGTTTGTCGATAGTAGTCGTTATTTCCTGTCGCAGATAGCTGTATCATGTGCAGAGGATCGAAAAGTGCGTTCCAATGTGACCCCAAGGAGGTAGTTGGTAGTCGGGATGTTGACGTCATCTACTTTCACGTTGAGTGACAACCGCACCTCTTCGGTCCATGCAGTAAACATTGTGGCTGATGATTTGGAGGCATATGTCATCCACTTTAGGACGTGACGCCAGAATTGTGCAATCATCAGCGTAAGACACAATTTCAACGCCGTCTGGTAGTGCAGGAATTTTAGAGAGGTAGAGGTTAAACAAAGCCGGGGATATCACTTCACCCTTCCTCGAAAACGTGGCATGATTGAACGTGTCTAAGGCTTTTGTTAGGTCAAGTGCCACGAGGACCGTCCTGTCGTTGGGCTTGTTCTGGTTAAGGCCGCGACTTATACGTTTGGTGATGGCGTGTAAAGCAGTTGTTGTGCCGTGCTGCTTGAGGAACCCATGCTGTTGATCAGCATCAGGCTGGGGAGGAGCAGTGTTTCAAGTGTCTTTGCTACAGGAAAAATCAATGAGATCGGCCTGTACGAATCTCCTTTACTTACGTCTTTGCCTGACTTCAGTAGCGGAACCACTCCACTTTGGTCAGCATCATCAGCATTGAAATTCAACAGTATTCTCATTTAATTTTCAATAGTCTCCCAGCAGGAAAAGTGAGAATGTATTACATTGGGAATTAATTATATAAATCATTATAACTATTGCAATATATTACGTATTAAAAAGAATCGACGGGATAGTGTCACTTGACAATAATTGCACGTTGATTACCTGGTATATTCCCTTATCTGGAGAAAATATTTTTTTCTGCTTGTTTGAAAATCCCACCACCTTCACGTCGCGTACAAATTTTGTGTGTCATATTTGGAAATTACATAAAAACCTCAGTTTATGTTGCTACGCCTACCAGCAAGGTCTGTTGTAAAAATATGTGTTCTTTACGGCATTGCCGAAGAAAAATTAGAAAAAAATGTGCAAGTGAACCAAGCAAATTTACAAATTTATACCATCTTTTGTGTACTTACTTACTCTGAATATATTTTCTAATTTAAAATGAAAAAATGTTACAAAATACTCAACGGAAACGGATTATTTTTCAATTAAACAAAATATATTCTTTAATTTATGTCGGTGGAATGCATTATAATCCTAATTATAAATACATACATAAATAATATAATGCAGTTATAGAATTTATTCTTTAAATACTGTCAAAGAATGCATTATAAATAACGTATTACCTTCTCGATTCCTACCTTTTGTGTTACTTCAAGGATTTAACTTCCATGGGCTTGAGGATAACGATATAATTTGTAGTATAGTGGTTTGTCGATAGTAGTTATTTCCTGTCGCAGATAGCTGTATCATGTGCAGAGGATCGAAAAATGCGTTCCAATGTGACCCCAAGGATTTTGGGGTAGTTGGTAGTCGGGATGTTGACGTCATCTACTTTCACGTTGAGTGACAACCGCACCTCTTCGGTCCATGCAGTAAACATTGTGGCTGATGATTTGGAGGCATATGTCATCCACTTTAGGACGTGACGCCAGAATTGTGCAATCATCAGCGTAAGACACAATTTCAACGCCGTCTGGTAGTGCAGGAATTTTAGAGAGGTAGAGGTTAAACAAAGCCGGGGATATCCCTTCACCGTTCCTCGAAAACGTGGCATGATTGAACGTGTCTAAGGCTTTTGTTAGGTCAAGTGCCACGAGGACCGTCCTGTCGTTGGGCTTGTTCTGGTTAAGGCCGCGACTTATACGTTTGGTGATGGCGTGTAAATCAGTTGTTGTGCCGTGCTGCTTGAGGAACCCATGCTGTTGATCAGCATCAGGCTGGGGAGGAGCAGTGTTTCAAGTGTCTTTGCTACAGGAGAAATCAATGAGATCGGCCTGTACGAATCTCCTTTACTTACGTCTTTGCCTGACTTCAGTAGCGGAACCACTCCACTTTGGTCAGCATCATCAGCATTGAAATTCCGTCAGGGCCCAGCGCCTTCGATGAGTTTGCGCTGCGGATGACATGGGCAACTTCGCCAACGGTAAATTGTGGTGGTGCCTCTTCGACTCGGAGAGCGCGAATACGACGCAGTACTCTTCTTTTCGCCTTATCACTCTCTGGGTGATCAATAACAAAAATAATGCCGGTTAAAATAACACGCGCACCGCTTCGGATCTGTCACTGCTATATCACCGAACGTGACGTCTGTCCGACCATCCTTCCTTCCTGGGTTAGAGAGCGATTTGACCGGTGTCCACAACTTACCAATTCCGGGACTTAAGTTGCAAAGCTTCAAGTGGTCTAGCAATTAGCCTTTTTTTGATTGAGATGCTTACGGCGTTCAGAAGTTATGAAGTCGGATGGTCTATTTATGGGGAGAATTATGGGAAGGTGGTCCGATCTTAGTGAGATGACGGGTTGCCAGGTGACAGGTGACGTATTTGATCAGGCCAGGCAATGCCATAGTAATGTCTGGCGAGCTGTGGCAATCGCCCATAATCCGCGTGGGTGCGTACTCATCCGCTGTGCAGAATGTAGAGCTATCAATTTGCTCTGCCAAAGCTATGCCTCTCTGATAGTTGTCTAGGAGAGAATGCCTGACAAACCGAGCAGATTCCCGGCCAGTAGTATTCAGAGCAGGCATTCCGGGAAGTGCTGCTCCCACGACGAAAAATTGGACGTCCAAAAAACACATATTGTTGAGGTGACTGCCCCTGGCCGACGAGTGTTTGTTTCGGCCAATCCGGCACATAGAACCAGCAGTCGCGGGATTGTCATTCCAGGTCACTCATTCTAGTGAAACATTTCTAGTGATTTTTTTCGTTTTTGACAATTTTGAAGCCAAATAAATTTAATGTCGACTCGACTGATTTAATGAAAGCCATTGTCTTTTACATTCTTCGTAATTGATCAGTAGTTCCATTGGTTGAATTAAACATTGATTATTAAAATCCTGTTGAGGTTGCTTTTGCATTTGAAGTTCTTTAGATTGTAATTAAAAGTCTCCTATCTGTTGTGACAAATGTTGTATCACTGCATCTTGTCTTCTGACGACCACTTCTAATTCGGCTTGACCATTATGTTGATCATGTTTTTTCCATTTTCAGCGATATGTCTTTTATCAAAAGCATGATATGATTGCTCTTTTGATTGTTATTTTCAGAATTATATGTAACACACAATTTTTAAAACACTTCGAGTAAGTACAGTAGGTCACAGTGAAAATGGTAAAATTGTGACCAAACTATTTATTGTGTAAAGTCCTAGAAATTGATGTGTAAAGTCAAAATTTGTTGCTAAATTTGTAAGTTTATGGTATCCTTTTTATATTTTATTTAGCTTAAACTTAATTTTTGAACAAATTGTTTTTGAAATGAAAAACTCGTTCATGTATTTTATATGTAAATACCATAAGCTTACTCAACTACATCAAGCCTCTAAGTTTGAATATCATATTGATTTAAATTTTTTGCTTTTTTTATGTTTTGTCACAAGTGGATCATTTTCACTGTTACTCGCTGTAGGTTTTTTTTTACCACTGAATTCTTCAAAATTTAGCTTCTTCAAAATGGCGACAATTATGTATCTCTTTAAAGGACAATAAATAAAAAAATCGTATTAAAATACCAATTATAAGTCTCTTTAGAGGACAAATAAAAAAATACGTATTACAATTTTTGTTTATTTTGATGACTAACCAATTTTTTGATTACAACAGCATTCACTGTAATGCAACAATACGCTGACGTCGCACTTAATGTTTTCAATAACTTTTGGATACGGAAGCCATTTTTGGCGGGCGTGGGAACGTGACCTATGGGTCGCTGTGGTTAGTCAGGCAAACGCTTTCTATCACAGCCCTTAGCAGTTGATGGTAGTTCTTCTGAAGAGTGTCAATGGGCAGTTTGGATAGCGGTTTTAGAGCGAGATTTGGAGATGGTTTTTCTGGTTGAGTTTCAGCTACAGTACTCTGATGGTTTGACCACTGGGCGTACAATTATGCCTTTCGGCGTTCGTATTTCTGCCACGCATACTTTGTGGTTTTTGCCATGGACTTTTTTTATGATAGGGGCTACACGCCATTCTGAAGGGCGTAGGGCGTCATTTTTAATAATGACGAATTATTTTTTTAATATTAACTCTAGGTGTCTTCCATTTCTGACGTATTAAGCGATATATGTGGTACAAAGGTATTTATCCATAGGTCAATGGTAATCCAGACAATAAATGGCCTGGAGTCAATGGTAAGTTCGAAAGGTTTTTCAGAAATCGGAGACATTGACCTAGAATTTAGCACTGCCTCGATTTGGAAATGTCAAGTTGTTTGTATGCCGCTATAAACGGGATTTCATAATCTTTACTGTGACCTCCCAGCACCAGCAGATAGATTGGAGCATTGAGAAGCACAGAACACTGCAGCGTAGCCTTAAACTACTTTAGTTTGGCGTTGCGCGAAACTGACGATTTTAAAATGAATGGTACAGCGAACAACAACACTTGTAAATCAAAAGGGTAGCGAGAAAGTCACTCGTTCAGGTTAAAGTGCTGCTTTCATCTGGTTCTGAAATTTTCGTTTGTAAAAAGCGCATGGTTTGCATCCTCTAATTCCTCATTACATTTTCTTGGTACATAGAAACCTTGTGTAATGGTACGCAAATGATAGTATATTCAGCATGATGCAAAATATCATGAGTGAATCTGTAAAACGGTCGACGAAGATGATTTCTCTGGTGTAGTGTTGTCATCGTTACTTGTTTTTCATCCCTAATTATCAACAGCTGATCAACAGCTGTTTAGTACTAAGTATGTTTGTCTATTTTAAGGATAATGTAAACAAAAGAAAATAGGATTAAATTATCCCGTTATGTATATTTATAAGCCCTTATATGAAAATAAATAAACACAGTCAAACTTTAAACTGCCTACTAATTAGCATAACTTTCACTACTTATTTTTGTCTAGCGCTCTTTAGTGCTTCCAAATATTAAATATTGCATTGGCACTTTTGAGTGCCTGCAAAGATAAAACAAACTATTATTGCTGTCAGTGGCGTTTTTATGCGCCGGCACACATAAAGTAGGCAGGCCTATCTTTACAAAAACACATACACAAAGTTCGACATTACATGGCGATCCTGCCAAACTCGGTGGATAACATACTGGTGGAACCTACCTTACCAGCATCTGCCGTTTCCCAGCAACCAAAGGCGATAAGCGTTGAGGAATACCTCAAGCGGCAACAACGACGCAAAGAAGAAGAGTTGACGAGGATTCCCGCAACATTAAAGCCGAAGCACAGAAGGGGCGGCCGCATAGTAAAGCTGAGGAGGCAATTGGCAGACCTAAAGTCTAGGGTATTTAGCGATCCACCACCACCTTGGCACCTGGCATCACAAATGTGGCTACAAATTGATGCTTTAGAAGTACAATTACAAACAAAAAAAATGAACACAATAAAAGAAAAACCACTACACTAGTAACAACACAATTTTATTTATTATTTATTGAAGATACATATACTTATATATATGTTTTTATACATAACACAAAAATATTTATTATTTTATACTTCCGAAAATGTCGAAATGATAAGTTCACAGCTGTTTACATAGAGTTGTAGAAGTTAAGAGTAACCGTTATATGAAGTAGCCATATTGGTCACAAAACGTTACAGTGTTGCATTTTTAGCATAGAAACAATGCTGTATTTTAATATAGAAGCAGTGCTTAATTTTAATATAGAAGCAGTGCTGTATTTTAATATAGAAGCAGTGCAGACACGGTAAAAAAAAAGTATAATATTTATAAATTAGGTTAATGGAGGAAATTTTGGAATGTATAAATGAATTAGAAAAGTTAAAATTGAATTTAAAGAAAAGTATAAATAGAGTTTTTACGAATAAGTATATAGATTATAAGTTAGAAAAATTGAATATTTTGCAAAATACGGTCGATAGAGCATTAGAAGACATCAAAGTAAAACAAAGCGAGTCTATTGAAGACAAAAATATTTCTACCTTCAAATTACGGTTTGAGGAAATTAAGAGAGAAACAGAGGAAATTTTGAAAAAATTAGAAGTAAAAGAAAACCGGCGGCAAGAGGGAGATTTACCGAATATGGCACAATTTGACATTTCAATGGTAGTTAAAATTCTACAAGTCTTCAAGGAAACATTTAAGTACTTGGAGGACTTTTTAACGCAGACCGAATTACTGCATGATTTATTGAGAGAAGAAGATAAAGAAATTTTCATTAAGTACGTCTATAATTTCAAGTTATCAACACAGGTGCGGAGCATTTTAGGTCGGGCTAATAAACCAACTACATTTGTGCACTTAAAGAAATGTTTGGAAGAGGCATATCCTAACCCTTCAACACTGCAACAGGTTTTAACCGAATTGGGTAGTGTTAAACAAGGAAATTCTAATATAACCAAATTTAGAGAAAAGATTTCAGAATTGTCAGATCAGTTAAGCGCATTTGAGATAGGAAGCTTGACAAACCCATCTGAGGAGACTAAGAATGCCATTTATAAGGTAAGCGATAATATGGCCCTTGACGTTTTTATGAAAGGGGTAAATGCGGATTATCAACCGCTGTTATTGGCAAATATACCAATCACGTTAAATGAGGCAGCGCAGAGGTGTGTGACAGCAGAAAGAAGTCTAGGCCTAGAAAACAGAAATTTATTTCCGGTCAAAGGATTGGAGTTGCGTGGCAGAACTAACAGGTACGATAACAGATACCATAACAGATACTTTAACAGATACAATGAAAGACATGGAAATGTCTATGATGGCAGGTTCGAGGCCGTTGGAGACTATCACGGTGGAAATCATGGCAACTACAGCAATGACAGAAGAGGTTAAAAAGATAAGAACCGCGGCGAAAGATACGAATATGCTCACGGATTTAGAAATAACAGCACGAATAAGAATAGTTATAGTGGAGCAAATAATAGTGCAAGAGGGACAAGATTTAGTAACAGTAGATATAATGAGCAGAAGAGCAGAGAATTCAGAGCATTTCCTTACACTGAACAACAGGGAAACTGCGAAGGCCGGATGACCGAAGAAGTTGTCCACGAAGGCCAAATATAAGAATTTTTAATATATATGCAAAAGCAAATGCATTTCTCGTGTTAGAATGCAAAAACATAAACAAAAAATTAAAGTTTTTAATTGACACTGGAGCAGACATTTCTATTTGTAAGGACCAGAATTTCTACAACATAAATACAATGAAATCCGCAATACTGTCAGGAATAACAGAGGAGGCAGTACATGGTGTCGGGGCTACAAATTTGGAATTATTAATTGAAACAATGATTATATCACATGATTTCTACGTAGTCGAAGACAGTTTCCCAATTTCAACCGATGGGATAATTGGTAGGGATATTTTAACTTGGTTCATGTGCAAGATAGACTTTGAAACTTTTACAATATCATTTAACATAAATAATGAAGAATTAATTTCACCAATGAATTCGAGGACTTCGGTGAACAATAATATAATTATTCCACCAAGGACGGAAGGGATACTTCCACTCAATATTCGTGTAAAAGAGGATAGTTTAGTACTAAATAAGGAGCTGATGACCGGGGTATTCCTGGCAATTTGTTTAATTCCAGCTCTTGGTGTGGTACATGTCAAATTATTGAATGTTACTGATACAGAGTCAATCATAGAAAATATTGACTGTGAGATTCATCCGTTGAAAGAATACGACATATGCACTGTGAGTACAAATTTAGAAACCAATAGATTAGATGCTTTATTGAACGGTGCCGATATTGGAGCCAGCGACTCATACGCAAGAGAGTCCCTTACAGACATTTTATGAGAATACCAAGATATTTTTCATCTCCCAGGGAAAAATTAAGTGTGAACAATTTTTATACACAACGTGTACAGACAACTGATACGACACCTGTTTATATAAAAAATTACAGATTACCGGAGGAAATTGATAAACAAGTGAAGGATCTTCAGGAAAATGACATAATAGAGCCATCAGTTAGTCCGTACAACTCACCATTATTAATTGTACCAAAGAAGTCGACTGGTGAGGATAAAAAATAGCAACTGGTAGTAGATTTCAGGAAACTGAATGATAAGATAGTTAACGACAAGTTTCCATTAACAAGAATTGAAGACGTATTAGACAGGCTTGGCAGAGCCAGATATTTTTCCACACTGGACATGACAAGCTCTTTTCATCAAATAAACCTCCATGAGGATTCGCGTCCTCTTACTGCTTTTTCAACAGGAAATGGTCATTTCCAGTTTAAACGGCTGCCATTCGGATTGAAAATATTATCTAATAGTTTTCAAATAATGCTAACGATTGCGTTGAGCGGATTGGATGCGGCAGCTTTCCTTTATGTGGATGACATAATTGTTTTTGGATGTAGTTTAAAACACCACAATGACAATCTAAGAGAGGTATTGCGAAGATTAAGGATGTTCAACTTAAAGCTAAACATGAATAAGTGTAAATTTTTAAAACCAGAAGTTGTATACTTAGGCCACATGATTACGGATAAAGGTGTCAAAACAGACCCAACTAAAGATCAGGCCATAATAAGCTATCCAGTGCCGAGAAATGCAGATGAAGTTAGGAGGTTTGTGGCCTTCTGCAATTATTATAGGCGATTTAATGAAATGCTTGAATGAGCTTTTGAAGAAAAACAAATCTTTCGTGTGGTGCAATGAATGTCAAATGGCGTTTGAAACATTAAAGAATAAACTGCTAAAACCACCTATTTTAAAATACCCAGACTTTACAAAGAAATTTATTTTAACAACGGATGCGTCAAATTACGCACTTGGAGCGGTCTTATCACAGGGAGATGTAGGCTCTGATTTGCCCATTTCATATGCGAGTACATCACTGGCAAAACACGATTTAAGCCAACCAATTATAGAGAAAGAGTTGTTAGCTATACATTGGGGAATTAATTTTTTTAGACCCTATCTTTATGGTAGAAGATTTGTGGTAGTTACAGACCACAGGCCTCTTGTATAACTATTTTCGCATAAGAGCCCGTCTTCGAAAATGACGAGAATTAGGATGGATTTAAGTGATTATGATTTTGATATAATTTATAAAAAAGGAAAGATGAATACCAACGCGGATGCATTGTCGAGAATAAAATTAAATAGCGAGGCATTAAGATCAATGATTCCAATAAGGAATGAAACTGATAAAAAAGGTATGGCAGTAACAAGGAACATGACAAAAAAACTATATCTCCTGAAAACACGGGAGCGACGTCTTCGACAGATGAAAAACCTGATCAACTTTTCATCTGGGGATGTACGTCGCTGTCAGATGTGAAAGGAATGAGGGAACTTAAGTTCAGGTATGATAAGACGGTGCGTAAATCATCCATCATAACGAATGGTAATGAAGTTGTTGCGGTATACGGTGATAATCCAATAAACACGACGCTGATTTTGGAGAAACTGATATCGAAGAGGACAAGAATGAATATACGAGAGTTGGCGTTAAATACAGATGATGATATATTTAAAAGCACGTCCGCTGAAGAGTCCAAACAAATTTTTAATGGTATACAGGCTAAAAGATATACAATGATAAAGATAATATTATATAGTAATCCAGATCGAATTAGCAATTGAAATTAATCAGTGAATATCACGATTCACTACACGAGGGACACTTAGGTGTGAGAAAAACAATTTTGAAATTAAAACAACGGTACATATGGAAAAATATGTACAAAATGGTGAAGAACTACGTTTCTTGCTGCAAGTTATGCCAAACAAATAAACAAACTGTACATACGAAAGAAATATTTACATTGACGCATACACTAGGAACAAGTTTTGAAGTGGTATCGATTGATACAGTAGGTCCATTGAGGTTGTCGAATCATTACAGGTATATCCTTACAATACAGTGCGATTTAACTAAGTATATTGTAGCATTTTCTATGGAAACCAAAGAGGCCGTTACAGTTGCGAAAACGTTAGTTGAACAGTTTATACTTGTATACGGCAATTTTAAGATTTTAAAATCAGATAAGGGAACAGAATTTACGAATCAATTACTGTCAGAGATATGTGGCCTTTTGGATATTAAACAGACCTTTAGTGCACCGTACCATCATGAAACATTAGGATCTATAGAGCGAAACCATAGGGTGCTTAATGAATTTTTATTAAATTTCTCCAAGAACGACGAATGGGACACTTGGGTACCTTATTTTGCTTTTGCCTACAATACTACGCCTCACGTAGATACGGGCTACACTCCGTACGAATTGGTATTCGGTAAACTTCCATACTTGCCATGCGATGAAATAAACAATGTAAATAAAGTGTACAATACTGAATACTATGCCAACGAACTTAAGCTATGATTAAAATTTTCTCTGGATAAAGCGAAAGAATTGCTAGAAAAAACAAAAATAAAAAGAGTTCTCCAAGATGAAAGTCAAATCCACTTAATTTGAAGGTAGGAGATCTTGTACTTCTAAAGATTATTAATAGAAAGAAAAATCAACCACCGTATCAGGGACCTTATAGAATAATAAGTATGGAAGGAGTAAATACTAAAATAGATGTAAATGGAAAAACAAGAATGTGTCACAATAATATGCTTAAGAAATGGTATAATGTTATTATGTAAAAAAAAGTTTAGTATGTAAAAAAAAAAATAAATATTGTTTATTCATTTTTTTTTCTTTTTTTATATAGGGTAAGGGTATAGTGTTGTCATCGTTACTTGTTTTTCCATCCCTAATTATCAACAGCTGATCAACAGCTGTTTAGTACTAAGTATGTTTGTCTATTTTAAGGATAATGTAAACAAAAGAAAATAGGATTAAATTATCCCGTTATGTATATATAAGCCCTTATATGAAAATAAATAAACACAGTCAAACTTTAAACTGCCTATTAATTGGCATAACTTTCAGTACTTATTTTTGTCTAGCGCTCTTTAGTGCTTCCAAATATTAAATATTGCATTGGCACTTTTGAGTGCCTGCAAAGATAAAACAAACTATTATTGTTGCCAGTGGCGTTTTTAAGCGCCGGCACACATAAAGTAGGCAGGCCTATCTTTACAGGAGCTAGTGTTAGAATGTTACTTTTGACATTTGTTCATAAAACAGTCATACTCTCATGGGCAATATGTTCCTTGAGCAATAATAATAAAACGATTTTTGACAAAACTAACTTCTTCAGTCGTTATAGCTATCGTTTCAGGTGGAGGTCGTTGTGACATGACTGGATGAATCGTAATATATAGCAAATAACTTCTAAATTATTTAAATAATTTTTTCTTTTCCAATAAGGAAATATCCAAACGCTGTCCACAAAATTCTAATTTGTTGGGTTTCTTTTCCTTTTTACCTCCCGGCGAACAATCTTGTGAGCAATACTATCAAACCCTTGGTAATATTTTTGCCTCACAGCTTGCTCAACACAAAACCTTTTTTGCTAAAGGTGAATCCCCAAAAACATTTGACATTTTTTTCCCTGTGAGATTTCTATAAGGATGCCTACCATTCAAACATCATTACACCACATCATCCTCACAATCAGAAATTCATCTTATCATGTAAATAAAACGACAGTTTGTGTTTGTTTAAACTCATTTAAAGAAACAATAGAGCATTTTGGGCTACCATCTGTAGCAATTCAAAAAATTAATTCGGGTTTCGTGTAAATAAATAATTGTGTTTGCCGACGGGTTTTATCGCAAACCCATTGCACAGTGTGATGAAGTGACGCGATCGCTCCTTAAATTAATTGCAGTGTCCGGTGAATTTGGTTGAGATTGTTTCCTTTTATTAAAAAATTCAGTAATTCTGCCTTAGTATAAATAAAATAAACCTCTAGGTGACTTTTCTAGAAATTGGTAAAAGTGTTTCACAAATTTTTCATATTTGACGTTAAAGAAAATTAATTGTTCCATAAATTTAATTTTCATCCCTTCCGTTGGTCTCGTAGCAGTGTGTTGTTTATTTATTCTTACTTTTTACGTTGTGTTGATTTGTAAAACAGAACGTTTTCCTTTTACCTTCCATCGAAGATAATATCTCTGTTTGCGCTATTCAATTCTCCTTATTCACATTTGCACAAACAAACCAGAAAGCTGCAACGGTTAGAAATAATTTAAATAACGCTTGATCGTTTTTTTTTTGATGCAGTCGTTTTGTTTGATCAACTAGAAACGACCGTTTTCCCATTGGGTCGAATCAAACACTCAGGTCGAATTACTTCAGTCGTTATCAAACATGATCGTTTGTGATCATAAGTTTTGTTCCGCAATAAGGGATGATCGACTTTCAATTCGGCATTGAACATGTATGATTGTTCATTTCACTTTTATTCGAGACTGTTCGAGATCATTGATTACACAGTACAACAGCCAATCTGGGGGGTGAGAAATTCCAAGTCAGGGTGTTGGTACTAGGTCAGTATATTAAAACCCTCAAAGGGTTTTGCGTTCGCATGTTCCAGTTTTTTTATGACCTTTTACATTTTTTCCTTATCTTGATGTTTTTTCGCTTAGTTGTAATATGTTGGCAAAAACGTAGTTTGACAACTCGAGAACGACTAGTTCGATTTTGCTGAAATAAATTGAGAAAAATTAATAATTACATTTTCTTTAATTCATTAATATACTATTTTTCTACCAAATCAACATTTTTGCAATTAGAAATAAATTTATGAAGAAAATTTTGCCAAAAAAAAATATTTTTTTTTTAAACATATAAATCCCAAACGGAAAAACGTGTAGAGTCGTATAACTTTCACGTAAAGTCACATAACCTATAAACAAAATGCGACATAGATCATAGAAATCGATTTACGCGTTCTGCTTTTATTTACAATTAAGTGAAGGTATCCCATTTTGACAAGAATATTGATATATGTTTTTATTCAAAAAAGTGTCATTTATCGCCTTTTTTTTTATAAATTTTCCACAATAACTCCAGACTTCTGGCCATAAAGTACTAAAAAAATAAAGTAAAAATTTTTATAATTTTTTATTTTTATTTTATTTATTTATTTTTATTTATTTTAATAAATATTGCCTAGACTTTTTCGATGGTGGTTGTTCGGGACTAGTGGCATCGCATTCATCGCTGTCATCAGTTTCTGAACCACACATAATGTCAATGTATGACTCCACTGCTGGCCCTTCTGCACCTCCTGAAAATTCTTTATTATTAGGAACATCCTTGTCTTGGCACACTAGCTTACTCCACCAGCAAATTTCCGCAAGTATTGCACTCGGCGACTTTTTCCCTCTATATCTCATTTCAAATGGCATAGCAACTTGATGATAGCGTTCGCCTTGTTCATCAGATTCGGTAGCCAATTGTTTGCTGAAGTAGTCCAGATGATGATGTAAATAATGGATTTTCAAGGACATGTGGACACCAATTTCCGAGAACGATCTTAACATCCTTGCGACAGAAACATCGTAGTTGGTAGAACGATGCTTTCCCAACAATCCTTCTATTACTTCTTTGATTGCCTGCCATGCGTCCAATTCAGCGTCAATCAAAATATTGTTGAATGCGTCACTTTTAATCAGCTTTCGTATATCTGGACCATTTATTACGCCTGATTGGAAAAAATTAAGTTGTTAAGATGGAAAATCATGGGAAATGAATGTGATATTATAATTAACTATTTTATTATAATTTACTTTAATTTTACTTTCGCTGAGTCTCGGGTAAATTAGTTTCAAACACAAGAAAACTTCATCTCTTTTGGCGACAGTTTTGATGAAATTCTTAACAATTCCAAGTTTAATATGCAGTGGAGGCAGCAATATCTTCTCCTTCGGCACTAGAGGCTCACGAATAATAAATTGTAACCTGCTGTGCTCTCTGAGTTTCCATCCGTGGCATGCATATTGGTCACCGGAAAATCGTGTGTCCCAATCGCACAAAAAGCAAATATATTTTATATAGCCGCTTTGAAGGCCGCAAAGCATTGCTACAACTTTTAAATCGCAGCATATGCGCCACATATGCTTGGCGTAGTTAACCATTTTTAAAATATTTTCCAGTGCATCATATGTTTCTTTCGTTTCTGTACTATAGGCGATTGGAACTGAAAGTTTTTTATTGGTCTTATGCAGTAAAACCGCCTTCAAGCTGAGTTTTGAACTGTCAATAAATAGCCTCCAGTCATCTGCTTCATATTTTATTTCCATTGCGTCCATCAATTTTCCTACATCCGGGCAATATGCAAAAGTTTTTTCATCATTCACAAGGAATAAAGTTTGGAGTGTTGCCTGGCGACTTCGATAAGCTGTGACTTTCACACCGGGTGCCAAAAGATTGTTTGATTTCATAAAAGAAGCCAGTTCTTCTGAGTTATGCTGTGTTAGTTCCAATTTGGCAACAATTGAATCAAGGCTATTTTGATTTACTAAAATAGGCTCATTGGACACAGATGGTTCGGGATTATATGAGGTATCATCACTTAAACCGTATGCTGCTGCAAAGCCCGGAGCGGTATTAGAAGATACAATATCTGGGCTAGAAGCTTTTGGCACAGGAATGTGGCAATGGTGTTGCGGCACTTGCAACACCAACGTAATTATACGATTTTCTTATCCTTTTTGCGGCTCCTTTATTCGCACATGCATAGCAATTCAATGGATTGTGACCTTCGCCAGGATTAGTCCAAGTCATTGGGATACCGAATGGCATAGTTTCACGACTTCTATTTTTCCAATCCATTAGACGGTTGTAGCAGCTTTTACACACCACATTTGGTACCCAATTTTTGTTCGGTATAACATTTTGGTTGAAGTACATCTCGTATATTTGAACAAAAGCAGTACTGAAATTTTGCATTTTTTTATGTGTTGAGTCATATTGACCGCAGCAGTAGCAGAAGCTATTTATATCTGGCATGCACAGTTCCATATTCTAATCACTTTTGTTCACTTTTAAAAAACTGGAGGGAAAATAATTGTTCTCTTCGCGTTCGTCGGCACTTGTTTAATGACAAAAAACGAACAATGAACACCTATTTATACTATTTCATTTTCATATTTTTCAATATTTTACCGACAGGTACTTATGAATTGGCGCATCTTGCAACGTTCTAAAACATGACCACTCATGAATGTGGGTGGAATTCGTGTAAAAAAAATCATACAGGTAGCCAACAGAAAAAACCCAAATAATTACAAAAGTGCCCTTGCTTTTTTCCTTTTAATTGTTCACGCACATTTATGACCGTTTTTTCGTTTGTTACAGCAACCATAAAAATGTAATAACCTTTTGTTTATTACTCTTTTTTTTAATTCTGAGAATCATAAAAAAAGTCATCAACCTTTTTTCCAAGGAAGTTTGAGCATATCTCGAGCAAATTTTTGAAATTCATACCTTTACTTAATTTTGAATAAAAGCAGAACGCGTTAATCGATTTCTATGATCTATGTCGCATTTTGTTTATAGGTTATGTGACTTTACGTGAAAGTTATAAGACTCTACACGTTTTTCCGTTTGGGATTTATATGTTTTAAAAAAAAATTTTTTTTTTTTGGCAAAATTTTCATCATAATTTCTTCTAATTGCAAAAATGTTGATTTGGTAGAGAAACCAATGATTTTTTTGTTAGTATTAAGTATTAGTAATGAAGTCATAAATTTATAACCAAATGAACTTAAAGGTTTTTTTTTGTCACAAAACATAAATGTACATATATTCACGCGTCCATACATACTATGTATGGTTGTGTGCTCTATTCAGACTCGATCTTCTGCATTACGATCAAATCGAGCCATGCAAACACACACAAAAAATCGAAACAATCATTCGGTTCCCGTTCGGAACAATCAATCATAAGTTCGTAAACAAAACAATCATGCAAACTGTTCGAGCGCGAACATAGAACATTGATCAATTCGGTTTTGATCAAAACATTTCCGTTTTGTGTAAGCAACTTGAATGAACAAGTTTTATCGAAGCGAAATTTTACACTAGTTGCAGCTCTCTGAGACAAACAACACAAATTCTTTTTTTTCGTTTTCTAATTTGATCATCCATCACCGTTTTAGTGTACTTACTCGTTTATTCATTTACGTCACACACAAGAGAGTGTCCCTTATTGTGGCGCTTAAACAATATTAAGAGTATTATTAAGATATCTTTGTTTATACTCGGAGTTATGCCAAATCTACACTACATCGCGAATTACCTTATTCGCTCTCTGAATTACTTACGCCAATTACCCTGTTTTCACTACACGTACTTAATTCGATTTGACAGTTCCCTTTGCTTCGCCATTCCAAAGAAAAAATCTGTGTTTGTTGACAACACGATTTTTTATTCAATCTATAGAACTGAATTCCTCTTATTTTTAATTGGGCTATAAGAATTAAATTATAACTTGTGTGATTTTATAAAAAAAACTACTGTTTTCTTTATTTTGGGAGCTGGTGCTCTTTATTTATTGAAATAAGTTTATTAACTAACTTACAAATTAACATTTTCATGTACTTATAATAATGAATTGCTGACAGCTTGTTACTGTGGCGAATTTCCCATTAATTTTAGTTTTGGAACGAGTTCAATCGTTGACAAGAATTAATTGGAATTCGCCGAATAAAAAGCTGTATTTTAAATAATGCAAACTTGCATTTAAATATATCCAAGAAAGGTAGGAATGCATTGTTTCTTTGCACCTTCATTCTTTTGATTCAAAGAATATTTGTCAGCACTAAGAGTGTGTTGACACAATTTGTATTTCTCAATAATTATGTCTGGATCAATAATTATGTTTATTTGTGGTGACATAATTATGGAATGCATTCAAAAGAATTAAGTTACAAACAGGAAACATGTGTGACAAAAACAATATATTTAAAAAGAACAACAATGTACAATGTTAAGAGTAAGGTAATCATTTATTAAATGAGTATGCGGTGGGTGTTATCGTAACTCTCCCTCCGTTAGATTGAGGCTCCGACGAAACATTCAAAATGTGTTCCTTTCTTTTACAAAATATTGGCAAAAGTATTATAATGATAAGTAGAATTGATACTGTCAGTGTATTGGTTGTAATATTAATAATTTTGTTTGTCTTATGGCTTGTATTTAAATCATTAAAATTTTCTTCAAATTTAATTTGTTTGGTGTACAGGTTTTCTAATTTTAGATCTATGAATGTTCTATTTACTTTTATATTTTGAACAAGATTGGTCAATATTGTTTTTTCTTTAAAAATTAATTTTTCGTTATAAAACGATTTATTTCTAATAATTATATTACAATTTTGAAATCTTATGATATATGTGCGGCTTATATTTTGATTTTGTTTTGCATAATTACAATTGTGGGTAAAATTTTCAAATGAAATTCTAAATAAGATGAATCCTGGTTTTATTACTTCTTATTTGACTCGTTTTATATTCCTTTACGGTACAGCTGGCTTTATTATTTTTGACAATACTATTAATGCATACATCGTCTAATGTTTTAAGGTCCTTAAGTGTAAGAGATGTGTTTAGAGCATACACGTTAGGATAGGATATGTTGGAAAATTTAGGGATGGATAGGATAATTATAATGTGGTCTTCCTGAAAGGAAGCTGTCACTTTAGTCTTAGTATATGTTTCAAAGTCCTCTACAATCTTTATTTCTCTGTCATCTAATAAGTCTGTGGGAATTATTTCAAGTTTACTATTAAAGATAACGATTGCAATGTTATCAATATGATTTTTGAGAAGGTTTATGTCGTTATCAATTTGGTAAATATGTCTGAAGAACATGACTTAATCTTCCAATGTTGATATTCTATTTTGGATCTCATTTCGGAATTTATTTATATATTTTTCATCTACGTATTGTTGTTTATTGATGTGAGCTGTAATGTTTTGGATCTGAGAAGAAAGTGTCCACGTCTAATCCTGAAATGTGGTGCTAAATTACTTAACTTTGTTTTAAGTAATTTTAAATTGTTTTTTTTTATCGTTTCTGTTAATGTTAATAAGTCTGATATTGATCCGTCTAATCCATGTATATTCTTATCTATCATTTCAATTGTATAATATTAGTTTGTTAAATTGATGAAATGAAATATTCTACTATAGTGATCAATGATGCGAATATCGTTTTCTTTTATTGGGATGTATCCCTCGTTATCCGTTAGGTCTTGCATCTCCAGTGTTTGAGAGTTAATCAGTTTCGCAATAGCAATATTGCATACAATAAATTCATCTAAAAAGAAGTGTAAAAATTTATTATGTAGATTCTTGTATATCTGTTTCGATTTGGAATTTTTTCTTTCTTTTTACATGAGACTTATAATATTTATAATTTCGATCTGTGATTACGTGATCATCATCTAGTTTGGATACTGTGACCTTTCGAAATTTCGAATGGTTTTTCATCTGTATATCTGCGTTCTCACGGGTTTTGTTTAGTTTTTCTATAACTCTTTCCTTTGTCTTGATTATTTGCTCTTTAATTGAAGGATAATCGTCTTGGCTTACGGTTCCATTTTTAAAATCTATTGGTTTTCTATTAATAGTTGAGTATATATTATTATTGTAGTACGTTATTATTCTATACAATATTTCTTCTACAGTTTCTAAATCTTTGTTAGGGCCATGCTTCAAAATTCGAATATGTTCCTTAATTGTATTGTGGAGTCTTTCCACATCCGAGTTTGAAGTATGGTTGTTATTTGAAGTGTAATGAACTTCTATTTCCTGTTCACTAAGGAATTCCAAAAGGGATAAGGCTTTGAAACCTAATTCATTGTCGATAATTAATTTTTTAATACTTCCAACATTTGAAATGTATTGCGCAAGTGCTTTTTTAATTTCAATCCAGGATCTGTCTTTTATCCTTGTGGCTTGAGCATGTTTTAAGAAATTGTTGATAAATGTCAAAAATAGAGATTTCTCTAGACTGTAAAATACGTCGGCATGAATGATTTCTCCAGGTTTCTCAGGAGTCTCGGTTATCTTGAATTGTTGTTTTATTGGTTTTCTTTCGTATTTTTCTTTATTGCATATGTCGCAATTGTTTATAAATTTTCATTTATTCCTCTGTGGTTGTTTTTTAGATATTCTTTTTCTATTATCTCTGTCAACTCGTTCTCATCTATAATATCTGTAAGTATGCGTTTGCAGCGTTTAATTTTAAAGTTTTCGTTTTCTCCAAAATATATGTTGGCAACCTTTTTTAGTTCTTCATAAACTGATTCATCATTTATAAATATTGCGTTCGTCTTCTCGGGATCAAAGTGATTTTTTAATAAAGTTAACAATGTTTCCTCATCAAAAACCTTTGCATTAATGGTTTTTTGATTATTTTTGAAGATTTGTTCGTATTTTATCTTGAGTGATCCTGACATTGTCTTATGAATTTCTACTTGTCTGCGGTAGAAATTAAGTGGGTTATTTGTTTCTGATTTATCTCGACTCGAGATAACGCATCTGCATTTCCGTTCAAAATTCCCTTTTTGTATTTAATGTCGTAATCATATTCTTGTAAACGTAGTCTCCATCTTACTAGTTTTGAATTTGGTTCTTTAATGGAAAATAACCATGCTAATGGTCTGGGGTCTGTTTCAATCAAAAATCGTCTACCAAAAAGATATGGTCTAAAATATTTTGTTGGCTAGACAATGGCTAGTAACTCTTTTTCTATTGTACTATAATTTTGTTCTGCTCCATTTAATGTTCGGCTTGCATAGCAAATGGGATGTCCGTTTTGAGACAGTACTGCTCCAAGAGCAAAATTGCTGGCGTCAGTTTGTAGAATGAATTTTTGGTTAAAGTCGGGGTAAGCTAGAACAGGAGAATACGTTAATAGAATCTTGAGTGATTCAAATCCTTCAATGTATTCTGAATTTTCAACTTCCACGATGGAATATTTCTTAAGGTATCTTGTCATTGGTCTAGCGACTTTGGAGTAGTCCTTAATGAACTTGCGGTAATACCCAGCTAATCCGAGAATTTGTTTAATTTTTTTTTGTGTTTTTGGAATAGGAAATTTTTGGACACAAATTATTTTATCTGGATTAGGTTTAATTCCTTCATCCGATACAACATGTCCAAGGAAGTTAGTCTCCCTTTTCATAAATTCGCTTTTATCCAATTGAATATTCAGATTAACATCTTTCAGTCGTTGGAATACTTTTGTTATGGACTCTAAATGTTCTTGTAGTTCGGTAGAAAAAATATTAATGTCATCTAAATAAACGAGACATATTGTATTTATCAATTCACCTAGAACATTATTCATTAAGCGTTGGAAAGTGGCTGGGGCTGTTTTCAGTCCAAATGGCATACGAAGGAATTCGTAGTGGCCGCCTGCCACACTAAACGCTGTTTTTGGTATGTCCTTTTCGTGTATTTCGATTTGGTGGAATCCTATCGCCAAATCGAGTGTAGTAAAGTACTGGTAATGTCCAAGTTTCTCCAAGATTTCGTCAATGTTGGGAATCGGTTACTTATCATCTATGGTTACTTCGTTAATTTTCCTATAGTCAATGACGAGTCTCCATTTGGTTTTGCCACTGGCATCCGTTTTTTTAGAACTATCCAAACTGGTGCTGAATAAGGTGAGTAACTGTGCCTTATTATTTTTTTGTCTAACATTTCTTTTATTTGTTTTTTAACTTCAGCCTTGTGAACATACGGATATCGGTATGTTTTTGCTGCAATAGGGATGTTATTGATTGTTCTCACTTCGTGTTTAATTGCATTTGTAAAATAAAGGTCGTTTTCTTCCGTGTAGAATATATGTTTATATTTGTTTATAATTGGGAGAAGTTTCCGCTTTTCTTCCTCATTTAAATGATTTGTACGAATTTTTCCCAAAGTTGATTTGTCTAGTTTTTCGTCAGATTCGAGTATATAAAAATTTTCAGTTGGTACTTCGTCTGTGTTCAGGGTTTCTAAAATAACTTGTTTTGGTAAATTCCCATTCATTTTAACAAGGGCACTGACTTTGTAAATTTCTACTTCATATATTCCTTCCATTATTTCAATATTCTTATCGTTTAACATGGTTTGAGGATTGTATATTAAGCCATTTTTCTCCATTGCTGTGGAGTCTTAACATTCATTCCTGGGTTAATAATGGAATGTGTTGCCCCCGTATCGATGATGAATTTTAGACGTCCTAGTTTGGATTTGATTGTTTTATATGGTAAGTGTCCGTTGAGGCTGTCTGCCGAAAATTGTGAACGTTGTTAATTTCCATTGGCTCTTGTTGTTGATCGTGGTTTTGTCTATTATTCCTCTCGTGGTTTTGTCCACTATTCCTGTCGTAATGTTGATTACTTTTGTTGAGAATGGTAGTTTTCTCGCTGGTGACTATAGTGATCGTTGGATCTGTTGTTATAATTATTCTTGTCTTGGTTTTGTCTATTATTCCTGTTTTAATGTTGATTATTTTGTCGAGAATAGTAGTTTTTTCGCTGATGATTGTTCTGATCATTGGATCTGTTGTTATAATTGTTTTTCTTCTTACTATCTTGTGTTTCATTATTCTGTTTAATGATCTGACCGTTTTTTCCCATGTGGCTGTAACCGCTTTCAAATAAAATATCCATTGCGGCTTCTAGGCTGTCAGGATTCCTACACGTTAATACAGTTCGCATTGGTTCTGGCATCTTGTTTTTGAAGATGTGTAATGCGGATCTTCTATTATTAGTTGCTACTTGGTTGGCTGCTTCGCCTTCGCCAAGGATCAAAAGTGCTTTATTATTGAGTCACCTAAGACTGTATAATATGTCATTATAGAAATCAACCGTGGTATTATTGAAAGTGGTGGATCGTAGCTCATCGAATAACTATTCGCAGTTCTTTTTCTCGCCGAAGTTGTTTTCCAAAATACTTTTGATTTCGTTCCATGATTGTGCCAGCGTATTTATCTCTATAATTTCTTTTGCCTTCCCGATTAGTCTACTCTTTATAATGCCCGAAAAAAATAGTTGTGAAGGTTCGTCGTATGTCCTAAGTACTGGATGTATTCTGTCGATCAGTCTGCAGAAATTGGTTAAGTCGTTCCTGTTTCCGTTATATAGGGGAATTGTATTTAGATATTTAATAGGATCTAGTTGGATTTGATTAGGACTTGCAATTTTTAATGAAAATATGGATTTTTATACTAGTATGTAAAAAAAAAATTTATGACGAAAATATGGATTTTTAATGAATAACTTATAACTATTCTTACTTTATCAGTTTGCTCTTAGGGTTGGTTCCTTCTTGATGGGTTGCTTCAGGCTTCTTTATTCCTCTAGCATTTTGTTACAGGTTTTTTTTATTTGAAGGGTTGGTTTTTTCTTAACGGTTGGTTTAAGTTTTTCTATCGAAATTTTGTTTGAATTTGGTGATCTTCTTTTGATGCAATAGTCTTTTCACTTTTTTCTTTTGAGTTTGGGGTTTTCTTTTTTTATAGGGTATTTTCTTCTTTAACTGTTCTTTAGTTTGATGACTTCCTTTATAGTTTCCAAGAAAACATTTTCTTTAACTGTTACTTAGCGCTTGTTCGTAACGCCGTGGATTTACGACACCTGTGCTTTTGTTAATACGATATTTCGCGGTAGCACTGTCTATTTATCTTTGTCAAAAAGAAATATGTTCACTATGCTTGAAGAAGAATTACTGTTTGTTTAAAAATTTTGGTTCACTTTGCTTGGGAAAAAAAATTATTTTTTTTTTATTTTTCTTGTTAAAATTTTTTGTTTTTTTTTAACTCTTATTAACACTTGTTATAACTAATAATGCGGTGGTTTTGTTTCTTCAAAGGATATGACTTTGTTCTGTCAAAGGATATGACATTATTTCATCCTCGTCGCCAATTAAATTATCACTTGTGTGATTTTATAAAAATAAATACTGTTTTCTTTATTTTGGGAGCTGGTGCTCTTTATTCATTGAAATGAGTTTATTAACTAACGCCTTATGAGAGTCGCGACATAACGTGTTGGCTACAAACAGTGTATAAATATTCTGATCGTTGTATAGATTGGGTTCTGGGTTTTCATTTGATATCTAGACTTTGCCTACATCCGGAAGGGTACCCTACATACAGTCAACTTCGATTTTTAGAGACTTTTGGTAATTTTTCTCATTTTTCTTCAAATTTTTACCTCGTAATTTTTTTTATCTTTTTGTATCTTTACTTCTATAAAGATTAGTACCCTACATTCCATCCATTTTTGGCACTTGAAACGTTAGTGACAATTATTAAAAATTCGATATTTTGATTTTTTGTTGGTTTTGAGATTTTGCTTTTAAATTTTTTAGCGTTTAAATCTTAAGTAATGCAGAATTGATGTAATATTATAAAATATACATGTTCAAGGTGTTCGAAAAAATGTATCCTGTATATTTTACTGTTTGGTGACACGTTATCCATTCCGTGTGACATTATTCGGAGTTTTTAAAGATAAAAATTGTCTGTTCGAAATGTCTCATGATTTATTTAGCAGATAGCGGTTTTAGAGCGAGATTAGGAGATGGTTTTTGTGGTTGAGTTTCAGCTACAGTACTCTGATGGTTTGACCACTGGGCGTGCAATTATGTCTTTCGGTGTTCTATTTCTGCCACGCATACTTTGTGGATTTTGCCATGGGCTTTTTTGTGACAGGGGCTACACGACATTCTGAAGGGTGTAGGGCGCCAATCTTAATAATGACGAAGTATTTTTTTTATATTGTTTCTAGGTGTCTTCCATTTGTGACATATTAGGCGATATATGTATTAAGGATAAAGGTATTTTTCAATACGGTCAATGGTAATCCAGACAATAAATGACCTGGAGTCAATGGTAAGTTCGAAAGGTTTTTCAGAAATCGGAGACATTGGCCTAAAATTTAGCACTGCCTCGATTTCCTAGCACCAGCGGAAAGATTGGAGCATTGAGAAGCACAGCACACTGCAGCGTGGCCTTAAACTACTTTAGTTTGGCGTTGCGTGGCGAACTGACGAATTGTCCAGCGAAATCAACACTTGTAAATCAAAAGGGTAGCGAGAAAGTAACGCGTTCTGGGAATGTGCTGCTTTCATCTGGTTCTGAAATGTTCGTTTGTAAAAAGCGCATGGTTTGCATTCTCTGATTTCTCATTACTTTTTCTTGGTACATAGAAACCCTGTCTAATGGTACGCATATGATACTATATTCAGCATGGTGCAAAATATCATGAGTGTATCTTAAAAACGGTCGGCGAAGATGATATATATATCCAAGCGAAATTTTACTAAGAGTGATGTAGTGTGCACAATCAAACTAGTTGCAGTTCTCTGACCGCTCCACCGCTTTAGTGTACTAACTCGTTTATTCGTTTACGTCACACACAAGAGAGTGTCTCTTATTGTGGTGCTTAAACAATATTATGAGTATTATTAAGATCTCTTTGGTTATACTCGGAGTTATGCCAAATCTACACTAAATCGCGAATTACCTTATTCGCTCTCTGAATTACTTACGCCAATTACCCTGTTTAAACTACACGTACTTAATTCGAATTGACAGTTGCCTTTGCTTCGCCATTTCATAGAAAAAATCTGTGTTTGTTGACATTACAATTCGTCTTTTTCTATTCAATCTATAGGCCTGAATTCTCTTATTTTTAATTGGGCTATAAGCTCTAATACTCGTAGTAAGTACAAAATTTAGCAATATATCATAGATATATACATTGCATTTGGTTTTTTGCAATAAGGTGAATAGAAAAAGAGAGAGTTAAGCAGCTTCGATATTTTCCAATAAGAATTAGAGAAGGCAGTGATTCTTCGTAATTCAAAATGAATTACCACCAAACAACGTCCTCAGAAATTTGTATGGTGAATTATATAATTCGCAATGTATAAGAAATTGAGGGTTGAATAACGAATGAGAAAGCTAAATATGAAAAATGAATGTAGTATAAACGCCTTATGCGAGTCGCGACATAACGTGTTGGCTACAAACAGTGTATAAATATTCTGATCATTGCATAGATTGGGTTGTGGGTTTTCATTTGATATCTGGACCAGAGAATGACAACATGTACTCACCAAAAAAGAGTACTTGAGTACTTATTCATAATTTCCATACTTGTGCGCACCAGTATTTACGCCAGCCTGACTGCACACTTTACTTAAATAACGTTGCGACAAGTATGTACACACTCTAACCTCATATCGCACATATGTATGAATGTTATGATACTCGTTAAGTCTAGTCATAACACGCTCGTACCATACGTGGTTGCACTCTAACATTTAACAAGTATACTTCTTATGGTTCGTTATTAAGTGGTTGTCGTTCTATCGAACAAGCAACAGTTCCAATTTTTTTACATCAAAAACTGGCCGAAATACAACAAATTGAACGTAAAAATGCTCCAAAAAAGCGTATTTTCCCGCAGGCTGCCTGAGTCCTTATATGGGGAAATTTTCCACTTTGACCCGATGTGACCGACTAGCAATACCAAGCAGCTTAACAAAATAAGAAAGAAATCTGGAAAGTTTCAGCCGTAGAATGTTTTCAACAGACGGACGGACATTGCTATATCGACCTAGAATTTTATGACGACCACTAATATATACATATTGTATGTACTTTGTACGGCCTCCGATGACTATTTTTATGTGTTGCAAACGTTACTCGTATGACGAAGTGAATATACCCTTGACCCTAGTGGTGCTTTATTGTGCTTTACCTTTTGTTCATTTTATAAAATACAACAATATTTTTCAATTAATATACATAGGTACAAAGATTTTATTTCAAATACTCGTAACTCATCAGAAAAAAATCAAGTTGTGACTTCATCTCCTTCAGAAACCAACAAATACAAATACAGTACATAAGTATACACCCCATACTGAATGAACGCATACATGAAAAAATATTTGAGTACTCTAGTATGCACCTCATACTCTGGTCTTTTCTCCTATAATTCATGTCATGAAAACACAATTTAACAATTTGGTGCACACCCAATGTATTGTCCATTTTCACTTGTATTCATACATGCATGAGTGTGAGATGCCCTGTCGACTATTAGTACTTCACATATTTAGGTTGTACCCCGTCTGGATATGTTATGTGTGGTGTTTGGTTGGAACATTTACTCTTCACACTTATACATGTCTCACCAGTTGTACTTCGGGAGTACTCTAAATGGGCATTTCGTCATTCACTGATCTGGACTATACCTACATCCGGAAAGGTGCTCTACATCCAGTCAACTTCGGTTTTTAGAGACTTTTGGTAACTTTTCTTCTTTTTCTTCAAGTTTCTACCTCGTAATTTTTTTTATGTATTTATTTCTTTGTATCTTTACTTCTATAAAGATTTGTACCCTACATTCCATCCAGGTTTGACAGTTGAAACGTTTGTGACAATTATCAAAAATTCGATAAATTGATTTTTTTTGGTTTTGAGATTTTGCTTTTAAATATACATGTTAAAGGTGTTCGAAGAAATTTATCCTGTACTCGACTTTATTCAGCATTTTTAGTTCCGAGCTTAATTTCATGCTTCTCGTGAACCCTTTTTTATTCTGTGTAGAGTTTTTTACTGTTTGGTGACTCGTTATCCATTCCGTGTGACATTATTCTGACTTTTTAAAGAAAAAAATTGTCTGTTCGAAATGTATCATGATTCATTTATTCGTTTATGGGATCGTCTCGTCGAGTTCGATGCGGACATTAGCTACAACAAACTTCCGCTTTTCTCAACCCATACTGTCGAAGTACATAGGGAAGAGCTAAAGTCTACCTGGTCCGAAATAAAATAGGCCTTCGAAAAATATCTCTATGAACGTGACAACGAAGTGGAAGAAGATGAGGCTGATAAGGGGAAAACTAAAGGAGGACAAACCTCATTAATGGAGACATTTCGCACAAAGTATAAAAATACGTATGTTAGATACTATAAGTGTTTGGCGAAGATCTCTGATGATTTTCGAATACAACCGCTGTAAAAGAGAGTTCTCGCGCCCCCAAATGTACACAGTTTTTCCGGTCACTCCTTCAATTTTCCGCCGTGTGATACCGAGGTATTCAAGGGCGACAATATGTAATGACGGACATTCCGAGGCATGGTCAAGGCAGTCTACATCAAGAACTCCCATCTCAGTCCAGTTGAGAAGCTGTTTCATTTGACTCAGAAGACCAGTTCAATCTGAATCAGGCAGGCTATAAAAGGACTTCAACAGGATATAAATTCGTGTATATCCGCGCTGAAACTATATAAGCGATTTTCGGTGATTAAAAAGTAAGGGCTTTGTCTTTATTGTTTTTCCAAATCGCAAATCTTAAAGAATTGTTCAAGTTTGAATAATTGTTTCGATTGCAATAAGCGGCATGATACCCTGCCCCATAAAAGTTTTGACAACTCCGGTCGCAATAATGCGTTTCTTCCGCCGCCCAATACAAAGATCAATTCTAGTTTGAGTCCCAATTCCGTTCCATTTTCTTCTAATTCGGTACAGTCCACAAGTTCCGGAATTGGAGTTGTTTCGACCAATTCTTGTGGTGTTTTGCTCGGGACGGCCTTAGTAAACGTATTGCATTTGGGAGTTACGTATCAGGCTGGTGTACTCTTCGATTCAGGATCTTAGGGAACATTCATTTCAGAGCGGTTGTTTAGCGTTCTTAATCTTCTATTTAAGCCCATAAGTGCCTACAATTCTAGCATGAAGAATTCGATTTCGGCCAGTGTTCAAAAAAGTGTACATTTCGTTTTATACTCTCGTTTAAATGGGCTAACCATTTCCGTCAATGCTTTAGTAGTTCCCAATTTGTCAGGCAATCTGCCTTCGCATACTGTGGAGGCTTTTAGCACTTCCCAATTGCCGGCTGGCAGACCATCACTTTTATACCAGTTCCAAGATAGATATTCTTATTGGATGGGATTTTATATCTTCTATTATGTTACCAGTTATTAATCGTGGATTTTTAATGGTCCAGAGACCATTTTCGGGTAAATCTCAACAGGTGCAATTGCATTTTGTTCTGCTTCAGCTCATACTATTGTGGCAAATTTCTGTGAAATTTCTGTAGATTTAAAGAGATATGAAATTGTTGTTGTGAAATATCTAAATTTTAAGCATATCTTTCCGATGTATTCCCCGAGTTTTAGCAAAAATCATCTGCATTATTACTTACCACACCATGCAGTTATAATACCGGAGAGTAAGACTTCTAAATTGCGTGTGGGGTTAAATGCTTCTTCTGCGTCCTCCAACGGGCTAAGTCTCAACGACATTTTGCATACATTTCCAGTACTGCAAAACGACTGAACTGTCCTTATTCTAAAATGGAGGGTTCTCAAATTCGTCAACGCAGACATCTAAAAGATGTATCGGCAGATATTAATTCATTCAGATCTTACTTCATTTCAAAAAATTCTATTCCGCAACTATCTAGGTAAAAATTTACAAGATTTCGAGCTTAAAACTTTTACTTTTGGTGTCAATTGTGCTCCATACTTGGCTATATGTACGTTGATGATTCTCTTTTTTATTAATGCTTTATTAGGTATTATTGCATCTGTTCCATAGGAGTCTAACAATAAGTATACAAAATTTCTGACATGGGTTTCTGTGTTATGCGGTTCTCTGCATCTTTTTGGGAGGATTTGCATTTGTTTGGTCACAGTGTTGTCAACTGTATTAGTTTGATATTGGTAATTGCCGAGTAAAGAACTCTAGACTTGTAGAGTGGAGAACTCTAGTTTTATGGAATTCTTGATCGTTAGAGTCGATTTTATTCTTATGCGAGGTATTGTACGTACCTGGCATAAGAACTCTCACATTAGTGAAACCAGATTTGGTTTAAACATTTTGAAATAGAGGTTAAGCCTCCTTAACCAGAAATTTCCGTTTTGTGTTTTGACTGCGCTAAGGATCACTTGTGCGAGTGTTTAAACCACGCTTGGTTTTAACCTCATGAAGTAAAAAATAGGATTCTACACGACTGTTTGGGCGCGTGTTTTCGCGATATGCTATGAAGAAAGACTCGCAGGAATAGATCAGAATACCTCGCGTTCATTTTTCCAAAGTCTTGACTAGATTTTTTTGTTACGAACCGGAGGTGTGGAATCTTCATCGATACAAGTAGCCCGCACTACAAGCATACACGATTCGCCATCTCTGGCGCCTAATTACTAAACCACACCCTACACACTTCAACCACTCTCCCCCGCGGGACTGCCGTAAGGTATTACTTCGCGGGCTGGTTATTAACTGGTGCGTCCATCTGCCTTTCGTGCTGCTGTCCCACCAGACTTGCCAAATATCCTTTGAGACTTCTCTTTCAGAATTTCCGTTGAGTTTTCTGGTCTCCTATCGTATATGCGTCTTATTTTGTCTACCAAAATGTCATTCGGCATCATCCCTGCTACAACACAAGTGGCTTCTTCCGATACTGTTCGGAGTCCACTTATTGTTCGCAGGGCACTCAGGCTTTAAATAGAGCAATGTCGTCAGCAAAGCCTATTATTTTGGTACCTTGCTGGAGTGGCAATCTTAGAACCTCGTCGTGCATGATATTCCACAGAAGTGGGCCGAGAACCTGTCCTTGGTGAACGTCAGCTGTTACGTGATAAACAGCTTCGCCTACGTCACTGCTATAGAGCAGCCTTCGGTTCGAGAAGTAACTCGTGATCACATCCAGAATGTATCCAGGTGCCTCCATTCCAGCAAGGGCACCTTTTATTTTACCCCAATTGGACGTATTAAACGCATTCTTTAAATCAAGTGTAACTATCGCACAATACTGCTTAAAGCCTCAGATATATCGTACGTTGCGATATCGACTACAGATTTGATCGCGTCTATAGTAGAACGTGACTTCCTAAAACTGTACTGACGTTCCGATAACACCCTTCTCTCCTCAACAAATCGTTGTAGGCGGTTGTACAGAATGCGCTCAAGTATTTTGCCCATGATATCAAAAAGGCAGATAGGTCGATACGACGATGGCTCCTCCCTTGGGAATGAGTGCTAGTCTGTGCACTTTACATCAGTCTGGAAACACTATCGTCAATACATTATTGGAAAGTTCTGACGAAGGCTCCGGCATTGAACGTATTGCTTCCTTAAGTACTTTATTAGGTATTCCGTCGGGGCCCGGGGCTTTGCTGTCACCTATTTTCAAGCATGCTTCTGTGATTTCATGTACCGTTATAACGGGAACCAGTTCTTCTGTTCCGGGTGCCCATGTATCAGCCAGTGGCAATGGGCGTTGTGGAAACAATGTTTCTATTATTCTACGTAGCATATCAGGACACGTTATCTGTGGCGATTTTTGACCTCCTAGTTTTTTCATAACCACTTTGTAGGCTATGCCCCATGAGTTAATGTTTGCCTCCACACATATTTCTCTGAAACACTTCGTTTTACTCTCTGATATGTTTTTTTTCAGTTGCCTCCTTAGGTTCTTAAATCCTTTCAGCATCTCCTGAAATTCAGGCTTTCCACCGGGAAAGTTAAACCTGGCGTCTTGTTTTTAGACAGTTTGCGCTTAGCAGTCGTATCTCCTCGTTCCACCAGTAACAGAGTGCACCTCGTTTGCATATGACCCTTCTAGGCATTTATACGTCACAGGCGTTGGTGATCATAGTGTTTAGATCCTTTGAAAGTTCCTCTGCTGTGCCGTTGGCAAGTTGATGCATATCATTTCTTCAAAGGTTTCGCAGTCCGGTCCGGTTTGCTTTGGGCGCACGTTTTCTCTAGCTCTCCAATCAGTTACATAGAACATTGTAGCCTGGTGGTCATTGTGCGTGTACTCCTCGCTAACTCGCCATTTAGTGGACTTAGCAAGGGACTTGCTGACAAAAGAGATGTCTACGATTGAGCCGTATCCCGCTTTTCTGAAGGTATTCTTCCGTCCCTTGTTTACCAGGTGTATATCCAGCTGGACAAAAGATTTCAGCAGGCTGCGTTTGTGTTTCTGCTGCCCCATTCCAGTGCTCATACAATAAAATCCCCTGAAATTACCACAGGAGATCTTGGCCTAGCATCGGCAATAAGGTCTTCTAGCAAGTAAGGTCTTCTAGCAAAAGTACACACCTTTAATATTCACTCTGACGAATTGACTAGATTGGAGTACATAGGAAATGTCTAGCTAATATGTTGCCTTGTATCTTGAATTGTATTTTTGACGAGGGGTATTTTCAGATCTCGGTGGATTTTTTCGTTCCTCATATAACAAGGGGCACCGGTAATCAGCCGCAATGTCTTTGATTGGACTCTTTGGATTTTGTCGAGATTGCTCGAGCTTGCTTTGACCCATAGCTAAGCATCGTAAACCCAGATAGGTTTGATTGCACTGTTGGATAGGACACTATATTCGAGGCTTAGTTTGGAGCTCGCTTTAAGGAGCCAGTGAGTCTTCTTGGTTTCGATATGACTTTCCAGGTAAATCGGCGATCCACGTTCATTCCAAGGTATGTAACATGATCAGATTGAGAAAAAGGGATATTGTTTAGTTTGAATGTGGGACAAGTGATAAAATTCAGTGTGAAAGTTACCTGTGAGCATTAAGCCTCATTGACTTTTATTCTCCAGTCTCTAATCGTCTGAGATGAATACCTGGGTTCACAGATGCAATATCCTTTTTATGTGAAGCCATTATAGCGGTATCGTCGTCGAAAGTGGATGTTAGTACGTCTGGGCTGGTAGGGATAACTGTGGGTTTTCATTTGATATCTGGACTATACCTACATCCGGAAAGGTGCTCTACATCCAGTCAACTTCGGTTTTTAGAGACTTTTGGTAACTTTTCTTCTTTTTCTTCAAGTTTCTACCTCGTAATTTTTTTTATATATTTATTTCTTTGTATCTTCACTTCTATAAAGATTTGTACCCTACATTCCATCCAGGTTTGACTGTTGAAACGTTTGTGACAATTATCAAAAATTCGATAAATTGATTTTTTTTTGGTTTTGAGATTTTGCTTTTAAATATACATGTTAAAGGTGTTCGAAGAAATTTATCCTGTACTCGACTTTATTCAGCATTTTTAGTTCCGAGCTTAATTTCATGCTTCTCGTGAACCCTTTTTTATTCTGTGTAGAGTTTTTTACTGTTTGGTGACTCGTTATCCATTCCGTGTGACATTATTCTGACTTTTTAAAGAAAAAAATTGTCTGTTCGAAATGTATCATGATTCATTTATTCGTTTATGGGATCGTCTCGTCGAGTTCGATGCGGACATTAGCTACAACAAACTTCCGCTTTTCTCAACCCATACTGTCGAAGTACATAGGGAAGAGCTAAAGTCTACCTGGTCCGAAATAAAATAGGCCTTCGAAAAATATCTCTATGAACGTGACAACGAAGTGGAAGAAGATGAGGCTGATAAGGGGAAAACTAAAGGAGGACAAACCTCATTAATGGAGACATTTCGCACAAAGTATAAAAATACGTATGTTAGATACTATAAGTGTTTGGCGAAGATCTCTGATGATTTTCGAATACAACCGCTGTAAAAGAGAGTTCTCGCGCCCCCAAATGTACACAGTTTTTCCGGTCACTCCTTCAATTTTCCGCCGTGTGATACCGAGGTATTCAAGGGCGACAATATGTAATGACGGACATTCCGAGGCATGGTCAAGGCAGTCTACATCAAGAACTCCCATCTCAGTCCAGTTGAGAAGCTGTTTCATTTGACTCAGAAGACCAGTTCAATCTGAATCAGGCAGGCTTTAAAAGGACTTCAACATGATATAAATTCGTGTATATCCGCGCTGAAACTATATAAGCGATTTTCGGTGATTAAAAAGTAAGGGCTTTGTCTTTATTGTTTTTCCAAATCGCAAATCTTAAAGAATTGTTCAAGTTTGAATAATTGTTTCGATTGCAATAAGCGGCATGATACCCTGCCCCATAAAAGTTTTGACAACTCCGGTCGCAATAATGCGTTTCTTCCGCCGCCCAATACAAAGATCAATTCTAGTTTGAGTCCCAATTCCGTTCCATTTTCTTCTAATTCGGTACAGTCCACAAGTTCCGGAATTGGAGTTGTTTCGACCAATTCTTGTGGTGTTTTGCTCGGGACGGCCTTAGTAAACGTATTGCATTTGGGAGTTACGTATCAGGCTGGTGTACTCTTCGATTCAGGATCTTAGGGAACATTCATTTCAGAGCGGTTGTTTAGCGTTCTTAATCTTCTATTTAAGCCCATAAGTGCCTACAATTCTAGCCTGAAGAATTCCGGTCGCAATAATGCGTTTCTTCCGCCGCCCAATACAAAGATCAATTCTAGTTTGAGTCCCAATTCCGTTCCATTTTCTTCTAATTCGGTACAGTCCACAAGTTCCGGAATTGGAGTTGTTTCGACCAATTCTTGTGGTGTTTTGCTCGGGACGGCCTTAGTAAACGTATTGCATTTGGGAGTTACGTATCAGGCTGGTGTACTCTTCGATTCAGGATCTTAGGGAACATTCATTTCAGAGCGGTTGTTTAGCGTTCTTAATCTTCTATTTAAGCCCATAAGTGCCTACAATTCTAGCCTGAAGAATTCGATTTCGGCCAGTGTTCAAAAAAAGTGTACATTTCGTTTTATACTCTCGTTTAAATGGGCTAACCATTTCCGTCAATGCTTTAGTAGTTCCCAATTTGTCAGGCAATCTGCCTTCGCATACTGTGGAGGCTTTTAGCACTTCCCAATTGCCGGCTGGCAGACCATCACTTTTATACCAGTTCCAAGATAGATATTCTTATTGGATGGGATTTTATATCTTCTATTATGTTACCAGTTATTAATCGTGGATTTTTAATGGTCCAGAGACCATTTTCGGGTAAATCTCAACAGGTGCAATTGCATTTTGTTCTGCTTCAGCTCCTACTATTGTGGCAAATTTCTGTGAAATTTCTGTAGATTTAAAGAGATATATTTTAAGCATATCTTTCCGATGTATTCCCCGAGTTTTAGCAAAAATCATCTGCGTTATTACTTACCACACCATGCAGTTATAATACCGGAGAGTAAGACTTCTAAATTGCGTGTGGGTTTAAATGCTTCTTCTGCGTCCTCCAACGGGCTAAGTCTCAACGACATTTTGCATACATTTCCAGTACTGCAAAACGACTGAACTGTCCTTATTCTAAAATGGAGGGTTCTCAAATTCGTCAACGCAGACATCTAAAAGATGTATCGGCAGATATTAATTCATTCAGATCTTACTTCATTTCAAAAAATTCTATTCCGCAACTATCTAGGTAAAAATTTACAAGATTTCGAGCTTAAAACTTTTACTTTTGGTGTCAATTGTGCTCCATACTTGGCTATATGTACGTTGATGATTCTCTTTTTTATTAATGCTTTATTAGGTATTATTGCATCTGTTCCATAGGAGTCTAACAATAAGTATACAAAATTTCTGACATGGGTTTCTGTGTTATGCGGTTCTCTGCATCTTTTTGGGAGGATTTGCATTTGTTTGGTCACAGTGTTGTCAACTGTATTAGTTTGATATTGGTAATTGCCGAGTAAAGAACTCTAGACTTGTAGAGTGGAGAACTCTAGTTTTATGGAATTCTTGATCGGTAGAGTCGATTTTATTCTTATGCGAGGTATTGTACGTACCTGGCATAAGAACTCTCACATTAGTGAAACCAGATTTGGTTTAAACATTTTGAAATAGAGGTTAAGCCTCCTTAACCAGAAATTTCCGTTTTGTGTTTTGACTGCGTTAAGGATCACTTGTGCGAGTGTTTAAACCACGCTTGGTTTTAACCTCATGAAGTAAAAAATAGGATTCTACACGACTGTTTGGGCGCGTGTTTTCGCGATATGCTATGAAGAAAGACTCGCAGGAATAGATCAGAATACCTCGCGTTCATTTTTCCAAAGTCTTGACTAGATTTTTTTGTTACGAACCGGAGGTGTGGAATCTTCATCGATACAAGTAGCCCGCACTACAAGCATACACGATTCGCCATCTCTGGCGCCTAATTACTAAACCACACCCTACACACTTCAACCACTCTCCCCCGCGGGACTGCCGTAAGGTATTACTTCGCGGGCTGGTTATTAACTGGTGCGACCATCTGCCTTTCGTGCTGCTGTCCCACCAGACTTGCCAAATATCCTTTGAGACTTCTCTTTCAGAATTTCCGTTGAGTTTTCTGGTCTCCTATCGTATATGCGTCTTATTTTGTCTACCAAAATGTCATTCGGCATCATCCCTGCTACAACACAAGTGGCTTCTTCCGATACTGTTCGGAGTCCACTTATTGTTCGCAGGGCACTCAGGCTTTAAATAGAGCAATGTCGTCAGCAAAGCCTATTATTTTGGTACCTTGCTGGAGTGGCAATCTTAGAACCTCGTCGTGCATGATATTCCACAGAAGTGGGCCGAGAACCTGTCCTTGGTGAACGTCAGCTGTTACGTGATAAACAGCTTCGCCTACGTCACTGCTATAGAGCAGCCTTCGGTTCGAGAAGTAACTCGTGATCACATCCAGAATGTATCCAGGTGCCTCCATTCCAGCAAGGGCACCTTTTATTTTACCCCAATTGGACGTATTAAACGCATTCTTTAAATCAAGTGTAACTATCGCACAATACTGCTTAAAGCCTCAGATATATCGTACGTTGCGATATCGACTACAGATTTGATCGCGTCTATAGTAGAACGTGACTTCCTAAAACTGTACTGACGTTCCGATAACACCCTTCTCTCCTCAACAAATCGTTGTAGGCGGTTGTACAGAATGCGCTCAAGTATTTTGCCCATGATATCAAAAAGGCAGATAGGTCGATACGACGATGGCTCCTCCCTTGGGAATGAGTGCTAGTCTGTGCACTTTACATCAGTCTGGAAACACTATCGTCAATACATTATTGGAAAGTTCTGACGAAGGCTCCGGCATTGAACGTATTGCTTCCTTAAGTACTTTATTAGGTATTCCGTCGGGGCCCGGGGCTTTGCTGTCACCTATTTTCAAGCATGCTTCTGTGATTTTATGTACCGTTATAACGGGAACCAGTTCTTCTGTTCCGGGTGCCCATGTATCAGCCAGGACACGTTATCTGTGGCGATTTTTGACCTCCTAGTTTTTTCATAACCACTTTGTAGCTATGCCCCATGAGTTAATGTTTGCCTCCACACATATTTCTCTGAAACACTTCGTTTTACTCTCTGATATGTTTTTTTTTCAGTTGCCTCCTTAGGTTCTTAAATCCTTTCAGCATCTCCTGAAATTCAGGCTTTCCACCGGGAAAGTTAAACCTGGCGTCTTGTTTTTAGACAGTTTGCGCTTAGCAGTCGTATCTCCTCATTCCACCAGTAACAGAGTGCACCTCGTTTGCATATGATCCTTCTAGGCATTGATTCGTCACAGGCGTTGGTGATCATAGTGTTTAGATCCTTTGAAAGTTCCTCTGCTGTGCCGTTGGCAAGTTGATGCATATCATTTCTTCAAAGGTTTCGCAGTCCGGTCCGGTTTGCTTTGGGCGCACGTTTTCTCTAGCTCTCCAATCAGTTACATAGAACATTGTAGCCTGGTGGTCATTGTGCGTGTACTCCTCGCTAACTCGCCATTTAGTGGACTTAGCAAGGGACTTGCTGACAAAAGAGATGTCTACGATTGAGCCGTATCCCGCTTTTCTGAAGGTATTCTTCCGTCCCTTGTTTACCAGGTGTATATCCAGCTGGACAAAAGATTTCAGCAGGCTGCGTTTGTGTTTCTGCTGCCCCATTCCAGTGCTCATACAATAAAATCCCCTGAAATTACCACAGGAGATCTTGGCCTAGCATCGGCAATAAGGTCTTCTAGCAAGTAAGGTCTTCTAGCAAAAGTACACACCTTTAATATTCACTCTGACGAATTGACTAGATTGGAGTACATAGGAAATGTCTAGCTAATATGTTGCCTTGTATCTTGAATTGTATTTTTGACGAGGGGTATTTTCAGATCTCGGTGGATTTTTTCGTTCCTCATATAACAAGGGGCACCGGTAATCAGCCGCAATGTCTTTGATTGGACTCTTTGGATTTTGTCGAGATTGCTCGAGCTTGCTTTGACCCATAGCTAAGCATCGTAAACCCAGATAGGTTTGATTGCACTGTTGGATAGGACACTATATTCGAGGCTTAGTTTGGAGCTCGCTTTAAGGAGCCAGTGAGTCTTCTTGGTTTCGATATGACTTTCCAGGTAAATCGGCGATCCACGTTGATTCCAAGGTATGTAACATGATCAGATTGAGAAAAAGGGATATTGTTTAGTTTGAATGTGGGACAAGTGATAAAATTCAGTGTGAAAGTTACCTGTGAGCATTAAGCCTCATTGACTTTTATTCTCCAGTCTCTAATCGTCTGAGATGAATACCTGGGTTCACAGATGCAATATCCTGCTTTTTATGTGAAGCCATTATAGCGGTATCGTCGTCGAAAGTGGATGTTAGTACGTCTGGGCTGGTAGGGATAACTGTGGGTTTTCATTTGATATCTGGACTATACCTACATCCGGAAAGGTGCTCTACATCCAGTCAACTTCGGTTTTTAGAGACTTTTGGTAACTTTTCTTCTTTTTCTTCAAGTTTCTACCTCGTAATTTTTTTTATATATTTATTTCTTTGTATCTTTACTTCTATAAAGATTTGTACCCTACATTCCATCCAGGTTTCACAGTTGAAACGTTTGTGACAATTATCAAAAATTCGATAAATTGATTTTTTTTTGGTTTTGAGATTTTGCTTTTAAATATACATGTTAAAGGTGTTCGAAGAAATTTATCCTGTACTCGACTTTATTCAGCATTTTTAGTTCCGAGCTTAATTTCATGCTTCTCGTGAACCCTTTTTTATTCTGTGTAGAGTTTTTTACTGTTTGGTGACTCGTTATCCATTCCGTGTGACATTATTCTGACTTTTTAAAGAAAAAAATTGTCTGTTCGAAATGTATCATGATTCATTTATTCGTTTATGGGATCGTCTCGTCGAGTTCGATGCGGACATTAGCTACAACAAACTTCCGCTTTTCTCAACCCATACTGTCGAAGTACATAGGGAAGAGCTAAAGTCTACCTGGTCCGAAATAAAATAGGCCTTCGAAAAATATCTCTATGAACGTGACAACGAAGTGGAAGAAGATGAGGCTGATAAGGGGAAAACTAAAGGAGGACAAACCTCATTAATGGAGACATTTCGCACAAAGTATAAAAATACGTATGTTAGATACTATAAGTGTTTGGCGAAGCTGGCAAAGATCTCTGATGATTTTCGAATACAACCGCTGTAAAAGAGAGTTCTCGCGCCCCCAAATGTACACAGTTTTTCCGGTCACTCCTTCAATTTTCCGCCGTGTGATACCGAGGTATTCAAGGGCGACAATATGTAATGACGGACATTCCGAGGCATGGTCAAGGCAGTCTACATCAAGAACTCCCATCTCAGTCCAGTTGAGAAGCTGTTTCATTTGACTCAGAAGACCAGTTCAATCTGAATCAGGCAGGCTATAAAAGGACTTCAACAGGATATAAATTCGTGTATATCCGCGCTGAAACTATATAAGCGATTTTCGGTGATTAAAAAGTAAGGGCTTTGTCTTTATTGTTTTTCCAAATCGCAAATCTTAAAGAATTGTTCAAGTTTGAATAATTGTTTCGATTGCAATAAGCGGCATGATACCCTGCCCCATAAAAGTTTTGACAACTCCGGTCGCAATAATGCGTTTCTTCCGCCGCCCAATACAAAGATCAATTCTAGTTTGAGTCCCAATTCCGTTCCATTTTCTTCTAATTCGGTACAGTCCACAAGTTCCGGAATTGGAGTTGTTTCGACCAATTCTTGTGGTGTTTTGCTCGGGACGGCCTTAGTAAACGTATTGCATTTGGGAGTTACGTATCAGGCTGGTGTACTCTTCGATTCAGGATCTTAGGGAACATTCATTTCAGAGCGGTTGTTTAGCGTTCTTAATCTTCTATTTAAGCCCATAAGTGCCTACAATTCTAGCCTGAAGAATTCGATTTCGGCCAGTGTTCAAAAAAAGTATACATTTCGTTTTGTACTCTCGTTTAAATGGGCTAACCATTTCCGTCAATGCTTTAGTAGTTCCCAATTTGTCAGGCAATCTGCCTTCGCATACTGTGGAGGCTTTTAGCACTTCCCAATTGCCGGCTGGCAGACCATCACTTTTATACCAGTTCCAAGATAGATATTCTTATTGGATGGGATTTTATATCTTCTATTATGTTACCAGTTATTAATCGTGGATTTTTAATGGTCCAGAGACCATTTTCGGGTAAATCTCAACAGGTGCAATTGCATTTTGTTCTGCTTCAGCTCCTACTATTGTGGCAAATTTCTGTGAAATTTCTGTAGATTTAAAGAGATATGAAATTGTTGTTGTGAAATATCTAAATTTTAAGCATATCTTTCCGATGTATTCCCCGAGTTTTAGCAAAAATCATCTGCGTTATTACTTACCACACCATGCAGTTATAATACCGGAGAGTAAGACTTCTAAATTGCGTGTGGGTTTAAATGCTTCTTCTGCGTCCTCCAACGGGCTAAGTCTCAACGACATTTTGCATACATTTCCAGTACTGCAAAACGACTGAACTGTCCTTATTCTAAAATGGAGGGTTCTCAAATTCGTCAACGCAGACATCTAAAAGATGTATCGGCAGATATTAATTCATTCAGATCTTACTTCATTTCAAAAAATTCTATTCCGCAACTATCTAGGTAAAAATTTACAAGATTTCGAGCTTAAAACTTTTACTTTTGGTGTCAATTGTGCTCCATACTTGGCTATATGTACGTTGATGATTCTCTTTTTTATTAATGCTTTATTAGGTATTATTGCATCTGTTCCATAGGAGTCTAACAATAAGTATACAAAATTTCTGACATGGGTTTCTGTGTTATGCGGTTCTCTGCATCTTTTTGGGAGGATTTGCATTTGTTTGGTCACAGTGTTGTCAACTGTATTAGTTTGATATTGGTAATTGCCGAGTAAAAAACTCTAGACTTGTAGAGTGGAGAACTCTAGTTTTATGGAATTCTTGATCGGTAGAGTCGATTTTATTCTTATGCGAGGTATTGTACGTACCTGGCATAAGAACTCTCACATTAGTGAAACCAGATTTGGTTTAAACATTTTGAAATAGAGGTTAAGCCTCCTTAACCAGAAATTTCCGTTTTGTGTTTTGACTGCGTTAAGGATCACTTGTGCGAGTGTTTAAACCATGCTTGGTTTTAACCTCATGAAGTAAAAAATAGGATTCTACACGACTGTTTGGGCGCGTGTTTTCGCGATATGCTATGAAGAAAGACTCGCAGGAATAGATCAGAATACCTCGCGTTCATTTTTCCAAAGTCTTGACTAGATTTTTTTGTTACGAACCGGAGGTGTGGAATCTTCATCGATACAAGTAGCCCGCACTACAAGCATACACGATTCGCCATCTCTGGCGCCTAATTACTAAACCACACCCTACACACTTCAACCACTCTCCCCCGCGGGACTGCCGTAAGGTATTACTTCGCGGGCTGGTTATTAACTGGTGCGTCCATCTGCCTTTCGTGCTGCTGACCCACCAGACTTGCCAAATATCCTTTGAGACTTCTCTTTCAGAATTTCCGTTGAGTTTTCTGGTCTCCTATCGTATATGCGTCTTATTTTGTCTACCAAAATGTCATTCGGCATCATCCCTGCTACAACACAAGTGGCTTCTTCCGATACTGTTCGGAGTCCACTTATTGTTCGCAGGGCACTCAGGCTTTAAATAGAGCAATGTCGTCAGCAAAGCCTATTATTTTGGTACCTTGCTGGAGTGGCAATCTTAGAACCTCGTCGTGCATGATATTCCACAGAAGTGGGCCGAGAACCTGTCCTTGGTGAACGTCAGCTGTTACGTGATAAACAGCTTCGCCTACGTCACTGCTATAGAGCAGCCTTCGGTTCGAGAAGTAACTCGTGATCACATCCAGAATGTATCCAGGTGCCTCCATTCCAGCAAGGGCACCTTTTATATTACCCCAATTGGACGTATTAAACGCATTCTTTAAATCAAGTGTAACTATCGCACAATACTGCTTAAAGCCTCAGATATATCGTACGTTGCGATATCGACTACAGATTTGATCGCGTCTATAGTAGAACGTGACTTCCTAAAACTGTACTGACGTTCCGATAACACCCTTCTCTCCTCAACAAATCGTTGTAGGCGGTTGTACAGAATGCGCTCAAGTATTTTGCCCATGATATCAAAAAGGCAGATAGGTCGATACGACGATGGCTCCTCCCTTGGGAATGAGTGCTAGTCTGTGCACTTTACATCAGTCTGGAAACACTATCGTCAATACATTATTGGAAAGTTCTGACGAAGGCTCCGGCATTGAACGTATTGCTTCCTTAAGTACTTTATTAGGTATTCCGTCGGGGCCCGGGGCTTTGCTGTCACCTATTTTCAAGCATGCTTCTGTGATTTCATGTACCGTTATAACGGGAACCAGTTCTTCTGTTCCGGGTGCCCATGTATCAGCCAGGACACGTTATCTGTGGCGATTTTTGACCTCCTAGTTTTTTCATAACCACTTTGTAGCTATGCCCCATGAGTTAATGTTTGCCTCCACACATATTTCTCTGAAACACTTCGTTTTACTCTCTGATATGTTTTTTTTTCAGTTGCCTCCTTAGGTTCTTAAATCCTTTCAGCATCTCCTGAAATTCAGGCTTTCCACCGGGAAAGTTAAACCTGGCGTCTTGTTTTTAGACAGTTTGCGCTTAGCAGTCGTATCTCCTCGTTCCACCAGTAACAGAGTGCACCTCGTTTGCATATGATCCTTCTAGGCATTGATACGTCACAGGCGTTGGTGATCATAGTGTTTAGATCCTTTGAAAGTTCCTCTGCTGTGCCGTTGGCAAGTTGATGCATATCATTTCTTCAAAGGTTTCGCAGTCCGGTCCGGTTTGCTTTGGGCGCACGTTTTCTCTAGCTCTCCAATCAGTTACATAGAACATTGTAGCCTGGTGGTCATTGTGCGTGTACTACTCGCTAACTCGCCATTTAGTGGACTTAGCAAGGGACTTGCTGACAAAAGAGATGTCTACGATTGAGCCGTATCCCGCTTTTCTGAAGGTATTCTTCCGTCCCTTGTTTACCAGGTGTATATCCAGCTGGACAAAAGATTTCAGCAGGCTGCGTTTGTGTTTCTGCTGCCCCATTCCAGTGCTCATACAATAAAATCCCCTGAAATTACCACAGGAGATCTTGGCCTAGCATCGGCAATAAGGTCTTCTAGCAAGTAAGGTCTTCTAGCAAAAGTACACACCTTTAATATTCACTCTGACGAATTGACTAGATTGGAGTACATAGGAAATGTCTAGCTAATATGTTGCCTTGTATCTTGAATTGTATTTTTGACGAGGGGTATTTTCAGATCTCGGTGGATTTTTTCGTTCCTCATATAACAAGGGGCACCGGTAATCAGCCGCAATGTCTTTGATTGGACTCTTTGGATTTTGTCGAGATTGCTCGAGCTTGATTTGACCCATAGCTAAGCATCGTAAACCCAGATAGGTTTGATTGCACTATTGGATAGGACACTATATTCGAGGCTTAGTTTGGAGCTCGCTTTAAGGAGCCAGTGAGTCTTCTTGGTTGCGATATGACTTTCCAGGTAAATCGGCGATCCACGTTCATTCCAAGGTATGTAACATGATCAGATTGAGAAAAAGGGATATTGTTTAGTTTGAATGTGGGACAAGTGATAAAATTCAGTGTGAAAGTTACCTGTGAGCATTAAGCCTCATTGACTTTTATTCTCCAGTCTCTAATCGTCTGAGATGAATACCTGGGTTCACAGATGCAATATCCTGCTTTTTATGTGAAGCCATTATAGCGGTATCGTCGTCGAAAGTGGATGTTAGTACGTCTGGGCTGGTAGGGATAACTGCGGTAAACAGAAGGTAAAGGATAGGTCCCAGGACACTTCCTTGTCATCGGTGACATGTTGCCCATATTTGCCCCTGAATCGGCGATTTTCTACGTAAGACTCAAGAATTCGATGCGTATTTGCCGGTAAGTATTTGCAAATTTTGTTGGTCTAGCCAAAGTGCCAGACTTTGCCAAATGCTTGAGCACCAAAAGATTTTAACATTGCTTGGGTCAGACGGTTTACTTGTTCAAAGGTACTGTGACCTTCCCGGAATCAAACTGATGGTCGGGTATTATGTTATTTGACACGAAGAATGGTTTTAATTTCGATAAAAATAACTTTGCGTTGCGTATTGGAAATTGAGTTTCTGCGGGCTTACTAGTATTTCTTAATGTTTTCCTAATGTAAATTTGGTTGAAGTAGTCGGACTTAAACTTGCAATGAAACTAGCATGCTGTTTACTGTCCTTATTTCTAAGTGCGACTTGCAACCTTTTAGTAGCGTCAGTCAGTCTTAGTCGGGAAGCCGGTTGTTGTTGTAACAACAATATATTTATTTTGAAGTCTTGTTCGTCTATGGGGGATCTGTTTCGATATCCAGGTGGAGGAAACGCGCCATTTGAACTGGATGCGTCCACAGGAACATAGGGGTTAGCTGAGTGGGCTTGGCCGGACAATTGAAGAGGTGCAGCACATCATGTGGTCCCTGATGGCAAGCGGGACAGATGTACGTAAGCATTAATTCGTGCCCAGTAGGAATTGAGGCGGCTGCACCATCCAGATCTCAGCTGCGCCAGAACCACGTGCCTCTGCCGAGGTAGTAACTTCTCCTCAGGTGAAATCTCCGGGGGATGTTCCCCAAGCACTACATACACACGGTAGCTGTATACTGCTGCTGCGACATCATCGCCGTGAATGTTGTTCAGACCTTCCTGATGATCTAAAAGTTTCTCTCTTATACCGCTGGACCTCTCTCTCTCTCTCTCTCTCTGCTCTGTCTGGGCGGAGGCATCCTGTTCAAAGGATGGTGGTTAGGATGACTGCTGCGAAAACACCCTAGCATGTATTGCTTAGACAACAGGAAATTGTGTCTGTTCACTGTAGGGACCTTCGTCTCTTCATGTAGATGGTCCTCAGAAGACATAAGAAGACACCCTGTTGATGTTCTAAGGGCGGCATTCAGGCAAGTCTGAATTTTCTTCCACTGCGTCGTACTCACGTTCGCCGACCATACAAGTGCTGCGTAGTTTGCTACAGACCGACCTATCGCTTTGTAAGAGGTCAACAAGGATTCTTTGTCGGCTCCCCAAGTACTGCCGGCAAGTGACTTGAGGACCTTGTTCCTACTTTTGAGTTTATCGCAAATGGCTGTAGCATGTGCAGAGGATCTAAAAAGGCTGCCCAATGTGACCCCAAGGATTTTGGGGTAGTTGGTAGTCGGGATGTTGACTTCATCGACTTTCACATTGAGTAACAACCGCACCTCTGCGGTCCATGCAGTAAACAGTGTGGCTTATGATTTGGAGGCGGATATTTATATATTCCTCGCAGTGAAAAAACGTACTAAGTCAGTAAGATAACGGTTGATTTTCTCGCAAATGTCATCCACTTTAGGTCCTGACGCCAGAATTGTGCAATCGTCAGCGTACGACACAATTTCAACGCCTTCTGGTGGTGCAGGAAATTTAGATAGGTAGAGGTTAAACAGAGCCGGGGATATAACTCCACCCTGGAAAACTTATAACTCTACGGGGCATCGACTTTCTGTCTCTAAATTCTACATATGACTGGCGCCCACACATATAGTTTACGACCCAACGTTTCAAAATGGGCGGAAGGGACGTTTCTTCAATGTCCTCGAACAGAGTGGCATGATTGACCGTGTCGAGGGCTTTTGTAAGGTCAAGAGCCACGAGGACCGTCCTGTCGTTAGGCTTGTTTTGGATAAGGCCGCGACTTATTCGTGTGGTGATGGCGTGTAAAGCAGTTGTTGTGCTGTGCTGCTTACGGAATCCATGCTGATGATCACCACTAAGAAAGTGTTCGATCAGGCTGGGAAGGAGCAGTGCTTCAAGCGTCATTGCTACTGGAGAAAGCAAGGAGATCGGCCTGTACGAATCTCCTTTACTTGCGTCTTTGCCTGGCCTCAGTAGCGGGCCACTCTGCCCATTTTCCAGGCATCGGGAACTACGTGAGTGGCTAGCGACAGATTGAGCACTTTGGTCATGTACTCTACTCCCGGGGTATCCAAGTGCTTTAACATCAGCATTGAGATTCCGTCCGGACCCAGCGCCTTTGATGACTTTGCGCTGCGGATGACATGGGCAACTTCGTAAATTGTGGTGGTGCCTCTTCGACTCGGAGAGCGCGGATACGACGCAATACTCTCCTTTTCGCCTTATCATTCTCTGGGTGCTCAATAAAAAGCGGGTTAAAATATCACGCGCACCGCTTCGGATCTGTCACTGTTCAATCACCGAACGTGACAGCTGTCCGATCATCCTTTCTTACAGGGTTAGAGAGCGACCGTTGTCCACAACTTACCAATTCCGGAACTCAAGTTGCACTGCTTTGAGTGGTCTAGCCATTTGTTCCGCTTATATTCGTTGACCAACCTACTGATCTCGGAGTTGAGATACATAATTCTAGGGTCAGTAGGGTTGGAGCGACGAATGTCATCGCGCTCGTCTGCGAGTCCCGCTGCCTCTGCTGGGAAGTTTGGTCATACTTTGGGTATTCGACCAGCAGGGATATGGCGAGCGGCTGTTGTATTAATGATGGCCCGGAACTTTTTCTCGGCTACCCGAACATCCGACGGAATAGATAGATTATTAAAGCTGCGGTTGGTGGCTTCTCTGAAGGCCTCCCAATCAGCCTTTTTTTGATTGAGAAACGTACGGCGTTCAGAGGTTATGAAATCGGGTGGTCTATTTATGGAGAGTATTATGGGAAGGTGGTCCGATCCTAGTGAGATAACGTGTTGCCAGGTGACGTCGTTGATCAGGCCAGGCGATGCCACAGTGATGTCTGGCGAGATATGGCAATCGCCCATAATCCGTGTCCTCATTTACTTTGCAGAACGTAGAGCTATCAATTTGCTCTGCCAAAGCTATGCCCCTCTGGTCGTTGTCTAGGAGATAATGCCACAGTTCGTGGTGAGCATTAAAGTCTCCTAGGACCAAGCGGTTATTGCCTTATAGCAAATTGCTAATTTCAGACAGATAACGCGGGACACAGCTACCAACTGGCAGGATGTATACGTGGTACAGCTCTATTTCGGCAGTTCCAGACAGGACTGCTACCCCCATACATTCCATGTCTGGGTCTCTAGAATCAAGCTCATGCGAAATAGGTATGTACTGCACAGAATGGTGTAACAGGAAAGCAAGTCCCCCACCTCCACTTCTGGTGCAATCCTTACGTAGCACGTTGTATCCGTCACAACTGTGCAGGCTGCAGGTGGCATTCAGCTTTGTTTTTTTTTGGATCGCAGCGACCATAATGTTTCTCCGACTCATAAATTCTATTACCTCACTGATTTTGTTGCGGAGGCCATTGCAATGAAATTGCAAAATTGATGCACTGTCAGTAGTGGCAACAGCGGTGTAAGATGTTGTATATATTGATGCTGCTGCGAGGGCGACTGCGGGGGAGTCTCGTAGTTGGATGATGATGACGACGACGAAAATGTAGACGGCGATGATAAAACCAAATCCAGAGACCCACTGCTAAATTCGTTGATACAGCATGAGGCAATAACGTCTGCTTCGCTATACTCCCTGATGTGGTTCAGACCTGAACAGCTCCTGAAGTGCACCTACTCCATGCAACGATTACACCTTACAGACGTAGCTCGATGGTGTAGACGGTTCTGACAAACCGAGCAGATCCAAGGTCCGGGGTTTTGTTAGATCCCGGCTCGGACCAGTAGTATTAGGAGCAGACATTCCGGGAAGTGCTGCTCCCACGACGAAAAAATGGACAAACAAAAAACATATATTGTTGAAGTGACAGCCCCTGGCCGAAGAGTTTCGGGTCAATCCGGTACATAGAACCGGCAGTCGCTGGAAGCTGGTGACCTATTTCGCTGTCATTCCCGATGGAACCTCCTTTTTCACTTACAAGGTGCTCAATTGCCCGGTTAGTGTAGGTGAATGGCGTGTGGTCCGATAATAAGTCGGGGCAAGTACTAGCATATAAGTTAGATTTACTAACTCCTCTTATTATACCGAGGTCTATCAAGTCTGGCTTTTTGTCAATGTTAATTTTGACAGTTTACTGCATGCATCGCCTGCATGCCGATAATAGTCATCCGACGGTTTCCTTAATATCATTTTCTTTAGGAAGTGATACGAATGCGGATCGAGTCTATCCGTTACGCGTTAAATCCGTCAGTGTGCATAAAAGACACGAATATCGGAAGGCCAATATGTAGGCTGACTGGGCAATATAGTCCAATTTATTTTGACGTCGCATTAGACATTTATACATCTGATTTCATCTAGAGTTTGCTAAACGGGATCCCCAGTGCGTATATTTGGCATTGTAGTCAGCAGCAGAATAAAGTTGCGTCAGAGACAATTATAAAATTTTAGAAGTATATCTTCTGATATCTCGAACAGTGGGCGGGAAATATGTTGCCGATATGGTACGAAAACTACCCTGACTCTAGGTGCGAATTGTAGCGTAAAGGTAGTTTTATGGGACTCATTCAGCGACTTCATGTTTCATTCGTTTCCGTGTTATGATACCAGTGCCCCAATGAGCCTTACCATCGGGGTGGTGACTACTAAAAAACCTAAAATTTGGTGTCTAAAAATTGTATTTGTCTGTAAAATGCGTTTTCGATAGGAACATTTTATCAATATTCTGACGATCTAGGTACAAGTATTCTATCAGTTCGTGTCTATGTTGGTTCCACCGTTAGCGTTCCATATACATATCATAAAGGGCCTATTTTAATTATATCATAAGACGGCCTATTTTTTGCTAAGTAGGACTTGAAATAACTAATTTTGGTTACGCGTAAACTCTTGCATCATTGATTTCATAGCTGACATGAACGTGTTCATACTCTGTGTAAGTTGTTGAATCATTGATTCCGCGTTACCAAATTGTTGCACAGGGACATTTTTAGTTTCTGCTTAAGTTCCTTGTAAATCCTGCAACCTTTGTAGTTTGCGGTTGGGGAAGCTTTTTATTATTAAGAACATTTACCATGGAGTGAACTTTAAAATTCTCTTTTGCCAGTGCCCTATTTACCTCATCTGGTCCTACAAATGATGCAATGCCTTTTAAGGTTACCACTGTTTAGGCGATACGTGTAATATTTTTTATTTCTATCGTTAAAATAAATAGACATAGCGTGAAAAACGTTTTAGGTGTATGTCTGAGTTTATGTCTCGTTAATGATCCCGTTCTTTATCAGCACTATGTAAAAGCCACCATTGGAAAGAAGCAGGTTTTAAATTTATTTTATTTATAATTTTTTTATTCTTTTTTTTAAATTATATATAAAACACTTAAGGAATAAATAATGGAGAAATTCACAACTAAATAAAGAACCACAATTATAGAATTTTATTATTTTAATTTGCGATTAATTATAATCAAAGTGATGAAGCTCATTTGAATGGCTTTGTTATTAAAAAGAACTGAAGGTTCCGAAAATCCAACCAACCCAATTAGGTGTACAGTATGGTGTGGGATCACATCAGCAAATAACATTGGGCCTTACTTCTTCGAGAATGAAGATGGAAGTGCTGTAACATGGAAAGCGGTATCAGTTTATGATTTTTACGTTCTGCATTTGAAAACAGACCTGAGATGTGGCTTTAGTCAGGACGGAGAGCGGTATCGGTTTATGATAGAACATTTTTATGTTCTGCATTTGAAATAGACCTGAGATGTGGTTTCACCAGGACGCCACTGCCCGAGACACAATGCCACTTTTAAGTCAAATTTTTGGAGAGAAAATAATTTCCAGAAATTCGGTAATTATTTGGCCAGCGCGATCGCCAGTCTGTTCAGAACCCGAATATTTGGGGTTATTTGAAGGAGCTAATATGTGTGAACAAGCTCGAGAAAATCCTTAAACTTAAGGCCAACATTGTTGCACAATTCGAACGCTACAGCCACAAACTTTGAAAGATGTTATGAAAAATGTTTAAAACGAGACAATCGTTGCGAAGCTGAAAATGGGGGTCCGTTAAGAGAAATTATTTTTGATACGTAGTGTAAAAAAATCCATTTTGTAAATTAAATAATCCGAGAAAAAAAATAATAAACTAAAAAGTTATTAAAGTTTTTAACCCCATGGTAACGTTTGGCCCACCCTGTATTTACGAGCTCATTTGAACTACTCTCACGTAGGTATATTGAGGCCGGGCTTGGAGTTGCGAGGTAGAAGATTGAGATTCTTCTTCGCTGAGCAATATTTTGCAACTTTTTTTGTTTGTGTTACCTTTGGCAGGGCTGGATTTACGCTTTATAGCAATGTAGCCAAACATACCTGTCTGTACCGCCTTTAATGTCAGTTTGTTGTTTTCCTGTTTGCTTTTAATTTTTACTGAGCCTTCTTTGTTATTAATGTTGTTGCTAGCACTGTCGGGTAAGAGAGTTTATTTCCTGTGTGACCTCTCTCATTCCATTATTTACGTCTGCATTTATCGCGAAGTATACATACACTGCAGATAAAGTGCCTGTGTTGTTCTAACTTTTGCGTGAGACGATGATTTTATCATGTTGTGAGTTTGTTTAGCTGTTTGTGTGTCTTTTTTATTTTGCTTATTCTGTTTCACTGTTTCTTACACAATTGGCATTTTTTATTCAACTTAAATTTTATTTTGTCACAAAACTGCTTGAATTCCTTGTAAGTTAATACTTAAAATGAATTCAAACAATTTTAGATAATTATACTCCGGGCAAGTTTCTTTTTGCTCTCTTCCTGCTTATTTTATATTATTTGAATTTCCGAGAGGAATTCTTTACAACCGTTCTATTAACCCACGGAGAGCTCCAGCTGGAGCACATTCTTTTCCTATGGCTATTAAATCGGCTGGGTTTTCCCTAAGAAATGGACTGCAAATTCTAAGGATATCTTAGCGGATCTTCCATCCGATCATTTATTGTGTGAATATTTTCTAAATTTCGACCACAGCGCAAATACCCAGCGTTTTCGTTGGAATGCTCGTTTGGATTCTTATTATTTTGTCACCAAGCCCTTTTCAGGCTCAGGATATAGTCGCAAATGATCTATGGTGGTCTGGACCGTTATGGCTTCGAGACTTAGCTGATCACTTGCCGAGTTCCAGTTCTGTATGGACTTTAGAGACAGACTTAGAACGTACGCTCATCAAAAACCACTTTTCTCACTTTCAGAGTTTTAAAGATATTCTTGAGCAAGAGTTTTAAAGATATTCTTGGCCGAGATAACATATGTGTATCGTTTTTTCTATCGGACACATCCGAAATTTCGTGCCAATGTTTCCAAGTAATCCACTTGTATTTTCTGTTCCGAAATTCCTAGTTTCCATGTGTCAAATGGAATATTATACAAATGAGTAGAAGGCACTTGCATCGAAGGTTCAGATTTCTCGATCCAGTTCACTTCTAAATCTGAATCCATTCCCAGACTCAGATGGTCTGATTCGTTCATGTGGTCGTTAAGAATCTTCGCCAGGTCTCTTTTATGGTGAGAGACATCTGATAATTTTTCCATACAGTTGCCAGTATTCAAGACTAATGGTACAGTTCATCCATAAAGTCACAATTCATGGTGGCAACCAACTTGTGTTCCGGACTTCAGTACTTTATTCCAAAAGCGAAAAATCTTATAAAATTCACCATCAGTTATTGCAAGCCTTGTATTTTGTACAAAAAGCGTTGTCAGAGGCAGCTGATGGAGGAGTGCAGACCATTTACTCGCACTGGATTAGACTTCGCAGACCCTTTTGATATTAAAAGCTTCAGCTGACGTGCTTGTCGTATAACGAAGGGCTACGTCTGTGTGTTCGTATGCTTCACAGCAAATCGTTTCGTGTCTCGCCGAGGATGTTCATTACATTTATATTCTCACAATGGTACAACCTTCGAAGTGGTGTCACAAATTCTCGCAATCTCGCAGTTCCGGCCAAGTATTCTCATCAGTTTGTAACTTGGCACTTCATTCCTCCAGGGGCTCCTCACATGGGTGGGCTGTGAAAAGCTGAAGTTAAAATTTTAAATCCCACTTTCGTAATCTTGCGCCACATTTAAATTTACGTTTGAAGAATTTTCCACACTACTGATACGTATAGAGGCTTGCATTAATTCGCCTTTATCGCAGGATCCTTTTGATTTTTTAGCCGTGATACCAGGTCATTTTATAATTGGAGCTCCAATACTCGCACCTGTCGACCCATAAATAGACGAAAGTCCAGCATCAACTCTCTTTAATGGCAAAGACTTAAAGTGAGATTTTGAACTCGGTGGAAAACGTTTTTAAGAGCTTCAACAATGTGTTAAATGCCAGCCTTCCGTAGGACGTACTTCGGTTCCGATCATCGCGTCCGAGTTTCTGATGTAATACCCCAACGAGGGACTATAGCGAGGCCAATCACCAACTCGTCGTCATTTCGCTTGATCATTAGTCCGAATGAATTTCTTTCACTTTCCGATAACCTACGATTCCTTTCCTACGTCTTTTATGGAATCCTACAGATAACATGCCCAAATCGTCTAAAACAAGCCGTGACAGCAGTCGCCACAGTTTCAAATCTCGTACCGATAAGTGTCGTCTCTTTCCGATGTCAGATCCCTTGAGATATTGTAATAAGTTTTTGATATTATCATGGCAGATCGGCTGGAAAATATGCGCAAGCACAAATTTTGCGTGAACTTTTTGGCTTATGACCATTCGCATGGAAGATGCTTCGACGACGGCTGCAAACACTGCCGCAAGTTCCACATCACTACTTCACGTCGATCCGAAACTGCGCGGCCAGATCTTGCCCCGGAGTACCCGTTCGCGGTCTATAATACCGAAAGGTTCGAAGGCGAGTCCACAAAGGCCTCCAGTCCCGGGCCAGTTGGCATCGATGCCTGTTTTTTACGCCAGAACAGTGCGACATTGATGCCAACGGTTAGCCGAATTTCTCGGAGATTGGTGGACATTCTTGAAGCTGACGACGCTAACGTTGAAGGATGAGACCCTCTGCCCGTTAACTTTGCAGTCTCAGTTTGATCACGTAACGAAAATCGAGGCAGTTTTCCGGATGGACGACGAAATGGCCTTGGATACCCCAGCTAAATCCCTACCAGAGTCGTTTAAGAAAAATGTCCCCCATTGTTCTTTGCGGATCCAACGTTCTACTACTCGACTCACATTGACATCGTCATTGGTGTAGATGCGTACCCGAAGGAAATAACTGAAGGCGTCTACACAAGGGTCGGCCTACCTACAGCGCATAGCACCATATTCGCGTGGACTATCTACGGGGCGGCATGTCTACTTTAGCTTCGTCTTACTACACCCTCCACGCTGAGTTTAAAAAAAATTAAATTAAGGAAAACAAATGCAATAGCGAACAAAACACAAACTTCCTTTTCAGATTGTCTTAAGTTTCTTCCTAAACTAAACTTTCATTCTACCTAACTTGAGTTCCTAGATGAACAGCATGCCATCGCTCCAGTGAACTTGAGGTTCTGCTTTGGACCTAATTCAATTCGTTCTTTTGTATTCATTCATTGATAATTTCTAACATTGTATAGTTCCATTTCTTATCGTTTGTATCAAGGGAGCAAGTATTCATGCCACTTTCCAACTAATTGCAGGCAGGCGGTGATATTATTGTCAAATTCGTTTCTTTAATCGTGGTATACACTACCTGGTCACATTAAAATGCTTTCCTAAACTTTTTGATGCTTGCATGATTGCACACGAACACACAGTTAGTGTGTGTAAGCTGGATTTTGTTCCAAAAAAAGGCTTTGTAATAAACATTTCACAGATCCAGCGTCTACTGGTAAGACTCCGCACAGATTGTTCTTTTTCAATAAAGAAATATTCTGTCCACAAAATTCTAATTTGTTGTGTTTATTTGCCTTTCTACCTCTTGGCGAACTATCTTGTGAGCAATATTCTCAAACCCTTGGCAATATTTTCACCTCAGATCTTGCTCAACACAAAACCTTTTTCGCTACAGAAGAATCCACAAACACATTTGGCATTTTTTCCATAAATTAATTTTGGAATTTTCAGTATTCGTGCCCAACATTTTTTCTATGTACTGTTCTTTCTTAAACAGGGCTTTGTTGCTGTTCGATATCTTGGTTCTTGTTGGTGGGTTTTTTTGTGTTGTAATGAGAACTGGATCACATTCTACGAGGTTCGAGAGGCAATATTGTCAAATTTGTATCTGAAAATACTTTTACTGGTGTAATTATTTGCAAAAGTTTTAAATCATAGCGCTTAAAATTAAGTCTTGTACTTATTTGGTAGAGTAACTCTATGTAAAACTTAAGTATATGGGTTTTAATTTCAAATATTTCATTCGGATCTAGATTTTTCTCTATAGTATATATTTTAGCTTTCGTACCGATAAATATTTTTCAAATCTCAATATGGTTTTTGTTTTGTTTTTGAAATCAATATCTGTGTTGTTATTGATTTATTCAACTTTTATGAAATTGCTTAAGATTAATAGGAAGTGTGCTTTGATGCTTAAATATAAATATGGTAATCGTGAACTCTCCGATAGGAATTCCTTATTAAGATTATTTATTAGACGCAATCTTACGATGAGAATAACAAATGTGATTTAATTTTGCTTGTCAAGCATAAATTCATTTCTAACGGAAACCATATAAAAGACATACAAAAGACCCCAGTTTACTCCAGCGACGGAAATGGTATTAAAACGGTATAACATACGCAAATGTTCTACGGGCGCATACATCTAATCTCCCAGTGCAACAAATTGGTTACGCTGAATCAATGATTCAACAACAAGTACAGAGAAATAACATGTTCATGCCAACTATGCAATCAATGATGCAAGAATTCATGTGAACAAACATAGGCACGAACTGACAGAGTACCTATATCGTCAGAATATTGATGCATCGTTACTATCGGAAACGCATCCTACATGCAAATACAATTTTCAGATACCTAATTTTAGATTTAATGGTACTCACCACCCCGACGGTAAGGCTCATAGGGGCACTGGTATCCTAATACGAAAACGAACGAAACATGAAATTGCTGAAGGATTCTTACAAAACTACCTTCAGGCGACAACAATTCGTATCTAGATTCAAGGTAGTTTTCTTACCCTAGGGGAAACCAGCTGTATACATTTCTAATGCGACGTCGAAATAAATTGGACTTTATATCGCCCAGTCAACCTACATATTGGCCTTCTAATATTAACAAAAAGCCTGACTTGATTGTCTTCGGTATAATAAGAGGAGTTAGTAAATCTAACTTATCTGATAGTACCTGCCCTGACTTATCGTCAGACCACTCGCCAGTTATATTTCTTCTTCACGAGAAGCCAGTACTTTTAGACGAGCCCTTAAGGCTTACTTCATACACAACTTACTGGTTAAAATACAGGAAGTACATTAGTAGTCATTCAGATTCGAATTATCTAATTTCTAACGCGAAAAGATCAATAACAACGTATCCAACTTGAACGTGATCCTGGAACAGGCGGCCATTCACGCTACACACAACGCGACAAATAGTTTAAATATTACACTAACCGAGAAATAGAGTATATTAGAAGTGAAAAAGGAGGTTCCGTCGCGAATGACAGCGAAACAGGTCACCAGGGCGAGTGGGCAGAAGAAAAAAGCCAATGTTTTTGCACACCATCTGTCCTAGGTATTTCGCAAAAATTCTGCAAGCAGCGACCTTCTTTCACCTGATGATCAAATGTCTGCCGTAATTCCATTGTTTACTAACGCAAATGGAGTTCTGCATGTCATTGAAGATACCGTGAATCCAGGTAAAGCACCTCGATATGATCTTATCACGTCTAAAATGATCTTGGAACTTCCCTATTTTGATGTGAAGTTCCTGGCAAAATAATTTAACTCAATTTTGAGACATGGTTACTTTCCTAAAGTATGGAAAATTTCTCTGATTCAAATGATTTTAAAGCTAGGAAAGGACAAATCAATACCTTCCTCATACAGGCCGATCAGTTTGCTTCCCTGCTTATCCGAACTATTTGAAAAAGTTCTTTTATCGAAAATAAAACCGTTCCTCGTGTCAAATAACATAATACCAGATCATCAGTTTGGATTCCGGGAAGGTCACAGCACCATCGAACAAGTTAACCGCCTGACCCAAGCAATTTAAAAATCATTTGAACAGAGAGAATATTTCTGCGCCGTATTTCTGGATGTTGCTCACGCATTTGACAAAGCCTGGCATTTTGGCTTGTCCAACAAAATTTGCAAATACTTACCGGCAAATACGCATCGAATTCTTGAGTCTTACTTAGAAAATCGTAGATTCAGAGTCAAATGCGGGCAACACGTCACCGATGACCGCGAAAAACTAGCTGGTGTGCCCCAGGGAAGTGTCCTGGGGTCTATCCTTTACCTTCTGTTTACCGGAGATATCCCTACCAGCCCAAACATTCTAACATCCACTTTTGCCTACGATACCGTTATAATGGTCGCACATAAAAAGCAGGATATTACATCTATGAATCTAGGTGAACATCTAATACGATTAGAATCTTGGCTGTCTTGGAGAATAAAAGTCATTGAGGCTAAATGCACACAGGTAACTTTCACACTGAATTTTAGCACTTGTCCGATATTGAAACTAAACAGTATTCCTTTTTATCAATCTGATCATGTTACATACCTTGGAATCCACGTGGATCGCCGACTCACCTGGAGAAGTCATATCGAAACCAAGAAGACTCAACTAAAACTTAAGTCCATCAACTTCACTGGCTCCTTAACGCGAACTCAAAACTATGCTTGAATATAACGTCCTGCTATACAACAGTGCAAATCTATATGGTTATACGGTGCTCAGCTATGGGACAAAGCAAGCTCGAGCAATCTCGACAAAACCTAAAGAGTCCAATCGAAGACATTGCGGCTCATTACCGGTGACCCTTGGTATATGAGGAACGAAAACATCCACCGAGACTTCAAAATACCTCTCGTTAAAGAGGCAATTCAAAAAATCGATATAAAGCACAATGAGAATCTCGAACGTCTTGATAACATACTTGCTAGACAATTATTGTGCAGTCCAAGCTCTTTAAGACTTCGCCGTAAGAACGCCGTGTTTTTTAATCTACACTTGTGCTTCCGCCGCAACAGTAACCGCGAACACACGTGCCCGAAAGACTGTGTCGAAATCTTTTTTCTACATCACGTGGCTTAAATGCTATTATACGTGATTCTTAAAACAGTCAATACAAATCGTGAACGAACACTCCAAAAAGACTGTGTAGAATTCCTTATTCTACGTCACGTGGCTTAAATGCTCTCATACGTGATCCTTAAAACAGTCAACATGAAAACCTACAAAATCTAAATTACGTCGTCCACTCTGATATTCTAGAGTTATCCGTTATACATACATAACAAGAGTTTTTACTCTACATAATATCGCGAACACTCTGTAAATGACTGTAAGGGTCCTCTGGCCCTTCATCACTTTGGTCTAAAATTCTCAGACTTGTGATCCATGCCAGTTATATACTATTTTGACCAAATTAATGCAAATTCCTGCCAATAAGCAGTGATCCACATAACAAAAAATCCATACTGGGATTTATTATTGAAATATACTTACTATTTGTATACCTATTGTTAGGCTGCTTTGGAGCAGATTTAATAATTCAAATAAAGCATATATGTATGAAAAACAAATTTGCTTCTCATCTTTTCTGCAAGTTCCTTTGGCACAATGTCTTTTAATTCATACGCACATGAAATAAAAAAGAGTTTTAAACAATCCCATTGTTCTACTCGTATTGTACGTACGTACTACAACCCTTTTCAAAGAAAGCCAATAAAATTGTAGAGGAATATTGTTTGCTGCAAAAAAAACTTTTATGAGGTTGAAAACAGATACAGCATCTGATATGACGGGTGTTGTAAAAATATCGCGCAAGGAAGTAATACAGGATTTAGTTGAAATATCTGTAGTTTCGTCTACAATCAAAGAAAATTTACTAGTCCTTAAATCCGACATAACACTATCACTTGTCTGCTTAGCAATATTATCTAATAGTTGCACAGATTTGGATCTGCCACGCTTGAGAAGTTTCCTGGGGACCTTGAAAAGGTTCCTGGGGACCTTTTTCATTTTCAAGTATACCCGTACATGTATTCCAAGGAAATTTTATCTAAAATCGTTTTACAATTTCAAAGCGATTCGACCAATAGTTTAGTTTTTTTTATTGTTTGAACACATCACAAACGTGTTCCTTGAGTTGTAGTTACTTTTTGGATTATTTTATTGTGCCTTTCCTTGAAACATAATAAACTTTCGTCCCTTTTTGAATTTTTGTTACCGACCCTTTTGAGTTGTTTGAATTTACCCTTACTTTTTACGCATACTCTTACCTACTCTTACTCTCACATAGACGCAGATGTACAATCTAGAAGCCAGGTAGACGTGAAAAATTGTATAAAAGCGCCTGTAGTTTCGTTAACCAAATCATTGTAGTAGTTTCGTTAACCATCATCAATCAAAACATTGAGTGCGAAATTTTATTTTGAATTTTATAAAGAGAAATAAACATACAGAGAAATAAAAGTACAGTACACGCTACCAGCAAATGAGTGAGGATTAAAGACATGCAGTGGATGATAGATTTGCAGACTTCATGAGTGCGGAGATGAGTGATGACGGTGAAGGTGCTATTCCTCCATTTGGTCTAGAAGGTGCGGATGATGACGATTTCACATATCAAACAAATTTTCATGTTGATGAAGATATTAGTGATGACGACGATGATGAACAGGAAGAAACTGATGCTCAGCAAACAAGTGACAATTACTTCATTTCCAAAGATGGCACCAAATGCACTAAAAATGCACCACCGACTTTCCGTACTCGTGCTCATAACGTAGTCGATCAGTAGGACCCACATATGATCCCTTTACCATATTCCGCTCGCTCATCCCCGAAGACATGGCGTTCATCATAATACGCGAATCAAATCGGAAAGGCAGGGAAGTGAACGCTGCATGGAATTTGGCAAATCCAACTAACACAAAGGAATGGAAACCAATCACTTTGAAAGACTTCGATGCTTTTTCGGATATTATTTTGTATGCTGGACTCACTAAATCGAATGGTGAACCTCTTGAAGAGTTATGGGGCCCAACGCGCTGTCCAATATATACAGCTGCATTATCATAAGATCGTATGAAGTGCATAAAATAATGCCTTAGATTCGACAATGGAAATACTCGACAGCAGCGACTAATCAACAGCTAAACTGCGGCTATTGTTGATATTTGGCAAATGTTGCAGTCTAACTTGGCAGCAGATTACACTCCGCATGATGCAGATGAGCAGTTATTCCCATACAGAGGCCGCACCCGATTCGCACAATGCATTCCATCGAAGCCTGCCAGGTACGGTATAAAGATATGGTGGTTGTGCGACTCAAAATCATTTTATCCTGTCAAAGGTATGATTTACTCTGGGAAATTGCCTGAACAGGCACGAGAGGTGAATCAAGAGCAGAATGTTGTACTTCAACTTTCGGAGAGATATTTGAATAAAGGCCGCACAATTTATATCGACAAATCGGGCGTTGATACAATGGACCAGATGCTTGGCACATATACATGCAAGCGCTCAACAAACCGCTGGCCATTGGCCATGTTTTTTAATATGGGGGACATTGCTGCATTTATTTCATACAACGAGATGAAGCCAATAAAAAGAAGTGACAGACGACGATCATTCCTACTGATGCTGACAAAACAATTGGCACTACCAAACATAGAGGAACGAGCGCTGAACAACCGCATATCCCCGGATACGGAACGCAATGGAAGCATTTGATGTAAAGGTAAGAAAAAACAATTCTAATGGTCAAAAGCGGAATAACTACAATAACACCGTCATGTCGCCTATGCCGTTCTGAGTACGGACGGCAGCGGAAAACAAGGGCCAATTGCCATTCCTGTAACAATCCAGTTTGTGCACCTGCACAGAAAATATGTTGGATGAGGGACAATCTACACAACAATAGTTTTTTATGCTTTTTTCATATAAAACTCATAAAAAATTAATAATGTTATATATAAAAAAAATTCTAACATTCATTATATACTCGTATGTATAATTAGTAAATAATAATAAATCAAAACAAAAAAAATGTAAAAAAATGCGTTTTCATATAAAACTCCATACAAATAGAAATAGGTCCCTGTGGGCCTTGTACTTTGTATAAGAGCAACGGATGACTCTACCGTCGGAGGGTAAAAAAGTTTTGCTATCGTAGTCTGGGCGGCACTCAACTAATAGTCCATGCAAAAAGTCCATTAACAAAAAAGACAAATTACTCGTTATGCAAAACATAAGTGCATATCTAACCTGCTGACTTTGCTTCTGTGATCAGTGTTGTACAAATTTTCAATAGTTTGTAATGAGGGCAAGGCAGCACGTTTTATTTAAAACAAAAGGAAAAGCAACACACTTTTTATTTCAATTTGTCTTTATTTCTTTATTGGGCACAATGTGCCCGCTATCGACACTATTAGCTGTATGAATTGAAGTGAAAAACAAAACACAGGGATGCTTCAAAACGAAACAAAATACAACTGTTTCTTTTACATCTCTGTCACTTTTACATCTGCTTATAAACTATACATCTGGCCATATATGCAAATAACATCAACATGGATAACATCTGGCATTGACTTCAGATAACGTTAACATTCAAATATCATTACAAGTTTATTGTTTTTTCGTAGCTTCAAAATTTTGATTATGGAGGTTGGTTGTATCGTGCGCCTTCAGATGGGTACAGTGGGTTATCAACGGGTTTGAACAACAAATCTATAAAAAAAAAGTATTTATTACACTGTGCGACAGCCACAATCGGTTTGGGATGAAACCACCGGGGAAAGTTATATCGGTCAAAAAAAGGTCATACGTGTCCCAGCGTTTCGTTGGGTCTCATCTAGGAATCGAGATATATCGATTTGAAGTTAGTAAGTATTGAGAACCACTCGTCCGATTTAGCTGAAATAAATTTTAAAAAACCAAGAATTACAATTCCCTTAATCTGTTCATATATTATTTTCCTTTACAAGTAATAGTTTCCAAGTTAAAAATAAGCGCATGAAGAAAAAGCTTGAAGAAAAAATTTTTTTTATTTTTTTTATTTTTTTTTTAAATACATTTATTTTCGTTTGTTTAAGAACAGATTAGAGGAATTGTAATTCTTAATTTTTCTAAATTTGTTTCAGCTAAATCGGACGAGTGGTTCTCGAGTTATGTCAAACAAAAGAGCCTAAAACGTGACAAATTCCCCTATACGATACTTACTAACTTCAAATCGATATATCTCGATTCCTAGATGAGACCCAGCGAAACGCTGGAACACGTATGACTTTTTTTTACCAATATAACTTTCCCCGGTGGTTTCATTCCAAACCGATCACTGACCCTTACCATTTGTCGCAGAGTGTTATCATACATATTTTTTGACATCAGATAGATCGCAAACACATATTTATCCAAACATATACATAGATATTTAGCAAGGTCTTGTGTTTAATAAAAGAAAATTCAACCTAAACATCACTTGATCGCTAGCTTTGTATTTTGTGCATTTCATTGCAAACAAAATAGATTTTCTGAATGTTTTCGTTTTGCCCTTTTTACAACGTTTTTTCACTCATCTACTTTAAAGAGATTATGACATGTCAGTTGATAGCTCTTATGGTAGAATAGACCTTGAACACATTTGCGCAAAATCAGTTTACATGAAGGTAACCATATTTATTGCAAAACCTACCAAAATTCGACTTCGGGGCTAGTCGGTTGTTTCTTTCCTTTACTTTTACATTTCTAAAAGTCTGCAGTGTGTACATAATTAAAAGACATGTCCGAATTATACAAACAAGAATTTGCCAAAGAACTTATAGCAATCACAAAAGTGACAGTTAAAAACTTCGATTGTAATCTGTTATTCAGCTTTTATTTCAGTGCTAAGGAAAGACAAAGAACCTGAAGCCATAGAACCTGGAGAAAATAGAGCAGTGCCCTTTTACCCTTGTTATGTCTGAGCTGTAATCTGGCAGTAATTTTTTTTTAATTACTTGAGAATGGACGCCGAAACATTCAGTTTTATTTTGCAGAAATGTACAAGAATATAACAAATGTAGGCACATTGACTAGAAAATTAATACTCGCAGCAGAAAAGATAGCCGCTACGCTTTGTTATCTGGCTACTGGAGAATCATATTCAAATACAGGGTGGGCCATTTAAATTTTGAATCGGCTGTTTAAAAAAGTTCCGATAATTTTTTAAAATTTCTTGTTTTACTGGAATTTCTTGTTTTAATGAAACGACATTCATAAGACTTTCACAACTGGCTTGGTAGTACCTCATCCAATCAACCCAATTGTTCAGTACATTTTCGATTGTTTCGGGGCGAATCTCTTGAATAGCAACTTCGATCCAAGTTTTAACGCTTTAGTTGTCTCTGGATGCTTTGTGTAGCATTAATCCTTGATGGCTCCTCACAGAAAATAATCCAAAGGGCTCAAATGACAACTCCAAGCCGGCCGCTTGACATCTTACTTTTGGCTGATTTTTCGATTTTCAAGGACAGTGCGTAAAATATGGATGGTTGCGTTGGCTGTGTGACATGTGGTCTTCTTGAAACCAAATACTAAACCAAAACATCGTTATGCATGGAGCGGCAACGCTCACCTTTGACGGTAACGGTGCCTCCTTGCTCATTGGAAGAAAATTGTCCAAATGGTGCCGCCAGCCCAAAGTCCACATCAAACAGTAATTTGTTGTGGATGCATTGGCTGCTCAATAGTCAAGTATATGTTCTATGAACCCCTTATACGGCAACTTTGCCTATAAGCATGGCCACCAATATGTAATAGATCTTCATCTAAAAATACGATTTTTATGACTTGAGTTTTTTTTATTCTGGTTCGAGACCTTTACGTTGTTTCTTTTTCAGAATCAACGTAAAAAGAAGAAATTGGTGAAATGTATTTGCTACGGTTGCCAGGCAGACTGTAAACCCGCCAAGGTTTTTCTTCAGCGGTCTTTGGCAACGATTACTTCGGCCACGAATCAAATGACTTATACGGGAGACTTTTGCGTATAGTCTTCGAACTGTGCATAGAGCAATCTTCAACGCGCAATATCATTTCCACCAATTCCGTTTCGCATGGGTCTTCGTTGAAAACCACAAATGCAAAAAGCACAATCAAAGTGTGCATGTTTTTTGTGCGTACATATACTCATACATGCGTTGCACATTAGGGCGTACCAATACTCTTTAATAGTTTTTTTTTCGCTTTTTTGTTATTTATTCGGTCTTTATCATTATTATGACTTGAGCAGTTTTGTATTCTGGTTCGTGACCTTTATGTTGATTCTTTTCAAGAATCAACGTAAAAAGAAGAAATTGGTGAAATGTATTTGCTACGGTTGCCAGGCAGAGTGTACAGCTGTTTCTAAACCCGCCAAGGTTTTTCTTCAGCAGTCTTTGGCAACGATTACTTCGGCCACAAATCAAATGACTTATACGGGAGACTCATTTTTATTAATGAGAATTACCCTTTGCGTATAGTCTTCGAACTGTGCGTAGAGCAATCTTCAAAGGGCAATATCATTTCCACCAATTCTGTTTCGCATGGGTTGAAAACCACAAATGCAAAAAGCACAATCAAAGTGTGCATGTTTTTTGTGCGTACATATACTCATACATGCGTTGCACATTAGGGCGTACCAATCCTTTTTAATAGTTTTTTTTCGTTTTTTTGTTATTTATTCGGTCTTTTATCATTACTATGACTTTCGTTAAATTCTTCATCTCCTGCCGAACAATATTCGTTCATTATTAAATGACAAAGTTCAACCCAATAAAAGCAAATTTTGAAAAATTATCAGTACTTTTATTTGTACTGCCGATTCAAGTTTTAAATGGCCTACCCTATACAAATTATCTACCTCGTATGTTAAGATCACTCCTTTCTGCGATTTCAGAAGTGTGTGAAGCTATATGTGACGCGCAAAATAGAAAGGGCCCTAAGGTTAAAAACCAGTTGTGTTCAGGAGAGCCATTTTAAAGATTAGCTCCCTTTCTATTTGCGCTTTCATAAAACGGGCATATCTCTGGGCATGGGATCGGTCTCATTCGATGCTCAGATGTTGTCCGCATCAAAAAATAGTGAAAAGTTGATGAAAAGTTTTGTTCAGGAGAGCCATTTTAAAGATTAGGTCCCTTTCTATTTGCGCTTAGAATCGTCGACTTCCATTCCATAAAACGCGAATATCTCTTGGAGGAAATACTTTTGGGGCATAGGATCGGTCTCATTCGATGCTCAGATGTTGTCCACATCAAAAAAAGAAAAAAAAATGGAAATTGATTTTTTACCCTTAGGTCCCTTTCTCTATGCGCTGTCACATATGGAGAAGTTAACAAGATGATTATTATTTAAGACCATCATTATCTAGAAAAATGTATGCATCTGTAAGTATATATGAATACCTATTATCACAAAAATAGTTCTCAGTACATTTTCGGGATTTTAATTTCAGAGATATCGGAAAAGCTCTGCTTCTATTTTTTTACAATATAGAAGCAGAGTTAACGAATTCACCGTTAAATATGATGTTACTCTTATTATAGAAATTATGCAAGTAAATCAACGTTTAGCTATATGGAATGACAATCTTTCATGATATAAATTACATAGGTATATTATTCTCAAAAATTGTCTACCAGTTAAAGGAAATGATTTCATTCACACTATTCATCCGGATAACAAAGAGCATGCATAATAGGGAATATTGATTTAATCTACATTTAATTATAAAATTTTAAGTGGGATACATCAAAAGCTACTAATATGCAGTCTGTGTATTTCCCTCCTCGACACAAGATAAATTGCATTGACTACGAAATATATTTCATATCCCTTAGATGTAGATACATTGTTGGTGGGGATTTCAACATAAAGCACCCTTGGTGGGGCTCTTGACTCATCAACTCTAATGGAAGGGAACTATACAAATAGATGATAAAGAAACAACATTTTTGTTTTATCAACAGGTACACCAACTTATTGACCAACAGATACTCGTATAAATAAGATACCAGATCTACAGGGTGTCCGTCGAGAAGGTAAACTACTTCGATTAAATGAAATATATTGGATCTTACATTGATAAATGTTTTATTTAATGTCGGCAATTATATATGTAATACAATATCAGATAAATTTCCAACTCTGTTAGCCCCCTTTTGAGCACATTTTCATACGTTCTCACACATTCCACGCGGTATTTCAGTAATTGTATCACGAATATTTTGTTTGAGTTGCTCAAGCGTTTCTGGTTTGTTTGCATAAACCTTGCTTTTCAGATATCCCCACAAAAAGAAGTCCGGAGCAGTCCAATCAGGCGACCGTGAAATAACTCGTTGTGGAAAGTAATTCCATTGTAATCCTGGTTGTATGCGATGTCACACCGTCTTGTTGATACCACATCTTAATCAAGCCCAAAGCCCAAAAGGCTTAAAAACGTAACATTTTAAAAAGACGAAAGAAAGGCTCCATTTATATATATATATATATATATATATATATATATATATATATATATATATATATACAGGCAAATCCCGGTACAACGAATACTCGGTTTAACGAAAACCCGATATAACGTACGACCAAAATTTTAACATTAAGTACCTTATATTACGAACGACTTAAAATTTTTATACTCGATATAACGAACGGTTGAAAAAAAACGTGAAAGGAATAGGCAGAATTAAAACAGAAAGAAAAACTCGCAAGCGTCGTTGCAATACCGTTAGTTTTCATTGCATACATACTCATTTTTTGATGCATACACACACAACGATCGCGAATTTGTTATTTCAGTTTTAACAACGTGTCGAGAGAGTGCAGTCAATCATGGGCAAAAGAAACAGAATTTCCTTAAGTCAAAAAATTAAAATTTTAGATGAATGTAAAAAGGGAATAAGTCTTTCTGCGATTTCGATGAAATATGGAATTCCGATATGCTTTTCAGATATCCCCACAAAAAGAAGTCCGGAGCAGTCCAATCAGGCGACCGTGAAATAACTCGTTGTGGAAAGTAATTCCATTGTAATCCTGGTTGTATGCGATGTCACACCGTCTTGTTGATACCACATCTTAATCAAGCCCAAAAGGCTTAAAAACGTAACATTTTAAAAAGACGAAAGAAAGGCTCCATTTATATATATATATATATATATATATATATATATATATATATATATATATATATATATATATATATATATATATATATATATATATATATATATATATATATATATATATATATATATATATATATATATATATATATATATATATATATATATATATATATATATATATATATATATATATATATATATATATATATATATATATATATATATATATATATATATATATATATATATATATATATATATATATATATATATATATATATATATATATATATATATATATATATATATATATATATATATATATATATATATATATATATATATATATATATATACAGGCAAATCCCGGTACAACGAATACTCGGTTTAACGAAAACCCGATATAACGTACGACCAAAATTTTAACATTAAGTACCTTATATTACGAACGACTTAAAATTTTTATACTCGATATAACGAACGGTTGAAAAAAAACGTGAAAGGAATAGGCAGAATTAAAACAGAAAGAAAAACTCGCAAGCGTCGTTGCAATACCGTTAGTTTTCATTGCATACATACTCATTTTTTGATGCATACACACACAACGATCGCGAATTTGTTATTTCAGTTTTAACAACGTGTCGAGAGAGTGCAGTCAATCATGGGCAAAAGAAACAGAATTTCCTTAAGTCAAAAAATTAAAATTTTAGATGAATGTAAAAAGGGAACAAGTCTTTCTGCGATTTCGATGAAATATGGAATTCCGAAGTCATCAATATGCACATTAAAGAAAATGCGAAGTGAAATTGTCTCGAATTTAGAAGAAACTAACAATGGTTCAAAAAATCGTCGATCTCTTAAAAAAGGTGAATATCCACGTATGGAAAAGAAGCTATACGAGTGGTTTCTAAAGCAAAGAAAAAAATATGTTCCAGTAAACGGAACAGCAATAAAATCAAAAGCCATAGAATTACAAAGGAAGCTACATGAAGGGGATTTTAATGCAAGTGATGGTTGGTTGAATAGATTCAGAATCTGGTGAAAAGTTGTCATCAAGAGAAGACTTGGTAGACCCATTCAAAAGAAAATTACAAGGTGTTATTAACGATAACATGTTAGCACACGAAGCTATTTTTAATGCCGATGAAACGGCTCTCTATTGGAAGATGCTTCCGGACAAAACATTTGTTCACGCAGGAGAAGCTACTGCACCCGGAAGAAAATTATCTAAGGAAAGGGTAACAGTACTTTTTTGCGCAAACTCTTCAGGGACAAAGAAAATTAAACCTCTTCTCATTGGAAAAGCGAAAAAACCGCGCTCATTTCGGAATAAAGTTTTGCCTATACATTACCTTCATTCAAAAAGCGCGTGGATGAATTGTGGCATCTTTAAAGTGTGGTTCTTTCAAATGTTCGTACCCGAGGTTAGTAATTTTGTGAATCGATGATCATAAAGAACTTTTGTTTATTGCTGACATTATTCCTTAGGTTAAATCATTTTTAGAAGCTAACAATCTGCCAATGAAGGCATTATTAATTCTTGACAACGCTCCCAGTCACCCATGTGCAGAAGAGCTCATGAAACCCACGAAAGATGGTAAAATCTGGACAATTTATATGCCACCAAATGTAACGCCTCTTATCCAGCCCATGGATCAAAATGCAATTCGCTTAGTTAAAATGCAATACAGAAGTAGCCTTCTTTCAAAAATTGTGTTATCTGAATCAGATAACATTGTGGAGTTTCTAAAATGTCATAATCACTATGAGGCTGCATCCATGATTGTTCTGTTTAAAAAACAATAAAAACATGTTAAAAAAACTTCGCGATATAACGAATTATTCGGTATAACGAATGGCCCTGACAATATATCGTTCGTTATACCGGGATTTGCCTATATATATATATATATATATATATATATATATATATATATATATATATATATATATATATATATATATATATATATATATATATATATATATATATATATATATATATATATATAAATGTATATTAACATCATTTTCATTCATACACGCTGTATATCGAAAAGAAGTAGAAAGTTTTTTGAATTCTCTACTCCAAATGTATTTTCAAATTAGACACACTTCTCCCATTTCAATGGAAGTGCGCTAAGATTATTATGACCCGAAAACCAAGTTAGCCAGAGAATCTGAAAACATCTTACAGGCCAATAAGTTTTGGTAATATTTTTAAAATTTTCGAGATGGTATTTCTAAAAAGAGAATGTCCTCTATTAGAGAAATATAATAATCAAGGAACACCTGAACGGATTCATCGGATCGTAAACATAGCCAAAGATGCATTCGAGAGATAGAAGTATTGTTCAGCTGTATTTTTTGATGTCGAGCAAGCCTTTGATAGGGTATGGCATCAAAGTCTACTTTTTAAATTAAGAGAGATCCTCCCAACCCCGTTCTATTTTATATTCCAGAGTTATTTAAGTTATTTTAACGCTAAAGTTAATGATAATATTTCGGAGTTAACGAAAATGCAACCGGCATTCCACAAGGATGTGTTCTTGGGCCTATCTTGTACACCATTTATTCTTCAGACATACCAACTAATGATGTTGTTACAGTATCAACTTATGCACAACTACTAGTGAATGCCACATATAAGGCATGTTCGTGTTCAGCATTACACTGTGGAACAAATTCAGGTAAAAGTTAGGTAGATTCAGAGAGTGAGGGGTGAAAATATAGGCTAAATTAGAAGACCCTATGGCGGCGTTTGAATATGTTAGTTCGAATTTTTTTTAATCGAACTTTGCAGTCAAATGCCGATTTTCAGCAAATTGTTTATTGGCTACAACTCGTCGACTAATTGATATTTATGTGTGAAGAAAACTTGAAAAGTAAGGTTTACAAAGTAGTTCTCATTCGTTTGGGGAGAGCCTGGCCTTATAGAGTTCGGTTTTACTTTCAACAATTGCAGCAAAGCTTTCTGAAGAGGGTTGTCACGGACCCGAAATCATGATAAAAGCAGCGTGCAGCCACAAAAATCAATGTCATTTTGCCATTTTGTTAAAAACTTGAAAAAGGAATTATAGAAATATGTAAAAAAAAAATATAATTTTGAAATGTTAGTTATATAAAGTTGTAAGTAAAAAAATTAATTAAATTAATGATTTGGCCAGTTGCCGTTTAGCAGGCGGCTGTGGATCAACATTACTGTTCTCTCTAATATCTTGGTCATCATCATCAGAAAGGTCGATAATTTCGTCCAACAGATATTCTGGAATTTCATCTTTGTCTTCCTCTTCTTACTCTTCACATTGAAGAACTGTTCTAACTCTTTTTGGCGTTTTCGATATGCTGTTACTTTGGTACCTTTCGCCAGCAAATTATTTCCTTTCAAAAATGAAGCCAATAGTTCTGATTTTTTCTAAGTCAAACACAAATTTGCAACAATTCCATCCAATTTGTTTTGTGTGACTAGGATTGGGTAATTTGCTGTTTCATAGGATCACCAGGGTCGTATTCTGAGAAGAAATGCATGGATTAGCAGCAGCGGTTGTAGTACTGATATCTGTTTGAAGATCAATAATTCGGAATGTTGGTACTGGAACGAATTCTGAGTGCGGTAATGGTAATTGGACCTTGGCACTGCTACATAAGTTTTATTCTTTGTTTTCCTTCTATTCAAAGTTTTATGGTAGTTGATACATCCATAGAAATTTTCTTCTTAATGCGGACTGTTGTTTAACCACATCATTGGTATACCAAAAGTCATAGCCTTCTTCTTTTCACTTTGCCATTGCATATTTGTTGAAAATCGATCGTTACAAAGGTCCTCTCCGATTCGAGGTCCTGTCGCTCTACGAAAATAAATTCGAAAACTACAAAAACAGATTTGTAGTCTGGATTAAACTCAAACTCAGTTAAGTTTATTTGATTTAAATCTAATAAAAATCAGCTTTAATATTCGTGTCTATTATGCACGCCGACGGATAGCTGCTGATCGGATTTTTTCCGCAGTTGACTATTTTGGTATTATGTAAGTCGTCGGTAAGGCCGCATTCGGAAAATGCGTATTACGTATATCGCATGTGATTCACTTCTGGATCCGATAAATATCCGACAGAAAATTGTTGCGGATTAGCTGCGGATCAAGTAATTTTTTGAATTTGTTTGCGGGTACACGACTTTTTTGCGAATAAAAAAATTAGTTGTATCTTGCTAAGGAAGCTAAAAGGTAAGATGAGAAACCAGATTCACGTGTTTTTTTTAAAAGGCATCGAAGCTAAAAAGTGATATCAAAATAACAGGGGAGCTGAAAGACCAACATCCCATTAAAGAACAAGGGACATTTCTCTCAAATCAGTAAGCTGTGCGCAACTTAATTTTCTTACTCACTGACCGGAATTTACTGTTTTACGCCTGCTCCGAACAGCTAAATTATTTAATGGAGAAGTTTCTTCATGACTTGGAGATAAATCTGTACTCGTAAAAATGCCTGCATGGACACTCCGATCCCACTGCAGCCTGTTTTATGACTCGGATCGACCCGAAGGAGGAATTCTTCGGTCATGGGCTGTCACCTTGGTACTATGTGCCGCTACAACAACAATAGAAAAATAGTACATGGAGTGTTAACCAACCAAATAAGGGATCTCCAATATGGTTACGCCAATTAGCCAACCGCTTAGAATGTGCAATATCACGTTCTGAGTTTGATACTGACTTCCTTAATGATAAAGCACATATAAGTAACAGTGTGAAACTAAACATTTTGTTCTTGTAACTGTTTCTTGTTGTTCTCGTTGAACTCTCGCGTGCGCCGGACTTGATAAAGAACGGCAAAATAAGGCAAAAAGTCTAGATTTAGCACATTAAAAAGTCAAAAAATTGCCAAGAAAACCTCATGCCTTGTTAAACTGGCTCTGAACGATGCAGAAATGTTTCCTGACTCTAATATAACTGTGGTAAAACCAACAATCATAGAAGGTGCAGCAATACCAATTAAGACTCTACTAAAACTTTATGGTAAAGACTGTATTTACGAGGGCGACCGCAAAAGTAACTGGCCTAACATAAAAAGAACCGTTTTTTGGAAATATTATTATTTATTTTTCAACATAATCTTCTTCCAACTCATCAATACGATTCATCAAACGTTTTTCAAGTTTTATAATTCTATCCGAAAAATAAGATTTTTCAAGACCTTCAAAATAAGCCTCAGCAATAACCTCGCTATTGGACGAAAATTTTTTGCCACCGGAATTTTTTTTTTAAATTTGGAAACAAGAAATAATCAGAAGGAGCAAAATCTGGACTATATGGTGGATGCGGAGCAATTTCAAATTGTAATTCGGCCAGTTTTTGTTGAGTTAAAAATGCAGTGTGTGAAGGGGCATTATCTTGATGGAAAAGAAATTTTTTTTTCTAAATGCGGTCGTTTTATCTTGATTTCTTCACTCAACCGATCCAATAATGCACAATATTATTCTCTATATATAGTTTTTTCCTTTTTCAAGATAATCAATAAATATTATACCCCTTGCATCCCAAAATACTGTGGCCATTACTTTTCCTGCTGACTTAACAGTTTTCGCCTTCTTTGGACCACTTTTACCAGCTTCTATCCATTGTTCTGACTGTTCTTTTCATTCTGGGATGTACTGATGGATCCATGTTTCATCAACTGTAATGAATCGGCGCAAGAACTCTATTGGATTACGCTGATAAATCGCTAAAAGCTCCTCGGAATTGGTCCAACGGGCGATTTTTTGGGACAAAGTCAACAAACGCGGCACCTTTTTTGCGGATAGCTTTTTCATGTGGAGTTCATCATGTAAAATATTCCAAACTTGTTTTTCGTGTATTTTAACAATATCAGCAAATTTTCTCTGAGCTTTATTCGTCTACCTTTTGTCACTTTATTAAATAGTTTTCTAATGTCTTCAATAGTAGTAGCAGTTTTCGGTATTCCAGAGCGTTGTTCATCTTCCGTACTTGAACGGCCCATTTTAAATTGTTGAACCCAGGATTTCACGGTGGAGTATGATGGTCCATTATCACCATAAACAGAATTCAATTCATCTTTGATTAATTGTGGCGTATAACCTTTCATATAAAAGTGTTTAATTACCGAACGAAACTCTTTATTTTCCATTTTTCAAAAATTATAAAACTTGTTTACTTCAATCACCTGTAACAAAGAAAATAATCATTAAATATTTCGGAAATTTTGACAGATGGCTTATAAAAGATTGCTTTTAAAAAATAAAAAAAAAGTTGCTAGTAAAACAGAAAATGTGCCAGGCCAGTTAGTTTTGCGGTCCATCGAACATGCAATACTCGGTATTTCTTCATGGTCTACCAAAGTTGAAGTTGCTGATATTGTCGATGAATTAAAAGACTACAACTTGATACCAACATCCATTACAAAAGTTGGGACAAAATTCAGTTCGTTAGACGATGCCGTATACAGAATACAATTCTTAAGAAAGAATTTCAATCGAAATGCCCTTAAAAACGTAAAAACTATATGTACGAGTAACGTCATAATTTCTTGCAGAAATTTTCAACCAAAAATAAATTATAATCCAACTCAATGCTGAAAATGACAATACATCAAATCAAGGTGACGAACTCCGCCACCGCACACTGGTCTAGAATCAATTTTTTTTGGCATAAATTCGAATAATGCCGATAGAGACTTGTAAGCTTACCTGTTTGTAAGGTATTCCAATAATATGAAATTTACGAGTTTTTGAGGAGATCGGGCCACGCCCACTCCCGCCTCCAGATGAACTACAAATCTTAGTACGATTAATTTCACAAATTTTCGTATGACCTTTATTGTATGGAAACACTTTCCACAAAATGTTGATAGATATTTATTTGTGTATTCAAAATAATGTGAGGAAGTTTCATTAGATAACATAGTGTGATTTATTTGCAATAGATGGCGCTTTTCAGGCCATAGACCGCTTTGGGCCAAAATCGGCGCAGTCGAGTTAACCGATATGGTGCAAAACTGGTACAGTTCATTAGAGGAATAATATAGTGTTTTCCAACAAGAGGTGTTATTTTGAATCACCCGGTATTTCGGTAGCTGTCACTTTTGAAGCTTTTATTCTTTGACATTTGGGAAGTAGAAACTACGCCATTACCAATTACACGCTTCAACAACGCATTGAAATTATTAAAATTCACTACAAAAATGGTGATCCGGAATTCCATCGAACAATCATCTTGACTGATGAGGCCCATTTCCACCTCGGTGGCAACGGGAACAAGCAAAATTGTCGCATCTGGGGCTCGGAAAACCCAAGAGTTATTGTTGAGAAGCATCTCCATCCTCAACGTGTGACTGTTTGGTGAGGTTTATGGTCCGGAGGGGTCATTGGACCGCGCCGTGAGGCTATCGAGGACATGGGCCACTTTGCGATTTGGTTATGCAAAATTGCATGAAAAGGATATGGTCCTGTAAGCGTAGGCGTGGTGGCCATTTGGCTGATATTGCTTTTCATTATTAACGGCATACCTTCCTTTTTATTATGAAATAAACATCCGATCATTTATCTCAAAAAAAGGCATTTTTCTTTGAATACCAAAATAACACCTCTTATTGGAAAACCGAATACAATATTCCGTGCTAAATTTGGTTCAGATCGCACATAAAACCTAGCTTCTAGGGCGCCAGAACCCGAAGTAATAGTGGACCTTTGAATGGGGGCTATATCAACGCCTTAACCGATATGGTTAAAACTCAGAGCAGTTAAAGATAGGCCTAATACAAGATATGAGACTAGATTTGGTTGAGATCGTTAATCAAATGTGGCCTGTGGGGCGGTGGAACAATGTAAAACACAATATAAAAAAATTACATAAAATTTAAGAATATCTTCCAAAAATTAGAAAACTTTGTAAATCATTTGGCAATCGGCAACTAATTGTTTAAGGGACTTTAAAACCCATTATCTTCTAATAAATTATCTAAATAATAGACTGACTGTATTGTCTTTTATAAATTATTTTATTTTTTGAGTAGGAGGAAATATGTATGTGTATATCTAAAACTCTTCTACATCCAGTTCATAAGAGTTTTCACAACACTCATTATCCGAGGTACTCTCATCATCATCCATACACTCAAGATCGGAGGTACTCTCCTCATCATCCATACACAACCTATTTTCTGTGGAACAAAATGACAGGGCTTTCAAAAGATCGATAACATCTCGAGGAAATGGCGTTTTCTTATTTTGGGCTCTTCTCTCGGAAAGACACAAACTTGACAATAGTGGATCTGATGAGTCCATAGCTTTGTGGTAAACGTCACTAAGATTATTTATTCTGCTGTTTTGTCTGGCGTGTGACAATCTATCGTCTTTATAAAATTTGTTTCGAGCTTCTGATGTACTTTCTCCTAAGCAACCCACTGGCAGAACAGAAGCTGCAATGATCTGGGAACCATGTATTAAAATTTTATGAACAGTAGCTGACATAGGATACCACGGATATTTACTCATATACAATGTAGCAGCGCGTTCGCAGTAATTTTGAAATTTATCAACGTTAACTTCATAATCACACGATATTGTAATTAGAATGGTACGAAAATGTTTGAGGACATCCTTATCAAAGTTTAATATTGATGCAAACAATTCGATATTGGAAAAGGCTCTTCTCGCCGTGTTTCCATCGTTAGTATTACCACTACCATTCTGTTTCGGTTTATCAATGAGAAGTCCCATTTCTGCCCATACTCTACGTTGGATTTCGTATTTACGTGTCTCTATAATAGATTTATCCTTTGCGCATCTAATCTGCCACTTGTTTATTCCGATTCTATAGGATATTTTTAAAACAAACTCTAAGAACCGTATCCAAGCATGTAGAGGGCTCACTCCGTAACAAAGTGTTCCAGATTTTGGTTGAAAACACTCAGATTTCAGATCTACTGTTTTTAGAAACTGCGTCGGTTTTGATCCGCATATTGGACAGCATTGACAGGAATTAGTTCCTGTTAAAATATTTAAAACTTTGCCATCAATAAGCGTCATATTTAGGTCATAGCTGATTTTAATGCTTCTCTCTTGAAGAACAGTACACATAAACGGTTTCAAATTTTTTATTTGTGTGTCCAAATTAACCTTTTCTTCCAATATATGAGCTGCTGTCTCTTTATCAAATTCAATTTTTATTGGCCTACAAAGGACTTTATCCAAATTGTCTAATAGTTTTAGTGGTACTAAAGTTGTGACGAATAATGACTGATCAGTCGAATCAGATCTTTCTGTTTCGAATCTTTGCTTATACACACTTTGCTTATACACACAGCTGCTAGTTTTCTTTTTAACCGCAAGCTGGCATTATTATAGGTTAAATTGGGACGTCCTACAATATTTGATGGTGGGGTAATGTAGTCATTTTTGTCAATATTGATAATTATATTTTTGGAAACCCAATCCGAATAACGTTGTTTAAATCTATCTAATTTGTTATTGTATTTCGGTAAATATTTTTTTATATGTGCTAGAAAATTATACGTTTTTTGTTTGATTTCATTAATTTTGTCGACTTTTATATTTTTATTGACTCTTTGAAGTGCCCAATCCGCTAAGAAGTCATCTTTGCGGTCGTTTGTTTGCCAAAACGTAAGCATATCGGAGTGGCTAATCAGAAATTGAGCTAAAATAAAAATTTAAATTTTATGAGTTTGCTGGAATTTGCTGGGGAGATCTAAGTTTCCACAAATAATAAACACATTGACGAATACTTTAACGTTTAAACTTCCGTGCAACTTCATGCCCAGACCCAACTTTCCAACTACCAAACATATAGGTTATGTTGAATAATAAAAACATAATAACATAACACTCAAGAATAACGACAAGGACACAACAAAAATTAAATTTTAAATAATGTATGTAAACTACTTACCTTGATCTTCAATTTCCATTGCAAAACCTTTTTATACTTTCCTTTTTAAATTTTTACTGTTAATATAATTGTTACACTGTTTTGACTTCGAAGTAATAACACGTGCTAAAACATTCAACTTTCAATGCTTGCCAAACTTGCAGTGTTGCCAATAACTTTTTTTTATTTATTATCGATGATTGCTTGGAATGTTGCCATTGAGAAAATATGTAAACTTTTTACAATTTCTTAATTTTTTGGTTTCGAATTTATTTGGGACCACAGTGCACCGCCAAGCAGCATGTATGATTTGTGCTACTAAACATCACACAAACGTCTGCCCTCTCTACAACAATGAGAAATAACCTGCTGTTGTCTCATGTTACAATTGTAAAAACCACGGAAACGAAAGAACAAATCACCCAGCAAACGACGTCAGTGTCCTCGAAACAAGAGCAAAAGCTACGTCAAAAATGTTCGTGGAAGCAGAAATACGCAATCGAACACGACACGACTTAAACAAAGCCATCAAGCAGCAATCAACAAGTTCACACTCAACAGAATGTATGACAACAATGTATCTTACGCTGACAACTTTATACATCTCCATGACAACTACGGAGGATTTAACGAAATGGTAAAAAATGCATATGAATTATAATTTACAGAATAAAGTAAAATAACACTGTGGAACAAATTCAGGTTAGCAAAAGTTAGGTCGGTTCTGCGAGTGGGGGGTGAAAATATAGGCTGAATTAGAAGACCCTATCGCGGCGTTCGTTTAGTTCGATTTTTTTTTAATCGACCTTCGAACTTTGCATTCAAATGGCGATTTTCAGCATATTGTTTATATGGTTTTTTGGCTATAACTCGTCGACTAATTGATATTTTTTCAATCTGTAAAAGCCAAATTATTGCTAGAGACCTGTCCAACAATTATTTTCTGATTTAGTTGATTTAGAAAACTTTGTGGTGCTTATGAAGCATAATGTTGGAAAAATTATTTTTATTTCATGCTTTTTGAAAATATTTTCCACAAAACTAAGTCTTTTTTGCTTTCTGTTTGATCTATAATATGCTTCTCAGTTTCTTCAATAAATTTCATTTGAAAAGAAAACAATCATAATACAAAAGTTGCATTTTCCAGCTTAATATTAATTTACTTCTCATTTTGTATGTACATATCAGTTTTGTTTAGTGTTGGTTTTGAAGAAACATTGAAAAAGACATAAAAGTATGTAAAAAAATATAATTTTGAAATGTTAGTTCTGAAAAGTTTTAAGTAAAAAAATTTAATAAATTAAATTAATGATTCGGCCAGTTGCCGTTTAGCAGGCGGCTGTGGATCAACATCACTGCTCCCTCTAATATCTTGGTCATCGTCATCATCATCTGAAAAGTCGATAATTTCGTATAACAGATATTCTGGAATTTCTTCGTTGTCTTCCCCTTCTTCCTCTTTTTCCTCTTCTTCAAAGTGTGTTTATACCACCAACAAATTTCAGCGAGTATTGCATCTGGAGATTTCTTTCCTCACTTTTCCATTGCATAATGATTGAATAGCAATTAAAGCAAACTTTTTCAGGGGCATAGTTTACGTCAGTGATGAACTCATGCGAGTAATATTGTTTATGGGCTTCCAAAAAAAAATCGCTCGCATTGCCACATGTATCATCGCTTGCTATGAAACGTCCTCAAACATTGCAAAAATGGTGCATTTTACATTTTGGTTCCGACATTTTTAATACAATATATATTATACAATGTTTTTTTTTGTTATTTTTATGAAGCCGATGCACTTAACTTAAATCACTAACAAAATTAAGTAAGTTCCAACAAAAATTAAAAGCGTATTTTATCACGACCGAGCGAAAATTAAAAGACATCAGCTTCGGCTGAGTTTCGAGTCTTAACTATATCTTTAATTTGAAATTCGTTCGCTTGTACGAAATAAAAAAATCACTACCTGTGCGGTGGTTGAAAACAAAAAAGTTGTTTTACTAATTCCTAATTCTTGGAACTTCCCTTTTTAATTACTTCTACCACTTTTTCTTTTTCAATGTTTCTTCAAAACCAACACTAAACAAAATTTATACATAAAAAATGAGAAGTAAATTAATATTTAGCTGATGATTGTTTTCTTTTCAATGAAAATTATTGAAGAAACTGAGAAGCATATTATAGATCAAACAAAAAACAAAAAAGACTTAGTTTTGTGGAAAATATTTTCAAAAAGCAAGAAAAAAATAATTTTTCCAACATTATGCTTAATAAGCAACGAACAAATTTTCGAAATCAATTTTTTAAAAAATTTTAATTGTTGGACAGGTCTCTAGCAATAATTTGGCTTTTACAGATTGAAAAATATCAATTGTAGTGTTATCGATTACTGAAGTACATTGACTATTTATGTTATGTCATCCCTAGCCTTAATTACAGCTGATCGACAGCTGATTAGTTCTAAAATATTGTTTAGTTTTAAGGATACATGAATAAAAAGAATTAGAATTAAGAGTACCGTTAATTATGTTTAAAATGAAATGTTTTTTGAAAATAAAGGACACAAAAGTTTCAAAGTCAAAACTGCCAATAACTCGGCATTGTTTTCATTTCCACAACAGCAAGAAGCACTAATTAGTGTGCTGACAAAAAACCTGCTTTAGCGCTTTTGAGTGCACACTAGCAAACACCTTTTTTATTGCCAGTGGCGTTTTTAAGCGCCGGCACAATAACCAGGCAGGCCCACAATATAACGACAACAAGAATACCATCACATGGCGATCCTGCCGAATAAAAAAGACATACCAACAGAAAGTTTTTTGCCCTGCGACAAGAAGCAACAACCTCAACCTATCACATTGAGAGAATATTTCAGTCGGCAGCACAAAATAAAGGAAGACCGCCTTACCCAGATTCCCATTACCCAAAAGCCAAAACACAGGCGCGGTGGCAGAATAGTTCGCATTAGGAAAAAAATCGCCGAATTGAAAAATATCATAAATAATGATCCACCACCACCATGGAATCGCGCATCACAATTGTGGCTCGAAGTTGATGTTCTGGAAGCAGAAATGAAAAACCACAACAAAATAAAATCAACCCCCAAATAGTTAAACACAACACAACAACAAAAGAAATATATATATATTTTTTTTTTATTTATAAATAAATGGAATAACACAAAGAAACAGAAATCACATTTACAAAACTATTTTATTTTTTTTTTGGTATTGAAACCCGAATTTTAAGAAACTTTTAATACAAAATAAAAATTTTATTGTCACTGATCACTGAGCAAGAAAAATGAAATGCAAGAGAATGGAAATGAATATCAGATTAAGATGTGTATTAAGTCGGTACAACTACATTTGAGTATTCAAATACCTATCAGCAAACAGTCGGTACCCGTTTTTGGTTGGCATTGCCAGATTGTTTTTTTTTGCCGTTAAATTTTGAAAATATCTTAAGCGGTGCTCGCACCTTATGATATTATATATATATTTTTTTGCAATTTGAAATACTTTAGTATGTATATATTTTTACTAGACATTAAGTATTAATGGAATCAATCGAGGAATTTGTAAATGAATTAGATAAATTGAAGTCAAATTTAAAGAAAAGCAAGAATAGATATTTTACAACCGAGTATGTACATAGTAAATTTGAATGGTTAGGGTCTTTAAATGATAAGGTGAATGCGTTATATGGTGAATTAAAATTAGACAATAATATACTTTTATTGCGATTTAATGAACTTCGTGTTGAACTGGAGGAAATTTTAAAAAATTTGAATATTAAAGAAGAAACTCGGCAAACGGGCAAAATATCAAAAATGGCTCAATTCGACATATCGATAGTAGGTAAAAACCTGCAAGTATTTAAGGGTTCATATAAGTTCTTGGAAGATTTTATTACGCAGTCAGAGTTGCTGCATGATTTATTAAGAGAGGAAGACAGAGAAATATTCATTAAGTACGTCTACAATTTTAAACTTTCGGCACAGGTGCGCGGTATTTTGGGTCGTTCTAATAAACCGACTACATTCGCTCAGTTAAAGGAAGGTTTGGAGACGGCTTATCCGAACCCCAGAACGTTGCAACAAGTTTTAACAGAGTTAGGAACTTTAGAGCAGGGGGGCTCTGACATAGCAGAATTTAGAGAAAAAATTTCTGATCTCTCTGATCAACTGAGTGCTTTTGAAATAGGCGCATTGAAGAGCCCATCTCAAGAGACGAAGGACGCTATTTATAAGGTTAGCGACAGCATGGCGCTGAATGTTTTTGTCAAAGGCGTAGGAGTTGAATACCGACCGCTTTTGTTGGCGAATATGCCAGCAACCTTGAGTGAAGCTGTACAGAGGTGTACGACAGCAGAAAAGAGCATGAATATACAGAGTAAGAACTTGTTTCCGGTAAATAGAACCCAAGATAGAAATAGATACGACAACAATTACAGATTTAATAACAGATACGATAACAGATACGATAACAGATACGATAACAGATACGATAACCGATACAATAACAGATACGAAAGCAATGGTATAAGCAGCAGAGGTCACGCTAACAGAAATTACCAGCCCGGGAGCAGAAGCTACAGAGGTAATGGATTTGGCACCAGTCCAAATTACTCACAAAGGATTAATACCAACTTTAGCAACAATGGCAACTTCCAAAATAGGAATTATAACTCGAATGATAGGAACCGAACAAATTATGAAAGAAGCGGAAATTTTAGAGCTTTACCATATACTGGCTGTCAGGGAAACGCCGACGGCCGGATAACGGAAGACGTTATCCAAGGGGCCCAAGATTAAGAATATTTAATTTAACGGCGAATTCCAATGCCTACATTACTCTGAAATGCACGAATGTGAGAGGGAATTTAAGATTTTTGATTGATACAGGAGCGGACATTTCGATTTGTAAAATAAAAGAGTCTATGAATATTAATGCGAAAGATACTGCAAGATTAACGGGGATAACACAAGAGGCTGTACAGTGCATAGGTACTTCGAGATTGGAATTAGCTACTGAAGCTGCGCAGATAAAGCACGATTTTTACATTGTTGACAATGAATTCCCAATTTTAACTGACGGAATAATCGGTAGAGATATTTTAACAAAGTACATGTGCAGAATAGATTTTGAAACATACACAATAGCGTTTAATATCGATGGTAGGGATGTTATATTACCGATGGACTCTAGGGTAATGCGTCAGATGAATATAACAATACCTGCGAGGACGGAGATGATCCTTCCTGTTGACGTACAGGTACGCGAGGAAAGCATAGTGTTGAATAAGGAATTGGAAGATGGTGTTTTTCTGGCCAATTGTTTAATACCAGCCCACGGTATAGCTCATGTCAAGCTTTTGAATACTACAGATAAGGTGGTAGTAATGAATAATTTAGATCTAGAAACACATCCGTTGAAAGAATACTATATATGCCACACCAATGGGGAAATATCAAGAGATGGTGCAAGGCTAAACACTTTGTTAGGAAGTTTGGATGTTGGGGCAGAAGTTCCAGAAGCGAGAGAATCTATTATGGAAATATTTAGGGAATATCAAGATATTTTCCATTTGCCGGGCGAAAAGTTGAGTGTTAATAACTTTTACACACAAGAGATACAAACCGCAGATTCAACACCTGTATATGTTAAGAACTATAGGCTTCCACATACACAAGTGGAAGAGATAAACAACCAGGTTGAGCACTTGTTAGATGATGACATAATCGAACATTCAGTTAGCCCTTACAATTCACCATTGTTGGTAGTACCGAAAAAGTCTGCAGATGATAGTAAGAAATGGCGTTTAGTGGTCGATTTTAGGAAAGTGAATACTAAAATCATCAATGATAAATTTCCATTAACAAGGATTGAAGATGTCTTAGACAAGCTTGGTAGAGCGAAATATTTTTCGACTCTAGACATGACTAGCTCATTCCATCAAATAAATCTACATGAAGATTCACGTCCAATCACTGCCTTTTCGACAGTGAATGGTCACTTTCAATTTAAGCGTTTGCCATTTGGGCTAAAGATCTCATCAAACAGCTTTCAAAGGATGCTGACGATCGCATTGAGTGGTTTGGATGCAGCAGCTTTTCTTTATGTTGATGACATTATTGTCTTTGGATGCAGTTTGGCACACCATAACGACAATTTAGTTAATGTATTCCAAAGATTGAGAAGATTCAAATTGAAGCTGAATGCAAACAAATGCAGTTTTTTAAAACCAGAGGTTATTTACCTTGGACATTTAATAACTGACAAGGGGGTAAAAACAGATCCAGCCAAAGATAAGGCTATAAAGAATTATCCAGTTCCAACAAATAAAGATGAAGTTAGAAGATTTGTAGCGTTCTGTAACTACTACAGGCGTTTTATACCGAGGTTCGCTGAGATAGCGAAGAGTTTAAACGACATGCAAAAGAAAAATAAGACATTTGTGTGGAGCCAAGAGTGCCAAAATGCATTTAATACCCTAAAAAATCGATTATTGAAACCTCCCATACTTCAATATCCAAATTTTACAAAGCCTTTCGTTTTAACAACGGATGCTTCTAATTATGCTCTTGGAGCAGTTTTATCCCAAGGAGAGATTGGTTCTGATTTACCAATTTCATACGCCAGCACGACTTTGTCTAAACATGATTTGAATAAACCCGTGATAGAGAAAGAGTTACTTGCCATTCATTGGGGAATCAATTTCTTTAGGCCATATCTTTATGGTAGAAAATTTTTAGTTATCACAGATCATAGACCTTTGGTCTCCTTATTTACACACAGAAACCCATCTTCAAAAATGACTCGTATAAGAATGGATCTATGCGATTACGATTTTGAGATAATTTACAAGAAAGGCAGGATGAATACAAATGCGGACGCTTTGTCACGAATAACCTTGAATAGTGAATCCTTGAGGGCAATGATTCCAAATAGAACTGATGATAGAAAGATACTAGCTATAACAAGAAGTATGCAGAAGAGACAGTTGATTGAAGAGAAGCCTAATATAAACACTGAGTACACTTCGAAACAAAATCCTAATAAAATCTTTGTTTGGAGTTGTACATCAGTAACGGACATACGAAATACAAGAAGACTTAGATTTGTACCCCAGGAGGATGAAAGAAAGTCGCCGATAGATATAAATAATGATGTTGTTATTGCAAGATGCAGCGATAATCCAAAGAGCAACAAGTTGACTTTGGAGAAGCTGACATCAAAAATGCATAGGTTTGGAATACGAGAGCTAGCTTTAAACAAGAAAGATGATATATTTAGAACTATGTCCGTGGAAAAATTTAAATCGGTATTTAATGAGATACAAGGAAGAACAGAAACAGATTTGAAGATTTTATTATATGAGGAACCAGAAAGGGTAGTTTGCAGAGACAAACAATCAAAATTAATAGCTGAATATCACAACTCGCCGCATGGTGGACACTTGGGTGTCAGAAAGACTACGCTGAAGCTAAAACAGCGTTACGTATGGAAAAATATGTGCAAAATGGTAAAGAAATATATGTATACTAAGCTGCTCACAGTGTAAAATAAACAAACAAACCAAACATACTAAAGAACATCTTACTGTAACTGATACTCCGAAAACAAGTTTTGAGGTAGTATCTATAGATACTGTAGGTCCATTGAGATTATCTAACCATTACAGATACATCCTTACGATACAGTGCGATTTGTCAAAATTTATTGTGGCGTGTCCAATGGAAACTAAGGAAGCGAGAACAATTGCAAAAATTTTAGTAGAACAATTCATATTAGTTTACGGGACTTTCAAGGTTCTGAAATCAGATAGGGGTACCGAGTTTACAAACCAATTAATGTCTGAGGTATGTCGTTTGTTAGATATAGAACAAATATTTAGTGCACCATATCACCACGAAACTTTGGGCTCGTTAGAACGAAATCATAGAGTACTTAATGAATTTTTGTTGAATTTTTCCAAGAACGATGAATGGGACACCTGGATACCGTATTTTGCATTTGCGTATAATACTACACCACATGTCGACACTGGATACTCTCCATATGAGTTAGTATTTGGTAAATTGCCCTACTTGCCTAGTGATGAAATAAGAAATGGAAAGCTATTTTACAACATTGAGGATTATGCCAATGAGTTAAAACAAAGATTAAAATTTTCTCTAGGGAAAACGAAAGAATATTTAGAAAATGCTAAAAAAAAAGAGAGTAGTCCGAGAGGAGAACTCAAACCCTCTTAATTTATCTGTGGGGGATCTTGTCCTCTTAAGAGCCATGAATAGAAAGAAAAACCATTCACCATATCATGGACCATATAGAATAGTCGCAAGAGAAGGGGTTAACTCCTTAATAGATATAGAAGGAAAGGTAAAGAAATACCATAATAATATGTTGAAGAAATGGGATTTAATTTGAAAATAAATAAGATATTTACATTTAGAATAAGTTTATTAAATTTAGTATAAGTTTATTTATTAAGATTGTAAAATAATTTTTAATGTAAATAAAAATTATTTTTTTTTTTAAAGGGGGAGGGTGTAGTGTTATCGATTACTGAAGTACATTGACTATTTATGTTATGTCATCCCTAGCCTTAATTACAGCTGATCGACAGCTGATTAGTTCTAAAATATTGTTTAGTTTTAAGGATACATGAATAAAAAGAATTAGAATTAAGAGTACCGTTAATTATGTTTAAAATGAGATGTTTTTTGAAAATAAAGGACACAAAAGTTTCAAAGTCAAAACTGCCAATAACTCGGCATTGTTTTCATTTCCACAACAGCAAGAAGCACTAATTAGTGTGCTGACAAAAAACCTGCTTTAGCGCTTTTGAGTGCACACTAGCAAACACCTTTTTTATTGCCAGTGGCGTTTTTAAGCGCCGGCACAATAACCAGGCAGGCCCACAATATAACGACAACAAGAATACCATCACACAATTAGTCCACGAGTTATAGCCAAAAAACCATATAAACAATGTGCTGAAAATCGCCATTTGACTGCAAAGTTCGAAGGTCGATTAAAAAAATTTCGAACTAACATATACTATATAGCCTATATTTTTACCCCTCACTCTCAGAATCGACCTAACTTTTGCTAGCATATTTGTTCCACAGTGTTATTTGAATAAATTAGAAATTTGGCTGAAGAAATACTAGTAGAACATCCAGGTTAACTGAGTTAAGTCATCCCACGTGACATTTATACACCTATTATCACAAAAATAGTTCTCAGTACATTTTCGGGATTTTAATTTCAGAGATATCGGAAAAGCTCTGCTGCTATTTTTTTACAATATAGAAGCAGAGTTAACGAATTCACCGTTAAATATGATGTAACTCTTATTATAGAAATTATGCAAGTAAATCAACGTTTAGCTATATGGAATGACAATCTTTCATGATATAAATTACATAGGTATATTATTAATATCGGAAACTCATTTTTCTCAAAAATTGTCTACCAGTTAAAGGAAATGATTTCATTCACACTATTCATCCGGATAACAAAGAGCATGCATAATCGGGAATATTGATTTAATCTACATTTAATTATAAGATTTTAAGTGGGATACATCAAAAGCTACTAATATGCAGTCTGTGTATTTCCCTCCTCGACACAAGATAAATTGCATTGACTACGAAATATATTTCAAATCCCTTAGATGTAGATACATTGTTGGTGGGGATTTCAACATAAAGCACCCTTGGTGGGGCTCTTGACTCACCAACTCTAATGGAAGGGAACTATACAAATGGATGATAAAAAAAACAACATTTTTGTTTTATCAACAGGTACACCAACTTATTGACCAACAGATACTCGTATAAATAGGATACCAGATCTACAGGGTGTCCGTCGAGAAGGTAAACTACTTCGATTAAATGAAATATAATGGATCTTACATTGATAAATGTTTTATTTAATGTCGGCAATTATGTATGTAATACAATATCAGATAAATTTCCAACTCTGTTAGCCCCCTTTTGAGCACATTTTCATACGTTCTCACACATTCCACGCGGTATTTTAGTAATTGTATCACGAATATTTTGTTTGAGTTGCTCAAGCGTTTCTGGTTTGTTTGCATAAAACATGCTTTTCAGATATCCCCACAAAAAGAAGTCCGGAGCAGTCCAATCAGGCGACCGTGAAATAACTCGTTGTGGAAAGTAATTCCATTGCAATCCTGGTTGTATGCGATGTCACACCGTCTTGTTGATACCACATCTTAATCAAGCCCAAAAGGCTTAAAAACGTAACATCTTAAAAAGACGAAAGAACGGCTCCATTTATATATATATATATATATATATATATATATATATATATATATATATATATATATATATATATATATATATATATATATATATATATATATATATATATATATATATATATATATATATATATATATATATATATATATATATATATATATATATATATATATATATATATATATATATATATATATATATATATATATATATAAATATATATTAACATCATTTGCATTCATACACGCTGTATATCGAAAAGACACATTTCTCCCATCTCAATGGAAGTGCGCTAAGATTATTATGACCCGAAAACCAAGTTAGCCAGAGAATCTGAAAACATCTTACAGGCCAATAAGTTTTGGTAATATTTTTAAAATTTTCGAGATGGTATTTCTAAAAAGAGAATGTCCTCTATTAGAGAAATATAATAACACACCTTATCATCAATTTGGTTTTAGACCCAATCAAGGAACACCTGAACGGATTCATCGGATCGTAAACATAGCCAAAGATGCATTCGAGAGATAGAAGTATTGTTCAGCTGTATTTTTTGATGTCGAGCAAGCCTTTGATAGGGTATGGCATCAAAGTCTACTTTTTAAATTAAGAGAGATCCTCCCAACCCCGTTCTATTATATATTCCAGAGTTATTTAAGTTATTTTAACGCTAAAGTTAATGATAATATTTCGGAGTTAACGAAAATGCAACTGGCATTCCACAAGGATGTGTTCTTGGGCCTATCTTGTACACCATTTATTCTTCAGGCATACCAACTAATGATGTTGTTACAGTATCAACTTATGCACAGCTACTAGTGAATGCCACATATAAGGCATGTTCGTGTTCAGCATTACACTGTGGAACAAATTCAGGTAAAAGTTAGGTAGATTCAGAGAGTGAGGGGTGAAAATATAGGCTAAATTAGAAGACCCTATGGCGGCGTTTGAATATGTTAGTTCGAATTTTTTTTAATCGACCTTTGCAGTCAAATGCCGATTTTCAGCAAATTGTTTATTGGCTATAACTCGTCGACTAATTGATATTTATGTGTGAAGAAAACTTGAAAAGTAAGGTTTACAACAGTAGTTCTCATTCGTTTGGGTAGAGCCTGGCCTTATAGAGTTCGGTTTAACTTTCAACAATTGCAGCAAAGCTTTCTGAAGAGGGTTGTCACGGACCCGAAATCATGATAAAAGCAGCGTGCAGCCACAAATGTCAATGTTATTTTGCCATTTTGTTAAAAACTTGTCTTCTATTTAAATATAGAAGCAAGAGGTCTTGAGCCGGCTAATCCCTGTTCAATGTGCTAGAGACCTGTCCAACAATCAAATTTTTTTTAAAAAAGTGATTTAGAAAAGTTATGTGGTGCTTATGAAGCAAATTTTTGAAAAAAAATGTTCATGCTTTATAAAATATTTTCCACCAAACTAAGTCTTTTTTGCTTTCTTTTTGATCTATAATATGCTTCTCAGTTTCTTCAATAAATTTCATTTGAAAAAAAAACAATCATAATAAAAAACTTGCGTTTTCCAGCTTTATATTAATTTACTTCTCATTTTTTTATTTTGTTCAGTGTTGGTTTTGAAGAAACATTGAAAAAGAAATTATAGAAATATGTAAAAAAATATAATTTTGAAATGTTAGTTATATAAAGTTGTAAGTAAAAAAATTAATTAAATTAATGATTTGGCCAGTTGCCGTTTAGCAGGCGGCTGTGGATCAACATTACTGTTCTCTCTAATATCTTGGTCATCATCATCAGAAAGGTCGATAATTTCGTCCAACAGATATTCTGGAATTTCATCTTTGTCTTCCTCTTCTTACTCTTCACATTGAAGAACTTTTCTAACTCTTTTTGGCGTTTTCGATATGCTGTTACTTTGGTACCTTTCGCCAGCAAATTATTTCCTTTCAAAAATGAAGCCAATAGTTCTGATTTTTTCTAAGTCAAACACAAATTTGCAACAATTCCATCCAATTTGTTTTGTGTGACTAGGATTGGGTAATTTGCTGTTTCATAGGATCACCAGGGTCGTATTCTGAGAAGAAATGCATGGATTTAGCAGCAGCGGTTGTAGTACTGATATCTGTTTGAAGATCAATAATTCGGAATGTTGGTACTGGAACGAATTCTGAGTGCGGTAATGGTAATTGGACCTTGGCACTGCTACATAAGTTTTATTCTTTGTTTTCCTTCTATTCAAAGTTTTGTGGTAGTTGATACATCCATAGCAATTTTCTTCTTAATGCGGGCTGTTGTTTAACCACATCATTGGTATACCAAAAGTCATAGCCTTCTTCTTTTCACTTTTCCATTGCATATTTGTTGAAAATCGATCGTTACAAAGGTCCTCTCCGATTCGAGGTCCTGTCGCTCTACGAAAATAAATTCGAAAACTACAAAAACAGATTTGTAGTCAGGATTAAACTCAAACTCAGTTAAGTTTATTTGATTTAAATCGAATAAAAATCAGCTTTAATATTCGTGTCTATTATGCACGCCGACGGACAGCTGCTGATCGGATTTTTTCCGCAGTTGACTATTTTGGTATTATGTAAGTCGTCGGTAAGGCCGCATTCGGAAAATGCGTATTACGTATATCGCATGTGATTCACTTCTGGATCCGATAAATATCCGACAGAAAATTGTTGCGGATTAGCTGCGGATCAAGTAATTTTTTGAATTTGCTTGCGGGTACACGACTTTTTTTTAGTTGTATCTTGCTAAGGAAGCTAAAAGGTAAGATGAGAAACCAGATTCACTTGATTTTTTTTCAAAAGGCATCGAAGCTAAAAAGTGATATCAAAATAACAGGGGAGCTGAAAGACCAACATCCCATTAAAGAACAAGGGACATTTCTCTCAAATCAGTAAGCTGTGCGCAACTTAATTTTTTTACTCACTGACCGGAATTTACTGTTTTACGCCTGCTCCGAACAGCTAAATTATTTAATGGAGAAGTTTCTTCATGACTTGGAGATAAATCTGTACTCGTAAAAATGCCTGCATGGACACTCCGATCCCACTGCAGCCTATTTTATGACTCGGATCGACCCGAAGGAGGAATTCTTCGGCCATGGGCTGTCACCTTGGTACTATGTGCCTCTACAACAATAGTAGAAAAATAGTACATGGAGTGTTAACCAACCAAATAAGGGATCTCCAATATGGTTACGCCAATTAGCCAACCGCTTAGAATGTGCAATATCACGTTCTGAGTTTGATACTGACTTCCTTAATGATAAAGCACATATAAGTAACAGTGTGAAACTGAACATTTTGTTCTTGTTACTGTTTCTTGTTGTTCTCGTTGAACTCTCGCGTGCGCCGGACAGTGTGCAAATTACTCGATAAAGAACGGCAAAATAAGGCAAAAAGTCTAGATTTAGCACATTAAAAAGTCAAAAAATTGCCAAGAAAACCTCATGCCTTGTTAAACTGGCTCTGAACGATGCAGAAATGTTTCCTGACTCTAATATAACTGTGGTAAAACCAACAATCATAGAAGGTGCAGCAATACCAATTAAGACTCTACTAAAACTATATGGTAAAGACTGTATTTACGAGGGCGACCGCAAAAGTAACTGGCCTAACATAAAAAGAACCGTTTTTTGGAAATATTATTATTTATTTTTCAACATAATCTTCTTCCAACTCATCAATACGATTCATCAAACGTTTTTCAAGTTTTATAATTCTATCCGAAAAATAAGATTTTTCAAGACCTTCAAAATAAGCCTCAGTTTCATCAATAACCTCGCTATTGGACGAAAATTTTTTGCCACCGGAATTTGTTTTTAAATTTGGAAACAAGAAATAACCAGAAGGAGCAAAATCTGGACTATATGGTGGATGCGGAGCAATTTCAAATCGTAATTCGGCCAGTTTTTATTGAGTTAAAAATGCAGTGTGTGAAGGGGCATTATCTTGATGGAAAAGAATTTTTTTTTTCTAAATGCGGTCGTTTTATCTTGATTTCTTCACTCAACCGATCCAATAATGCACAATATTTTTCTCTATTTATAGTTTTTTCCTTTTTCAAGATAATCAATAAATATTATACTCCTTGCATCCCAAAATACTGTGGCCATTACTTTTCCTGCTGACTTAACAGTTTTCGCCTTCTTGGGACCACTTTTACCAGCTTCTATCCATTGTTCTGACTGTTCTTTTCATTCTGGGATGTTTCATCCATGTTTCATCAACTGTAATGAATCGGCGCAAGAACTCTATTGGATTACGCTGATAAATCGCTAAAAGCTCCTCGGAATTGGTCCAACGGGCGATTTTTTGGGACAAAGTCAACAAACGCGGCACCTTTTTCGCGGATAGCTTTTTCATGTGGAGTTCATCATGTAAAATATTCCAAACTTGTTTTTCGTGTATTTTAACAATATCAGCAAGTTCTGAGCTTTATTCGTCTACCTTTTGTCACTTTATTAAATAGTTTTCTAATGTTTTCAATAGTAGTAGCAGTTTTCGGTCTTCCAGAGCGTTGTTCATCTTCCGTACTTGAACGGCCCATTTTAAATAGTTGAACCCAGGATTTCACGGTGGAGTATGATGGTCCATTATCACCATAAACAAAATCCAATTCATCTTTGATTAATTGTGGCGTATAACCTTTCATATAAAAGTGTTTAATTACCGCACGAAACTCTTTATTTTCCATTTTTCAAAAATTATAAAACTTGTTTACTTCAATCACCTGTAACAAAGAAAATAATCATTAAATATTTCGGAAATTTTGACAGATGGCTTATAAAAGATTGCTTTTAAAAAATAAAAAAAAGTTGCTAGTAAAACAGAAAATGTGCTAGGCCAGTTAGTTTTGCGGTCGCCCTCGTATAAATAAAACAACATCCATCGAACATGCAATACTCGGTATTTCTTCATGGTCTACCAAAGTTGAAGTTGCTGATATTGTCGATGAATTAAAAGACTACAACTTGATACCAACATCCATTACAAAAGTTGGGACAAAATTCAGTTCGTTAGACGATGCCGTAAACAGAATACAATTCTTAAGAAAGAATTTCAATCGAATGCCCTTAAAAACGTTAAAACTATATGTACGAGTAACGTCATAATTTCTTGCAGAAATTAAAATCCAACTCAATGCTAAAAAAATGACAATACATCAAATCAAGGTGACGAACTCCGCCACCGCCAAGCAGCATGTATGATTTGTGCTACTAAACATCACACAAACGTCTGCCCTCTCTACAACAATGAGAAATAACCTGCTGTTGTCTCATGTTACAATTGTAAAAACCACGGAAACGAAAGAACAAATCACCCAGCAAACGACGTCAGTGTCCTCGAAACAAGAGCAAAAGCTACGTCAAAAATGTTCGTGGAAGCAGAAATACGCAATCGAACACGACACGACTTAAACAAAGCCATCAAGCAGCAATCAACAAGTTCACACTCAACAGAATGTATGACAACAATGTATCTTACGCTGACAACTTTATACATCTCCATGACAACTACGGAGGATTTAACGAAATGGTAAAAAATGCATATGAATTATAATTTACAGAATAAAGTAAAATAACACTGTGGAACAAATTCAGGTTAGCAAAAGTTAGGTCGGTTCTGCGAGTGGGGGGTGAAAATATAGGCTGAATTAGAAGACCCTATCGCGGCGTTCGTTTAGTTCGATTTTTTTTTAATCGACCTTCGAACTTTGCATTCAAATGGCGATTTTCAGCATATTGTTTATATGGTTTTTTGGCTATAACTCGTCGACTAATTGATATTTTTTCAATCTGTAAAAGCCAAATTATTGCTAGAGACCTGTCCAACAATTATTTTCTGATTTAGTTGATTTAGAAAAATTTGTGGTGCTTATGAAGCATAATGTTGGAAAAATTATTTTTATTTCATGCTTTTTGAAAATATTTTCCACAAAACTAAGTCTTTTTTGCTTTCTGTTTGATCTATAATATGCTTCTCAGTTTCTTCAATAAATTTCATTTGAAAAGAAAACAATCATAATACAAAAGTTGCAGTTTCCAGCTTAATATTAATTTACTTCTCATTTTGTATGTACATATCAGTTTTGTTTAGTGTTGGTTTTGAAGAAACATTGAAAAAGACATAAAAGTATGTAAAAAAATATAATTTTGAAATGTTAGTTATGAAAAGTTTTAAGTAAAAAAATTTAATAAATTAAATTAATGATTTGGCCAGTTGCCGTTTAGCAGGCGGCTGTGGATCAACATCACTGCTCTCTCTAATATCTTGGTCATCGTCATCATCATCTGAGAAGTCGATAATTTCGTATAACAGATATTCTGGAATTTCTTCTTTGTCTTCCCCTTCTTCCTCTTTTTCCTCTTCTTCAAAGTGTGTTTATACCACCAACAAATTTCAGCGAGTATTGCATCTGGAGACTTCTTTCCTCACTTTTCCATTGCATAATGGTTGAATAGCAATTAAAGCAAACTTTTTCAGGGGCATAGTTTACGTCAGTGATGAACTCATGCGAGAAATATTGTTTATGGGCTTCCAAAAAAAATCGCTCGCATTGCCACATGTATCATCGCTTGCTATAAAACGTCCTCAAACATTGCAAAAATGGTCCATTTTACATTTTGGTTCCGACATTTTTAATACAATATATATTATACAATGTTTTTTTTTTTGTTATTTTTATGAAGCCGATGCACTTAACTTAAATCACTCACAAAATTAAGTAAGTTCCAACAAAAATTAAAAGCGTATTTTATCACGACCGAGCGAAAATTAAAAGACATCAGCTTCGGCTGAGTTTCGAGTCTTAACTATATCTTTAATTTGAAATTCGTTCGCTTGTACGAAATAAAAAAATCACTACCTGTGCAGTGGTTGAAAACAAAAAAGTTGTTTTACTAATTCCTAATTCTTGGAACTTCCCTTTTTAATTACTTCTACCTCTTTTTCTTTTTCAATGTTTCTTCAAAACCAACAATAAACAAAATTTATACATAAAAAATGAGAAGTAAATTAATATTTAGCTGATGATTGTTTTCTTTTCAATGAAATTTATTGAAGAAACTGAGAAGCATATTATAGATCAAACAAAAAAACAAAAAAGACTTAGTTTTGTGGAAAATATTTTCAAAAAGCAAGAAAAAAATAATTTTTCCAACATTATGCTTAATAAGCAACGAACAAATTTTCGAAATCAATTTTTTAAAAAATTTTAATTGTTGGACAGGTCTCTAGCAATAATTTGGCTTTTACAGATTGAAAAATATCAATTAGTCGACGAAAAACCATATAAACAATGTGCTGAAAATCGCCATTTGACTGCAAAGTTCGAAGGTCGATTAAAAAAATTTCGAACTAACATATACTATATAGCCTATATTTTTACCCCTCACTCTCAGAATCGACATAACTTTTGCTAGCATATTTGTTCCACAGTGTTATTTGAATAAATTAGAAATTTGGCTGAAGAAATACTAGTAGAACATCCAGGTTAACTGAGTTAAGTCATCCCACGTGACATTTATACACCTATTATCACAAAAATAGTTCTCAGTACATTTTCGGGATTTTAATTTCAGAGATATCGGAAAAGCTCTGCTGCTATTTTTTTACAATATAGAAGCAGAGTTAACGAATTCACCGTTAAATATGATGTTACTCTTATTATAGAAATTATGCAAGTAAATCAACGTTTAGCTATATGGAATGACAATCTTTCATGATATAAATTACATACATAGGTATATTATTAATATCGGAAACTCATTTTTCTCAAAAATTGTCTACCAGTTAAAGGAAATGATTTCATTCACACTATTCATCCGGATAACAAAGAGCATGCATAATCGGGAATATTGATTTAATCTACATTTAATTATAAGATTTTAAGTGGGATACATCAAAAGCTACTAATATGCAGTCTGTGTATTTCCCTCCTCGACACAAGATAAATTGCATTGACTACGAAATATATTTCAAATCCCTTAGATGTAGATACATTGTTGGTGGGGATTTCAACATAAAGCATACAAATGGATGATAAAAAAACAACATTTTTGTTTTATCAACAGGTACACCAACTTATTGACCAACAGATACTCGTATAAATAGGATACCAGATCTACAGGGTGTCCGTCGAGAAGGTAAACTACTTCGATTAAATGAAATATAATGGATCTTACATTGATAAATGTTTTATTTAATGTCGGCAATTATGTATGTAATACAATATCAGATAAATTTCCAACTCTGTTAGCCCCCTTTTGAGCACATTTTCATACGTTCTCACACATTCCACGCGGTATTTCAGTAATTGTATCACGAATATTTTGTTTGAGTTGCTCAAGCGTTTCTGGTTTGTTTGCATAAAACATGCTATTCAGATATCCCCACAAAAAGAAGTCCGGAGCAGTCCAATCAGGCGACCGTGAAATAACTCGTTGTGGAAAGTAATTCCATTGTAATCCTGGTTGTATGCGATGTCACACCGTCTTGTTGATACCACATCTTAATCAATATACATATATATATATATATACATATATATATATATATATATATATATATATATATATATATATATATATATATATATATATATATATATATATATATATATATATATATATATATATATATATATATATATATATATATATATATATATATATATATATATATATATATATATATATATATATATATATATATATATATATATATATATATATATAAATGTATATTAACATCATTTGCATTCATACACGCTGTATATCGAAAAGACACATTTCTCCCATCTCAATGGAAGTGCGCTAAGATTATTATGACCCGAAAACCAAGTTAGCCAGAGAATCTGAAAACATCTTACAGGCCAATAAGTTTTGGTAATATTTTTAAAATTTTCGAGATGGTATTTCTAAAAAGAGAATGTCCTCTATTAGAGAAATATAATAACACACCTTATCATCAATTTGGTTTTAGACCCAATCAAGGAACACCTGAACGGATTCATCGGATTGTTAACATAGCCTGTATTTTTTGATGTCGAGCAAGCCTTTGATATGGTATGGCATCAAAGTCTACTTTTTAAATTAAGAGAGATCCTCCCAACCCCGTTCTATTTTATATTCCAGAGTTATTTAAGTTATTTTAACGTTAAAGTTAATGATAATATTTCGGATTTAACGAAAATGCAACCGGCATTCCACAAGGATGTGTTCTTGGGCCTATCTTGTACACCATTTATTCTTCAGACATACCAACTAATGATGTTGTTACAGTATCAACTTATGCACAGTTACTAGTGAATGCCACATATAAGGCATGTTCGTGTTCAGCATTACACTGTGGAACAAATTCAGGTAAAAGTTAGGTAGATTCAGAGAGTGAGGGGTGAAAATATAGGCTAAATTAGAAGACCATATGGCGGCGTTTGAATATGTTAGTTCGAATTTTTTTTAATCGACCTTTGCAGTCAAATGCCGATTTTCAGCAAATCGTTTATTGGCTATAACTCGTCGACTAATTGATATTTATGTGTGAAGAACACTTGAAAAGTAAGGTTTACAACAGTAGTTCTCATTCGTTTGGGGAGAGCCTGGCCTTATAGAGTTCGGTTTTACTTTCAACAATTGCAGCAAAGCTTTCTGAAGAGGGTTGTCACGGACCCGAAATCATGATAAAAGCAGCGTGCAGCCACAAAAATCAATGTCATTTTGCCATTTTGTTAAAAACTTGTCTTCTATTTAAATATAGAAGCAAGAGGTCTTGAGCCGGCTAATCCCTGTTCAATGTGATTTTTTCAATCTGTAAAAGCCAAATTATTGCTAGAGACCTGTCCAACAATCAAATTTTTTTTAAAAAAGTGATTTAGAAAAGTTATGTGGTGCTTATGAAGCAAATTTTTGAAAAAAAATGTTCATGCTTTATAAAATATTTTCCACCAAACTAAGTCTTTTTTGCTTTCTTTTTGATCTATAATATGCTTCTCAGTTTCTTCAATAAATTTCATTTGAAAAAAAAACAATCATAATTAAAAACTTGTTTTCCAGCTTTATATTAATTTACTTCTCATTTTTTTTATTTTGTTCAGTGTTGGTTTTGAAGAAACATTGAAAAAGAAATTATAGAAATATGTAAAAAAAATATAATTTTGAAATGTTAGTTATATAAAGTTGTAAGTAAAAAAATTAATTAAATTAATGATTTGGCCAGTTGCCGTTTAGCAGGCGGCTGTGGATCAACATTACTGTTCTCTCTAATATCTTGGTCATCATCATCAGAAAGGTCGATAATTTCGTCCAACAGATATTCTGGAATTTCATCTTTGTCTTCCTCTTCTTACTCTTCACATTGAAGAACTGTTCTAACTCTTTTTGGCGTTTTCGATATGCTGTTACTTTGGTACCTTTCGCCAGCAAATTATTTCCTTTCAAAAATGAAGCCAATAGTTCTGATTTTTTCTAAGTCAAACACAAATTTGCAACAATTCCATCCAATTTGTTTTGTGTGACTAGGATTGGGTAATTTGCTGTTTCATAGGATCACCAGGGTCGTATTCTGAGAAGAAATGCATGGATTAGCAGCAGCGGTTGTAGTACTGATATCTGTTTGATGATCAATAATTCGGTATGTTGGTACTGGAACGAATTCTGAGTGCGGTAATGGTAATTGGACCTTGGCACTGCTACATAAGTTTTATTGTTTGTTTTCCTTCTATTCAAAGTTTTATGGTAGTTGATACATCCATAGCAATTTTCTTCTTAATGCGGGCTGTTGTTTAACCACATCATTGATATACCAAAAGTCATAGCCTTCTTCTTTTCACTTTTCCATTGCATATTTGTTGAAAATCGATCGTTACAAAGGTCCTCTCCGATTCGAGGTCCTGTCGCTCTACGAAAATAAATTCGAAAACTACAAAAACAGATTTGTAGTCAGGATTAAACTCAAACTCAGTTAAGTTTATTTGATTTAAATCTAATAAAAATCAGCTTTAATATTCGTGTCTATTATGCACGCCGACGGATAGCTGCTGATCGGATTTTTTCCGCAGTTGACTATTTTGGTATTATGTAAGTCGTCGGTAAGGCCGCATTCGAAAAATGCGTATTACGTATATCGCATGTGATTCACTTCTGGATCCGATAAATATCCGACAGAAAATTGTTGCGGATTAGCTGCGGATCAAGTAATTTTTTGAATTTGCTTGCGGGTACACGACTTTTTTGCGAATACAAAAATTAGTTGTATCTTGCTAAGGAAGCTAAAAGGTAAGATGAGAAACCAGATTCACTTGATTTTTTTTCAAAAGGCATCGAAGCTAAAAAGTGATATCAAAATAACAGGGGAGCTGAAAGACCAACATCCCATTAAAGAACAAGGGATATTTCTCTCAAATCAGTAAGCTGTGCGCAACTTAATTTTCTTACTCACTGACCGGAATTTACTGTTTTACGCCTGCTCCGAACAGCTAAATTATTTAATGGAGAAGTTTCTTCATGACTTGGAGATAAATCTGTACTCGTAAAAGTGCCTGCATGGACACTCCGATCCCACTGCAGCCTGTTTTATGACTCGGAGCGACCCGAAGGAGGAATTCTTCGGTCATGGGCTGTCACCTTGGTACTATGTGCCGCTACAACAACAATAGAAAAATAGTACATGGAGTGTTAACCAACCAAATAAGGGATCTCCAATATGGTTACGCCAATTAGCCAACCGCTTAGAATGTGCAATATCACGTTCTGAGTTTGATACTGACTTCCTTAATGATAAAGCACATATAAGTAACAGTGTGAAACTGAACATTTTGTTCTTGTAACTGTTTCTTGTTGTTCTCGTTGAACTCTCGCGTGCGCCGGACAGTGTGCAAATTACTCGATAAAGAACGGCAAAATAAGGCAAAAAGTCTAGATTTAGCACATTAAAAAGTCAAAAAATTGCCAAGAAAACCTCATGCCTTGTTAAACTGGCTCTGAACGATGCAGAAATGTTTCCTGACTCTAATATAACTGTGGTAAAACCAACAATCATAGAAGGTGCAGCAATACCAATTAAGACTCTACTAAAACTATATGGTAAAGACTGTATTTACGAGGGCGACCGCAAAAGTAACTGGCCTAATATAAAAAGAACCGTTTTTTGGAAATATTATTATTTATTTTTCAACATAATCTTCTTCCAACTCATCAATACGATTCATCAAACGTTTTTCAAGTTTTATAATTCTATCCGAAAAATAAGATTTTTCAAGACCTTCAAAATAAGCCTCAGTTTCAGCAATAACCTCGCTATTGGACGAAAATTTTTTGCCACCGGAATTTTTTTTTTAAATTTGGAAACAAGAAATAACCAGAAGGAGCAAAATCTGGACTATATGGTGGATGCGGAGCAATTTCAAATCGTAATTCGGCCAGTTTTTGTTGAGTTAAAAATGCAGTGTGTGAAGGGGCATTATCTTGATGGAAAAGAACTTTTTTTTCTAAATGCGGTCGTTTTATCTTGTTTTCTTCACTCAACCGATCCAATAATGCACAATATTATTCTCTATTTATAGTTTTTTCCTTTTTCAAGATAATCAATAAATATTATACCCCTTGCATCCCAAAATACTGTGGCCATTACTTTTCCTGCTGACTTAACAGTTTTCGCCTTCTTGGGACCACTTTTACCAGCTTCTATCCATTGTTCTGACTGTTCTTTTCATTCTGGGATGTACTGATGGATCCATGTTTCATCAACTGTAATGAATCGGCGCAAGAACTCTATTGGATTACGCTGATAAATCGCTAAAAGCTCCTCGGAATTGGTCCAACGGGCGATTTTTTGGGACAAAGTCAACAAACGCGGCACCTTTTTTGCGGATAGCTTTATCATGTGGAGTTCATCATGTAAAATATTCCAAACTTGTTTTTCGTGTATTTTAACAATATCAGCAAGTTCTCTGAGCTTTATTCGTCTACCTTTTGTCACTTTATTAAATAGTTTTCTAATGTTTTCAATAGTAGAGCGTTGTTCATCTTCCGTACTTGAACGGCCCATTTTAAATAGTTGAACCCAGGATTTCACGGTGGAGTATGATGGTCCATTATCACCATAAACAAAATCCAATTCATCTTTGATTAATTGTGGCGTATAACCTTTCATATAAAAGTGTTTAATTACCGCACGAAACTCTTTATTTTCCATTTTTCAAAAATTATAAAACTTGTTTACTTCAATCACCTGTAACAAAGAAAATAATCATTAAATATTTCGGAAATTTTGACAGATGGCATATAAAAGATTGCTTTTAAAAAATAAAAAAAAAGTTGCTAGTAAAACAGAAAATGTGCCAGGCCAGTTAGTTTTGCGGTCGCCCTCGTATAAATAAAACAACATCCATCGAACATGCAATACTCGGTATTTCTTCATGGTCTACCAAAGTTGAAGTTGCTGATATTGTCGATGAATTCAAGGACTACAACTTGATACCAACATCCATTACAAAAGTTGGGCCAAATTCAGTTCGTTAGACGATGCCGTATACAGAATACAATTCTTAAGAAAGAATTTCAATCGAATGCCCTTAAAAACGTAAAAACTATATGTACGAGTAACGTCATAATTTCTTGCAGAAATTTTCAACCAAAAAGAAATTATAATCCAACTCAATGCTGAAAATGACAATACATCAAATCAAGGTGACGAACTCCGCCACCGCCAAGCAGCATGTATGATTTGTGCTACTAAACATCACACAAACGTCTGCCCTCTCTACAACAATGAGAAATAACCTGCTGTTGTCTCATGTTACAATTGTAAAAACCACGGAAACGAAAGAACAAATCACCCAGCAAACGACGTCAGTGTCCTCGAAACAAGAGCAAAAGCTACGTCAAAAATGTTCGTGGAAGCAGAAATACGCAATCGAACACGACACGACTTAAACAAAGCCATCAAGCAGCAATCAACAAGTTCACACTCAACAGAATGTATGACAACAATGTATCTTACGCTGACAACTTTATACATCTCCATGACAACTACGGAGGATTTAACGAAATGGTAAAAAATGCATATGAATTATAATTTACAGAATAAAGTAAAATAACACTGTGGAACAAATTCAGGTTAGCAAAAGTTAGGTCGGTTCTGCGAGTGGGGGGTGAAAATATAGGCTGAATTAGAAGACCCTATCTCGGCGTTCGTTTAGTTCGATTTTTTTTTAATCGACCTTCGAACTTTGCATTCAAATGGCGATTTTCAGCATATTGTTTATATGGTTTTTTGGCTATAACTCGTCGACTAATTGATATTTTTTCAATCTGTAAAAGCCAAATTATTGCTAGAGACCTGTCCAACAATTATTTTCTGATTTAGTTGATTTAGAAAAATTTGTGGTGCTTATGAAGCATAATGTTGGAAAAATTATTTTTATTTCATGCTTTTTGAAAATATTTTCCACAAAACTAAGTCTTTTTTGCTTTCTGTTTGATCTATAATATGCTTCTCAGTTTCTTCAATAAATTTCATTTGAAAAGAAAACAATCATAATACAAAAGTTGCATTTTCCAGCTTAATATTAATTTACTTCTCATTTTGTATGTACATATCAGTTTTGTTTAGTGTTGGTTTTGAAGAAACATTGAAAAAGACATAAAAGTATGTAAAAAAATATAATTTTGAAATGTTAGTTCTGAAAAGTTTTAAGTAAAAAAATTTAATAAATTAAATTAATGATTTTGCCGATTTTCAGCAAATCGTTTATTTGCTATAACTCGTCGACTAATTGATATTTATGTGTGAAGAAAACTTGAAAAGTAAGGTTTACAACAGTAGTTCTCATTCGTTTGGGGAGAGCCTGGCCTTATAGAGTTCGGTTTTACTTTCAACAATTGCAGCAAAGCTTTCTGAAGAGGGTTGTCACGGACCCGAAATCATGATAAAAGCAGCGTGCAGCCACAAAAATCAATGTCATTTTGCCATTTTGTTAAAAACTTGTCTTCTATTTAAATATAGAAGCAAGAGGTCTTGAGGCTAATCCCTGTTCAATGTGATTTTTTCAATCTGTAAAAGCCAAATTATTGCTAGAGACCTGTCCAACAATCAAATTTTTTTTAAAAAAGTGATTTAGAAAAGTTATGTGGTGCTTATGAAGCAAATTTTTGAAAAAAAATGTTCATGCTTTATAAAATATTTTCCACCAAACTAAGTCTTTTTTGCTTTCTTTTTGATCTATAATATGCTTCTCAGTTTCTTCAATAAATTTCATTTGAAAAAAAAACAATCATAATAAAAAACTTGCGTTTTCCAGCTTTATATTAATTTACTTCTCATTTTTTTTATTTTGTTCAGTGTTGGTTTTTGAAGAAACATTGAAAAAGAAATTATAGAAATATGTAAAAAAAATATAATTTTGAAATGTTAGTTATATAAAGTTGTAAGTAAAAAAATTAATTAAATTAATGATTTGGCCAGTTGCCGTTTAGCAGGCGGCTGTGGATCAACATTACTGTTCTCTCTAATATCTTGGCCATCATCATCAGAAAGGTCGATAATTTCGTCCAACAGATATTCTGGAATTTCATCTTTGTCTTCCTCTTCTTACTCTTCACATTGAAGAACTTTTCTAACTCTTTTTGGCGTTTTCGATATGCTGTTACTTTGGTACCTTTCGCCAGCAAATTATTTCCTTTCAAAAATGAAGCCAATAGTTCTGATTTTTTCTAAGTCAAACACAAATTTGCAACAATTCCATCCAATTTGTTTTGTGTGACTAGGATTGGGTAATTTGCTGTTTCATAGGATCACCAGGGTCGTATTCTGAGAAGAAATGCATGGATTAGCAGCAGCGGTTGTAGTACTGATATCTGTTTGAAGATCAATAATTCGGAATGTTGGTACTGGAACGAATTCTGAGTGCGGTAATGGTAATTGGACCTTGGCACTGCTACATAAGTTTTATTCTTTGTTTTCCTTCTATTCAAAGTTTTATGGTAGTTGATACATCCATAGCAATTTTCTTCTTAATGCGGGCTGTTGTTTAACCACATCATTGGTATACCAAAAGTCATAGCCTTCTTCTTTTCACTTTTCCATTGCATATTTGTTGAAAATCGATCGTTACAAAGGTCCTCTCCGATTCGAGGTCCTGTCGCTCTACGAAAATAAATTCGAAAACTACAAAAACAGATTTGTAGTCAGGATTAAACTCAAACTCAGTTAAGTTTATTTGATTTAAATCTAATAAAAATCAGCTTTAATATTCGTGTCTATTATGCACGCCGACGGATAGCTGCTGATCGGATTTTTTCCGCAGTTGACTATTTTGGTATTATGTAAGTCGTCGGTAAGGCCGCATTCGGAAAATGCGTATTACGTATATCGCATGTGATTCACTTCTGGATCCGATAAATATCCGACAGAAAATTGTTGCGGATTAGCTGCGGATCAAGTAATTTTTTGAATTTGCTTGCGGGTACACGACTTTTTTGCGAATACAAAAATTAGTTGTATCTTGCTAAGGAAGCTAAAAGGTAAGATGAGAAACCAGATTCACTTGATTTTTTTTCAAAAGGCATCGAAGCTAAAAAGTGATATAAAAATAACAGGGGAGCTGAAAGACCAACATCCCATTAAAGAACAAGGGATATTTCTCTCAAATCAGTAAGCTGTGCGCAACTTAATTTTCTTACTCACTGACCGGAATTTACTGTTTTACGCCTGCTCCGAACAGCTAAATTATTTAATGGAGAAGTTTCTTCATGACTTGGAGATAAATCTGTACTCGTAAAAGTGCCTGCATGGACACTCCGATCCCACTGCAGCCTGTTTTATGACTCGGAGCGACCCGAAGGAGGAATTCTTCGGTCATGGGGTGTCACCTTGGTACTATGTGCCGCTACAACAACAATAGAAAAATAGTACATGGAGTGTTAACCAACCAAATAAGGGATCTCCAATATGGTTACGCCAATTAGCCAACCGCTTAGAATGTGCAATATCACGTTCTGAGTTTGATACTGACTTCCTTAATGATAAAGCACATATAAGTAACAGTGTGAAACTGAACATTTTGTTCTTGTAACTGTTTCTTGTTGTTCTCGTTGAACTCTCGCGTGCGCCGGACAGTGTGCAAATTACTCGATAAAGAACGGCAAAATAAGGCAAAAAGTCTAGATTTAGCACATTAAAAAGTCAAAAAATTGCCAAGAAAACCTCATGCCTTGTTAAACTGGCTCTGAACGATGCAGAAATGTTTCCTGACTCTAATATAACTGTGGTAAAACCAACAATCATAGAAGGTGCAGCAATACCAATTAAGACTCTACTAAAACTATATGGTAAAGACTGTATTTACGAGGGCGACCGCAAAAGTTACTGGCCTAACATAAAAAGAACCGTTTTTTGGAAATATTATTATTTATTTTTCAACATAATCTTCTTCCAACTCATCAATACGATTCATCAAACGTTTTTCAAGTTTTATAATTCTATCCGAAAAATAAGATTTTTCAAGACCTTCAAAATAAGCCTCAGTTTCAGCAATAACCTCGCTATTGGACGAAAATTTTTTGCCACCGGAATTTTTTTTTAAATTTGGAAACAAGAAATAACCAGGAGGAGCAAAATCTGGACTATATGGTGGATGCGGAGCAATTTCAAATCGTAATTCGGCCAGTTTTTGTTGAGTTAAAAATGCAGTGTGTGAAGGGGCATTATCTTGATGGAAAAGAACTTTTTTTTCTAAATGCGGTCGTTTTATCTTGATTTCTTCACTCAACCGATCCAATAATGCACAATATTATTCTCTATTTATAGTTTTTTCCTTTTTCAAGATAATCAATAAATATTATACCCCTTGCATCCCAAAATACTGTGGCCATTACTTTTCCTGCTGACTTAACAGTTTTCGCCTTCTTGGGACCACTTTTACCAGCTTCTATCCATTGTTCTGACTGTTCTTTTCATTCTGGGATGTACTGATGGATCCATGTTTCATCAACTGTAATGAATCGGCGCAAGAACTCTATTGGATTACGCTGATAAATCGCTAAAAGCTCCTCGGAATTGGTCCAACGGGCGATTTTTTGGGACAAAGTCAACAAACGCGGCACCTTTTTTGCGGATAGCTTTTTCATGTGGAGTTCATCATGTAAAATATTCCAAACTTGTTTTTCGTGTATTTTAACAATATCAGCAAGTTCTCTGAGCTTTATTCGTCTACCTTTTGTCACTTTATTAAATAGTTTTCTAATGTTTTCAATAGTAGTAGCAGTTTTCGGTCTTCCAGAGCGTTGTTCATCTTCCGTACTTAAACGGCCCATTTTAAATAGTTGAACCCAGGATTTCACGGTGGAGTATGATGGTCCATTATCACCATAAACAAAATCCAATTCATCTTTGATTAATTGTGGCGTATAACCTTTCATATAAAAGTGTTTAATTACCGCACGAAACTCTTTATTTTCCATTTTTCAAAAATTATAAAACTTGTTTACTTCAATCACCTGTAACAAAGAAAATAATCATTAAATATTTCGGAAATTTTGACAGATGGCTTATAAAAGATTGCTTTTAAAAAATAAAAAAAAAGTTGCTAGTAAAACAGAAAATGTGCCAGGCCAGTTAGTTTTGCGGTCGCCCTCGTATAAATAAAACAACATCCATCGAACATGCAATACTCGGTATTTCTTCATGGTCTACCAAAGTTGAAGTTGCTGATATTGTCGATGAATTAAAAGACTACAACTTGATACCAACATCCATTACAAAAGTTGGGCCAAATTCAGTTCGTTTGACGATGCCGTATACAGAATACAATTCTTAAGAAAGAATTTCAATCGAATGCCCTTAAAAACGTAAAAACTATATGTACGAGTAACGTCATAATTTCTTGCAGAAATTTTCAACCAAAAAGAAATTATAATCCAACTCAATGCTGAAAATGACAATACATCAAATCAAGGTGACGAACTCCGCCACCGCCAAGCAGCATGTATGATTTGTGCTACTAAACATCACACAAACGTCTGCTCTCTCTACAACAATGAGAAATAACCTGCTGTTGTCTCATGTTACAATTGTAAAAACCACGGAAACGAAAGAACAAATCACCCAGCAAACGACGTCAGTGTCCTCGAAACAAGAGCAAAAGCTACGTCAAAAATGTTCGTGGAAGCAGAAATACGCAATCGAACACGACACGACTTAAACAAAGCCATCAAGCAGCAATCAACAAGTTCACACTCAACAGAATGTATGACAACAATGTATCTTACGCTGACAACTTTATACATCTCCATGACAACTACGGAGGATTTTACGAAATGGTAAAAAATGCATATGAATTATAATTTACAGAATAAAGTAAAATAACACTGTGGAACAAATTCAGGTTAGCAAAAGTTAGGTCGGTTCTGCGAGTGGGGGGTGAAAATATAGGCTGAATTAGAAGACCCTATCGCGGCGTTCGTTTAGTTCGATTTTTTTTTAATCGACCTTCGAACTTTGCATTCAAATGGCGATTTTCAGCATATTGTTTATATGGTTTTTTGGCTATAACTCGTCGACTAATTGATATTTTTTCAATCTGTAAAAGCCAAATTATTGCTAGAGACCTGTCCAACAATTATTTTCTGATTTAGTTGATTTAGAAAAATTTGTGGTGCTTATGAAGCATAATGTTGGAAAAATTATTTTTATTTCATGCTTTTTGAAAATATTTTCCACAAAACTAAGTCTTTTTTGCTTTCTGTTTGATCTATAATATGCTTCTCAGTTTCTTCAATAAATTTCATTTGAAAAGAAAACAATCATAATACAAAAGTTGCAGTTTCCAGCTTAATATTAATTTACTTCTCATTTTGTATGTACATATCAGTTTTGTTTAGTGTTGGTTTTGAAGAAACATTGAAAAAGACATAAAAGTATGTAAAAAAATATAATTTTGAAATGTTAGTTATGAAAAGTTTTAAGTAAAAAAATTTAATAAATTAAATTAATGATTTGGCCAGTTGCCGTTTAGCAGGCGGCTGTGGATCAACATCACTGCTCTCTCTAATATCTTGGTCATCGTCATCATCATCTGAGAAGTCGATAATTTCGTATAACAGATATTCTGGAATTTCTTCTTTGTCTTCCCCTTCTTCCTCTTTTTCCTCTTCTTCAAAGTGTGTTTATACCACCAACAAATTTCAGCGAGTATTGCATCTGGAGACTTCTTTCCTCACTTTTCCATTGCATAATGGTTGAATAGCAATTAAAGCAAACTTTTTCAGGGGCATAGTTTACGTCAGTGATGAACTCATGCGAGAAATATTGTTTATGGGCTTCCAAAAAAAATCGCTCGCATTGCCACATGTATCATCGCTTGCTATAAAACGTCCTCAAACATTGCAAAAATGGTCCATTTTACATTTTGGTTCCGACATTTTTAATACAATATATATTATACAATGTTTTTTTTTTTGTTATTTTTATGAAGCCGATGCACTTAACTTAAATCACTCACAAAATTAAGTAAGTTCCAACAAAAATTAAAAGCGTATTTTATCACGACCGAGCGAAAATTAAAAGACATCAGCTTCGGCTGAGTTTCGAGTCTTAACTATATCTTTAATTTGAAATTCGTTCGCTTGTACGAAATAAAAAAATCACTACCTGTGCGGTGGTTGAAAACAAAAAAGTTGTTTTACTAATTCCTAATTCTTGGAACTTCCCTTTTTAATTACTTCTACCTCTTTTTCTTTTTCAATGTTTCTTCAAAACCAACAATAAACAAAATTTATACATAAAAAATGAGAAGTAAATTAATATTTAGCTGGAAAACGCAATTTTTGTATTATGATTGTTTTCTTTTCAAATGAAATTTATTGAAGAAACTGAGAAGCATATTATAGATCAAACAGAAAACAAAAAAGACTTAGTTTTGTGGAAAATATTTTCAAAAAGCAAGAAAAAAATAATTTTTCCAACATTATGCTTAATAAGCAACGAACAAATTTTCGAAATCAATTTTTTAAAAAATTTTAATTGTTGGACAGGTCTCTAGCAATAATTTGGCTTTTACAGATTGAAAAATATCAATTAGTCGACGAGTTATAGCCAAAAAACCATATAAACAATGTGCTGAAAGTCGCCATTTGACTGCAAAGTTCGAAGGTCGATTAAAAAAATTTCGAACTAACATATACTATATAGCCTATATTTTTACCCCTCACTCTCAGAATCGACCTAACTTTTGCTAGCATATTTGTTCCACAGTGTTATTTGAATAAATTAGAAATTTGGCTGAAGAAATACTAGTAGAACATCCAGGTAAACGGAGTTAAGTCATCCCACGTGGTTCTCAGTACATTTTCGGGATTTTAATTTCAGAGATATCGGAAAAGCTCTGCTGCTATTTTTTTACAATATAGAAGCAGAGTTAACGAATTCACCGTTAAATATGATGTTACTCTTATTATAGAATTATGCAAGTAAATCAACGTTTAGCTATATGGAATGACAATCTTTCATGATATAAATTACATAGGTATATTATTAATATCGGAAACTCATTTTTCTCAAAAATTGTCTACCAGTTAAAGGAAATGATTTCATTCACACTATTCATCCGGATAACAAAGAGCATGCATAATCGGGAATATTGATTTAATCTACATTTAATTATAAGATTTTAAGTGGGATACATCAAAAGCTATTAATATGCAGTCTGTGTATTTCCCTCCTCGACACAAGATAAATTGCATTGACTACGAAATATATTTCAAATCCCTTAGATGTAGATACATTGTTGGTGGGGATTTCAACATAAAGCACCCTTGGTGGGGCTCTTGACTCATCAACTCTAATGGAAGGAAACTATACAAATGGATGATAAAAAAACAACATTTTTGTTTTATCAACAGGTACACCAACTTATTGACCAACAGATACTCGTATAAATAGGATACCAGATCTACAGGGTGTCCGTCGAGAAGGTAAACTACTTCGATTAAATGAAATATAATGGATCTTACATTGATAAATGTTTTATTTAATGTCGGCAATTATGTATGTAATACAAAATCAGATAAATTTCCAGCTCTGTTAGTCCCCTTTTAAGCACATTTTCATACGTTCTCACACATTCCACGCGGTATTTCAGTAATTGTATCACGAATATTTTGTTTGAGTTGCTCAAGCGTTTCTGGTTTGTTTGCATAAACCATGCTTTTCAGATATCCCCACAAAAAGAAGTCCGGAGCAGTCCAATCAGGCGACCGTGAAATAACTCGTTGTGGAAAGTAATTCCATTGTAATCCTGGTTGTATGCGATGTCACACCGTCTCGTTGATACCACATCTTAATCAAGCCCAAAGCCCAAAAGGCTTAAAAACGTAACATCTTAAAAAGACGAAAGAACGGCTCCATTTATATATATATATATATATATATATATATATATATATATATATATATATATATATATATATATATATATATATATATATATATATATATATATATATATATATATATATATATATATATATATATATATATATATATATATATATATATATATATATATATATATATATATATATATATATATATATATATATATATATATATATATATATATAAATGTATATTAACATCATTTGCATTCATACACGCTGTATATCGAAAAGACACATTTCTCCCATCTCAATGGAAGTGCGCTAAGATTATTGTGACCCGAAAACCAAGTTAGCCAGAGAATCTGAAAACATCTTACAGGCCAATAAGTTTTGGTAATATTTTTAAAATTTTCGAGATGGTATTTCTAAAAAGAGAATGCCCTCTATTAGAAAAATATAATAACACACCTTATCATCAATTTGGTTTTAGAAGTAATGCTCAGCTGTATTTTTTGATGTCGAGCAAGCCTTTGATAGGGTATGGCATCAAAGTCTACTTTTTAAATTAAGAGAGATCCTCCCAACCCCGTTCTATTTTATATTCCAGAGTTATTTAAGTTATTTTAACGTTAAAGTTAATGATAATATTTCGGATTTAACGAAAATGCAACCGACATTCTACAAGGATGTGTTCTTGGGCCTATCTTGTACACCATTTATTCTTCAGACATACCAACTAATGATGTTGTTACAGTATCAACTTATGCACAGCTACTAGTGAATGCCACATATAAGGCATGTTCGTGTTCAGCATTACACTGTGGAACAAATTCAGGTAAAAGTTAGGTAGATTCAGAGAGTGAGGGGTGAAAATATAGGCTAAATTAGAAGACCCTATGGCGGCGTTTGAATATGTTTGTTCGAATTTTTTTTAATCGACCTTTGCAGTCAAATGCCGATTTTCAGCAAATTGTTTATTGGCTATAACTCGTCGACTAATTGATATTTATGTGTGAAGAAAACTTGAAAAGTAAGGTTTACAACAGTAGTTCTCATTCGTTTGGGGAGAGCATGGCCTTATAGAGTTCGGTTTTACTTTCAACAATTGCAGCAAAGCTTTCTGAAGAGGGTTGTCACGGACCCGAAATCTTGATAAAAGCAGCGTGCAGCCACAAAAATCAATGTCATTTTGCCATTTTGTTAAAAACTTGAAAAGGGAATTAAAGAAATATGTAAAAAAAATATAATTTTGAAATGTTAGTTATATAAAGTTGTAAGTAAAAAAATTAATTAAATTAATGATTTGGCCAGTTGCCGTTTAGCATGCGGCTGTGGATCAACATTACTGTTCTCTCTAATATCTTGGTCATCATCATCTTTGTCTTCCTCTTCTTACTCTTCACATTGAAGAACTTTTCTAACTCTTTTTGGCGTTTTCGATATGCTGTTACTTTGGTACCTTTCGCCAGCAAATTATTTCCTTTCAAAAATGAAGTCAATAGTTCTGATTTTTTCCAAGTCAAACACAAATTTGCAACAATTCCATCCAATTTGTTTTGTGTGACTAGGATTGGGTAATTTGCTGTTTCATAGGATCACCAGGGTCGTATTCTGAGAAGAAATGCATGGATTAGCAGCAGCGGTTGTAGTACTGATATCTGTTTGAAGATCAATAATTCGGAATGTTGGTACTGGAACGAATTCTGATTGCGGTAATGGTAATTGGACCTTGGCACTGCTACATAAGTTTTATTCTTTGCTTTCCTTCTATTCAAAGTTTTATGGTAGTTGATACATCCATAGCAATTTTCTTCTTAATGCGGGCTGCTGTTTAACCACATCATTGGTATACCAAAATTCATAGCCTTCTTCTTTTCACTTTTCCATTGCATATTTGTTGAAAATCGATCGTTACAAAGGTCCTCTCCGATTCGAGGTCCTGTCGCTCTACGAAAATAAATTCGAAAACTACAAAAACAGATTTGTAGTCAGGATTAAACTCAAACTCAGTTAAGTTTATTTGATTTAAATCTAATAAAAATCAGCTTTAATATTCGTGTCTATTATGCACGCCGACGGATAGCTGCTGATCGGATTTTTTCCGCAGTTGACTATTTTGGTATTATGTAAGTCGTCGGTAAGGCCGCATTCGGAAACTGCGTATTACGTATATCGCATGTGATTCACTTCTGGATCCGATAAATATCCGACAGAAAATTGTTGCGGATTAGCTGCGGATCAAGTAATTTTTTGAATTTGTTTGCGGGTACACGACTTTTTTGCGAATAACAAAATTAGTTGTATCTTGCTAAGGAAGCTAAAAGGTAAGATGAGAAACCAGATTCACTTGATTTTTTTTCAAAAGGCATCGAAGCTAAAAAGTGATATCAAAATAACAGGGGAGCTGAAAGACCAACATCCCATTAAAGAACAAGGGACATTTCTCTCAAATCAGTAAGCTGTGCGCAACTTAATTTTTTTACTCACTGACCGGAATTTACTGTTTTACGCCTGCTCCGAACAGCTAAATTATTTAATGGAGAAGTTTCTTCATGACTTGGAGATAAATCTGTACTCGTAAAAATGCCTGCATGGACACTCCGATCCCACTGCAGCCTGTTTTATGCGCCGGATCGACCCGAAGGAGGAATTCTTCGGTCATGGGTACTATGTACTATGGTCGGATACTGACTTCCTTAATGATAAAGCACATATAAGTAACAGTGTGATACTAAACATTTTGTTCTTGTAGCTGTTTCTTGTTGTTCTCGTTGAACTCTCGAGTGCGCCGGACAGTGTGCAAATTACTTGATAAAGAACGGCAAAATAAGGCAAAAAGTCTAGATTTAGCACATTAAAAAGTCAAAAAATTGCCAAGAAAACCTCATGCCTTGTTAAACTGGCTCTGAACGATGCAGAAATGTTTCCTGACTCTAATATAACTGTGGTAAAACCAACAATCATAGAAGGTGCAGCAATACCAATTAAGACTCTACTAAAACTATATGGTAAAGACTGTAATTACGAGGGCGACCGCAAAAGTAACTGGCCTAACATAAAAAGAACCGTTTTTTGGAAATATTATTATTTATTTTTCAACATAATCGTCTTCCAACTCATCAATACGATTCATCAAACGTTTTTCAAGTTTTATAATTCTATCCGAAAAATAAGATTTTTCAAGACCTTCAAAATAAGCCTCAGTTTCAGCATTAACCTCGCTATTGGGCGAAAATTTTTTTTAAATTTGGAAACAAGAAATAACCAGAAAGAGCAAAATCTGGACTATATGGTGGATGTGGAGCAATTTCAAATCGTAATTCGGCCAGTTTTTGTTGAGTTAAAAATGCAGTGTGTGAAGGGGCATTATCTTGATGGAAAAGAACTTTTTTTTCTAAATGTGGTCGTTTTATCTTGATTTCTTCACTCAACCGATCCAATAATGCACAGTATTATTCCCTAATTATAGTTTTTCCTTTTTCAAGATAATCAATAAATATTATACCCCTTGCATCCCAAAATACTGTGGCCATTACTTTTCCTGCTGACTTAACAGTTTTCGCCTTCTTGGGACCACTTTTACCAGCTTCTATCCATTGTTCTGACTGTTCTTTTCATTCTGGAATGTACTGATGGATCCATGTTTCATCAACTGTAATGAATCGGCGCAAGAACTCTATTGGATTACGCTGATAAATCGCTAAAAGCTCCTCGGAATTGGTCCAACGGACGATTTTTTGGGGCAAAGTCAACAAACGCGGCACCTTTTTCGCGGATAGCTTTTTCATGTGGAGTTCATCATGTAAAATATTCCAAACTTGTTTTTCGTGTATTTTAACAATATCAGCAAGTTCTGAGCTTTATTCGTCTACCTTTTGTCACTTTATTAAATAGTTTTCTAATGTTTTCAATAGTAGTAGCAGTTTTCGGTCTACCAGAGCGTTGTTCATCTTCCGTACTTGAACGGCCCATTTTAAATTGTTGAACCCAGGATTTCACGGTGGAGTATGATGGTCCATTATCACCATAAACAGAATCCAATTCATCTTTGATTAATTGTGGCGTATAACCTTTCATATAAAAGTGTTTAATTACCGCACGAAACTCTTTATTTTCCATTTTTCAAAAATTATAAAACTTGTTTACTTCAATCACCTGTAACAAAGAAAATAATCATTAAATATTTCGTAAATTTTGACAGATGGCTTATTAAAGATTGCTTTTAAAAAATAAAGAAAAAGTTGCTAGTAAAACAGAAAATGTGCCAGGCCAGTTAGTTTTGCGGTCGCCCTCGTATAAATAAAACAACATCCATCGAACATGCAATACTCGGTATTTCTTCATGGTCTACCAAAGTTGAAGTTGCTGATATTGTCGATGAATTAAAAGACTACAACTTGATACCAACATCCATTACAAAAGTTGGGCCAAATTCAGTTCGTTTGACGATGCCGTATACAGAATACAATTCTTAAGAAAGAATTTCAATCGAATGCCCTTAAAAACGTAAAAACTATATGTACGAGTAACGTCATAATTTCTTGCAGAAATTTTCAACCAAAAAGAAATTATAATCCAACTCAATGCTGAAAATGACAATACATCAAATCAGGGTGACGAACTCCGCCACCGCCAAGCAGCATGTATGATTTGTGCTACTAAACATCACACAAACGTCTGCCCTCTCTACAACAATGAGAAATAACCTGCTGTTGTCTCATGTTACAATTGTAAAAACCACGGAAACGAAAGAACAAATCACCCAGCAAACGACGTCAGTGTCCTCGAAACAAGAGCAAAAGCTACGTCAAAAATGTTCGTGGAAGCAGAAATACGCAATCGAACACGACACGACTTAAACAAAGCCATCAAGCAGCAATCAACAAGTTCACACTCAACAGAATGTATGACAACAATGTATCTTACGCTGACAACTTTATACATCTCCATGACAACTACGGAGGATTTAACGAAATGGTAAAAAATGCATATGAATTATAATTTACAGAATAAAGTAAAATAACACTGTGGAACAAATTCAGGTTAGCAAAAGTTAGGTCGGTTCTGCGAGTGGGGGGTGAAAATATAGGCTGAATTAGAAGACCCTATCGCGGCGTTCGTTTAGTTCGATTTTTTTAATCGACCTTCGAACTTTGCATTCAAATGGCGATTTTCAGCATATTGTTTATATGGTTTTTTGGCTATAACTCGTCGACTAATTGATATTTTTTCATTTTGTAAAAGCCAAATTATTGCTAGAGACCTGTCCAACAATTATTTTCTGATTTAGTTGATTTAGAAAAATTTGTGGTGCTTATGAAGCATAATGTTGGAAAAATTATTTTTATTTCATGCTTTTTGAAAATATTTTCCACAAAACTAAGTCTTTTTTGCTTTCTGTTTGATCTATAATATGCTTCTCAGTTTCTTCAATAAATTTCATTTGAAAAGAATACAATCATAATACAAAAGTTGCATTTTTCAGCTTAATATTAATTTACTTCTCATTTTTTATGTATAAATTTTGTTTAGTGTTGGTTTTGAAGACACATTGACAACAATTTTAATTGTTGGACAGGTCTCTAGCAATAATTTGGCTTTTACAGATTGAAAAATATCAATTAGTCGACGAGTTATAGCCAAAAAACCATATAAATAAACAATGTCAAATCGCCATTTGACTGCAAAGTTCGAAGGTCAATTAAAAAAATTTCGAACTAACATATACAAACGCCGCGATACGGGTCTTCTAATTTAGCCTATATTTTTACCCCTCACTCTCAGAATCGACCTTACTTTTGCTAGCATATTTGTTCCACAGTGTTATTTGAATAAATTAGAAATTTGGCTGAAGAAATACTAGTAGAACATCCAGGTTAACGGAGCTAAGTCATCCCACGTGACATTTATACACCGACGACAGAATTATCCTGCTGTTCATCTAAATGGCAGTGGTGTACTCGTACATCAATGCACCACAAGAAAATATCCTAAATTGTACTTGATATGCGACTGAAATGGAAGCCTCACTTACAAGCGATAAAAAGCCCAATTAAACAACAAGCTTAAGTTTTGAGACTTATTACAAATGAGCCCTGTTTGTAAGAAACAAATCAATAAAAGAGACATCACTTCTTTAAATGAAGAAATACGGTTACGTTCCGGCCATCATCATTTTTGAAAAAATATGCACCAATATAAACCGCGCCAAACCGTGGTTTTCTCTGGGTATAATGGCACCTCTTGAACCTCTTCTTGTTGCTCTTCAGCCCAAATGCTGCCATTTTTTTATTGACTTTGCCGTTGAGCCAGAAATGGGCCTCACCACTGAACAAAATTTTGGTCGAAAACAGCGGATCTTCCCGTTTCTCACCGAACGCTCATTTCCATAATGCAGTTGCCAACATTTGAAGAAAATTATTTTCAAAAAATAAATGCCATAAAAATGTCCTTTTAAATTATCAATAAAGTTTCCACACTTGATTTGAATTTTTATATTGTTTTGTTCTAAAAAAGGCCTCTAAATGGATCTGTCTATATAAATAAACTAAAGCTTTTTAAATAAGTAAATGTTTGCTATTAAGGAAGCCTATAAACTAAACTTAAGGAAAACTTACACCCAATTTATCGAATTTCCAAAATTTTTAGTAAATATATCCTGAATTAAACGAAGTAAAGTTTAACTCAGTGGAAGTTAGTACTTACTTAATTGTACGAATTATTTACTTAAGAAATGAATTTTTTTAAGGAAAATTGTTCCTTATTGCAAACATAAACTATTTTGAAAAATTTCCTTGTGGAGTAAAGCTTTGAACACCAGTTAAGTAGTACAGATTTTACTTAAATTTACCCGTGTTTCTGAAGCCTAGTATTTACTTAAAATTAAATTTTTGCTCTCATAAGAAATACATGTAGCAAAGCAAACAAAAATTACTTTTGGTAAATTCCGTGTAGCAATTTTCGTTTAGTGGTATTCAGCTGCAACGAAAAAGTGGCGGAGTTTACAACTGTTACATCTGCAAAGAACATTAATGTTCTGATAATTGTTTGACCGATGAATATTTGACATTTTCAATAAATAACAGTTTTAAAGTAATTTTAAGGATATTCAAATCAGTATAAAAAAAATAATAATTTATTTGAAAATGAATACCGTCTGTTTCTATCTGCTTTTCATAACAATTTCTCCGTAGAGATTTAGAAATCATAAGCGAAAATTTTGATTGAAGTGAATACTCGGCTTTATTTGAATACTTACTTAAGATTCGCAAAATCCTATTAAGGAACTAGGGGAAACTTCTTTATAATCAGTGAGCTGTGCACGATGTAATTATTTTACTCACTGACCAGGACGCCGGCACCGCACGGCTAATTTATAAAGAAGATTAAGATGGCATAGATGTGAATATCCCACTCGTAAATTCGCCGGCATTTACGAGGTGAAAACCTGCCGCTTAATAATTGTTAGAAGTTCTTACCCTGGGTTGAACCAGGGTTTACTGGCACGATAGTCGAGCACACTTCCATCACACCAGACCGCGTGCAAACTTTCATCACACGACAGGTGAATACAATTCTTAAAAACATACATCATTGTCTGAATCAAAGAAGTGTTGAAAACTGTTGTTGAGTAAAGGTCATTTCATGTTTGCAAATTATACTTTTATATATGCATATGTATAAGTATAGTCTTTTGTATAAATATTCACATTACCTAACTATATTGTGACTTAAATATCAGTTTACCTTCAATCAAAACGTTTTAGTTATCAAATTAACTATACGTATTTAAGACCCTAGTTTTAGGTAAATCAGTATTTTATCCTAGGTTCTATGTATTTTACTACGATTTTTCGTATTATTCACTTGATTTAATTTTAAGTGTAGCTCACAATTTTAAGTTGAATTTTTTGAAATTAATGGGTCACGTGGTAGACCAATGCACGCACTTTTGTTAAGGGATTTAAAAAGTCTAAAAATGTCTGTCTATTATCTGTAGTATGTATTGTCAGCTTCTTAGCGACAAGCAACAGATGCAAACCCAAAACGAAGACTCAAAGAGAGCCTGGAACTATAGGAACAGGGTACCACTATTTACATCGAAACAATGAAGCTAAATTAATAGCACTACAGTGCTGCTCAATAATACGGGGTTTCCGCCAGGAAGGTATACTACATTGTTTCGCCGCCATTTTAGAAAACATTAGTCTTGGCAGTTCGTATTTGGCAGTCGTGAAGTAGAGACGTGGCAAATTTATTATGGAAAAATATTCTATAAACCAACGTGTTTTAATTCTGAAAACATTTTATTAAAATTAATCTCGATAACAGTGACGATGAGAAAATTACGTGATATTTTTGGGAGAATCAACGTGCCAACTAAACGCACTATTTATCGTTCAGTAAATGATTTCGCAGAAATAGGTCTGTAGCGTACTGCAAGATTGACTGAAAACATTACTGCTGCTCAAGAAAGTGTTAAAAACAATAAATCAATCACAATTCTACGCCTGAGCTTGGTCTTCAAATAGCAACTTTGGCCACAACTTTGTACAATGATTTGCATGATTTTGCATTTGTTTCCATTTAAGATTCCATTGACACAAGAATTTCTTCCACAAGACCATTAATTTACGCCGCCCTACCCTATGACAACCCCGATTTTCATGAAAAAATCATAATAAGTGACGAGGCACATTTTCATATGAATAAACAAAAGAAGTAGTCGGTTCTGGAAATGGAAAACCCTCAAATTATTCATCAGTCAACTTTGCATCCATTAAAAGTGACAGTTTGGTCAGAAGAAATCTTCGTATTTCGGGGTAAACGTCCGCCCCAAGCTCCATATGAATTGGAGTTTTGCATCTAGGGTCTACGTCGGCAAGTCTGTCATGGCCAAATCATGGGGCGATTCAACAAGCATAGGGTCTGCGAGGAAGCTTATCGGTAATTACCCCAGTCATCTTTATTACCCAGGTATTATGCCCATTTCTTTATTTTAAACGTCGTAAAACAGTGGTCCCTTCGAACGTTAACGAACGTTGCAACCCCGAGGCCACGGATCGCTGGCAGATCAATCCCCGTATAGAAACCTATGAGTCAAAATAGTCTTGTGCCAACCGTAACGTGAAGGTGGGAATAAACAAGCTAGCACGCGTAAATAAAGGCTCAAAAGACCGATGTCTGGCAGGTTGTTATCCAATTGCGGAGCACCGTGGAATAAAGTAATGGCGCCTTTCACAGTCACGGCACTCAGTGATGGTTAGACAGTCAGGAGCTAGCTGGCTTTAATCTTGTATCGCTGTGACGGGATAAGTTGACGGAATCGAGGTCGGGGCCTTATGATATGGTCCTCCTGGCAGATTCCACATGAGTACTGCCAGTCACCGGGCCGATTGCGATGCTCGTTCCTATCAAGATGATCATTTGGCTTGTTGGAGCGCTCAGTGAGGCAGGTGGTTTCGCTCGTTGGGCCTGTTTTGGCAATTGACTGAAAGATGCTTACGATTATTTGATCGGCTCTTTCATGATAGATAAGCGGCCATGACTATAAAATAGAAGGGTAAGTATAGCTGAGAGATGATTTTTAACCTTTCCATCGATTGGCCAGGGGGTCATAATCTGATATATCTCGCTCAGCCGGTGCGAGAAGAGAATCACCGATGAGAAAGTGTCCAGCAGTCAAGGGGGATATTTCATTTGGGTCACCGGTAGCAGGTATTGTTAGAAAAATAATACATGCTTTGAATTCAATTTCAATCTTTTCTCATGATTTCTGCTGCTCCAACAAGGTTTGTTCCGTTATCTGAGTATGTTCGAGAGTGACACCCTCACCTGCAAATAAATCTGGCAGAAGCTGCTAAGAACGATTGGGTAGACAGGTCACTAGTAGCTTTCAAATATATACCCATGGTTGAAAAACAGACGAATACGCGTATGCATCCTTTGGATATAAGACAAGCTCTTCCAGTGAAAGTTTTTAGGTTGAAGTTTCCCGCGAAGTCGACTGCAGTGTTGTTGAAGGGTCTAGACAGCGTTGTGCGTTCAGGGGAGGTGAATCCATACATTGATTTTGCGTTCTTCGCACAATCTTCATTCTTGACCAGAGGTTTCAGCCGGAAAATTATGAATAACTTTCTTGATCAGCCGGAAAATCCAAGACTAAGACCTCAAAACTCGGGTCATAAGTTGCTTTCCTCCATGAAGAGTAACTACGGATATAATTGCGGCTCTGGCTCAGCAGATAAACATTCTCGGCTTCCTATATCCGCAGGATAGCTTTCGGAATCTACATACCTTCTTCATAATTCCCCACACCTTTTAATAATCAGATGGTGGTCCAGGAGCGTGGCTGTTTCTTGAGCCAGGCCAGCACGATGGTGGAGTCATTCAAATATTGCATTGAGAAATTTGACAGTTGAAGGCTTGAAATAACTGCTGATGCCAATTGTGTTCGAGTCAGGGCAGAAATATTTTTTTTATTGGTGTCACACGAGTGCCAAAAGAATAGTGTCGATGCTTTTGCCGATAAGTTCAACCCATATGTAGATTGAAGCGGCATGATTTCCATGTTGCTGTGAAAGAGTCGTTTTTGAAAATTTTTTGACAAAATGTTGCCAGTTTTTTGGGTTATGGACTAAAGAATATCATCCCAGGTAGCCCTATCCAACTATATTTGTTTTACTTTTAGTTTTGCAATCACGATTACTGGTGCCAACCATCCACATGGTTAGAAGGCTTTGCAATTGCAGAAGGATCTTCTGGTTTGGTAAAAGTGATTATTTCATCAATATTGGGTGAAGTAAAGGCAAACGAGTCAGTTTCTATATACCACCAAGTGCCTAGATTTTTCGTAGATGATCCTTTCGATATATCTAGCCAGTTCACGGGAAGTAGCTAGACTGGTGGTACCTCCTAAATGACAAGTATGTCCAGAGCCGCAATTCTATCCGAGACGTAACCGCTTCCTCCAAGGTTTGACCGCCGACCAAGGCATCGTCAACATAAATGGTGTTTTCTTTAGTCGTATGGTTTGCAATCTCGCTTTTTGAGAGCTGTCAGCGGTATTTTTGACAGCTGTCACTTGTTTTATGCACAGTTTGGTTTGCCATTTCATTTAAAAATCGTGGTGAATGGGCCCAAATCCTGGTTTTTACAAGAAATTTTGTTCATCGATTAAGCTTACTTTGGCTGAATGGGTACGTTAATGACCAGATTGTGGCATTTGGAGTAATGCAAATCCACAGGCCAAAAAGTCGCTGTTTGGTGTGCTCTATGGGCAGAAAAAATCATTGGTCCATATTTCCTGAAAAATGAAGCCAGCCATAATGACACAGTCAATGGGGAAAGCTATAGAACCACGATTAATGTTGAAGCGGACGACCTTTGATTCTAACCAGACGGCGCTGCATACCATACAGTCAACTAAACAATCAATTTATTGAAGGAAACGCCTTGTGGCGTGGCCTCCAAGATCGTGCGATTTAACACCGCTGGAATATTTTTTGTGGGGTTATGTGAAGTCGCTTTTTAACGCAAATAAGCCCGACACGATTGACGCCTTGGAAGAGAATATTTGACGCGTTTTTGCTGACATACGGCCCCAAATGCTGCAAAAAGTGGTCGACAATTGGCCTCTGCTGAAGTTTAATCGAGCAAGCCGCAGCGGCCGCTTTCCCAAAGTCATTCTTTAAACGTAATGACAAACTCTTATTATTATGGTAAAGCTAAATTCTTGGCCATAACATTAAATTATGCGAGTTTTGAAAATCATACGTCTGAAAAAAACAACCTTTACAAATTTTTTCGAATAATATATGCCCTTTACATCTTCGTCGAGGGTCCGATGGCAAGGAAAGGCTCACAATCTACTCCAAATATTTCTTCAAGAGCTTAAAATCTTCTAGAGATTTCCGGAATGAAATTTTTTGATAAGGCGTTTTAGAATGGTCTTAAAAATTTCCATTTTAAGATTTCCAACACGAGATCTTGTTTTAGTATGGGCCCTGGAAACAAAATATCGTTGAGACTTTTTTTATTTGAAGTAGGGCTTGACGCGTTAAAAACAACACCCAATTTTGTTGTCACCCGATCTGGCTTAATAACAGCATGATGCGGTAAATAAAAATGAGTTTCTAAAGAAAAAGTTTTCCGCGTATGGCCCAATTCCAGGTACTTCATAATTGTCTTGTCGTATTCTTCTTTGACTTCTGAAGTTCGATTAAACTTTTTTCCGTTTTGTAAACTTTGCAATATATTCGTTTGAAAGATGTTCAGTTGTTTGCTTTTATGCCATAATCAGATCTAGCCCGCTTATTTTTTGTGTCAGCAGGTTATGGGCCAAAAATGTATAGAACTCCGACCACGTCGTCACTGTAGTTCTATCATCCAATGTATATTCAAATTCTTCAAGAAATGTTCTAGGTATCATTGTTGAGCTGAGATAAATTAAAATGGGATCCCAATCTTTTCCTAATATAGATCCAAGTAGAGATACATTTTTCAATAGCCTTTTTTTGACAGATCACGTGTAAGTCGTGTCATGTTATTTTTGTTTAGTATTGTTTGACATTTCATCATGGAAAGACTTACGCCTGAACAACGTTTACAAATCATTCAACTTTAATGTGTTTCGTGCACTTCGTTTAACTTTTGGTCAATCTGCCTACTGAGCGTACTATTCGCAACACCATCATTCATCTTGAGACCCAGCATTCATTATTGGATAATATTCGACGTGGTATCCAGCACGCAGTGAAGAAAATGAAGCGGCCGTAACTGAGAGTGTACACCAAGACCGTGGAGAGTCGATTCGGCGCCGTTTGCAGCAACTCGGACTGACGTATGGAACGACTTGGCGCATTTAACGTCGAGATATATGGGCTCTTGAAAAGTTCAAAGAAGATCCGACGTTTTCGAGCCAAATTTTGTTCAGCGATGAGGCTCATTTCTGGGACGAAGAGCAACCAGAAGAGGCTCAAGAGCTGCCACTTCATCCAAAAAAAACTACGGTTTGGTGTGGTTTGTGGGCCGGTGGAATCATCGGTACACATTTCTTTAAAAATTATGTCGGTGAAAACGTAACCGTCAATGGCGACCGTTATCGTGCCATGATAACCGACTATTTGGTGCCTGTAATTGAAGCTCGTGATCACGGCGCCATTTGGTTTCAACAAGACGGCGCCACTTCCAATACATCGCATCAATCAATAAATTTATTGAGAGAACACTTCGGTGAGCAGATAATTTCACGTTTTGGGCCGGTCGATTGACCACCAAGATCGTGTGATTCCTGTGGGGACATGTAAAGTCTAAAGTTTATGCGGACAAACCCGCTTCGATTCAGGTCTTGGAGCAAAATATCATGCGTACATTCGCCAGTTACCAGTCGAAATGCTCGAACGAGTCATCGAAAATTGGACTCAACGGATGGACCATCTGAGACGTAGCCGTCTCTCGAAATGGATCACGCGTTACTATTTAAAGAGTGTCCAAAGTCTCGATACAACTATTTTGAATAGAAGCACTTAAATCATCGGAATAATAGGCCAGACTAAATATTGTCTTTAACTGCTCATTAACTTGCATTGTTTTGTTTTCATACCGGTTGACCAAGTTTTTCCATGCAATAACAAAACCATCGTTTGTCAAAGGAACCTGTCAGGTTTTTAGGTCGATTAAAATTATTGCTCGATTTTTCTCAATTTCAAATTTTAAATGAAAACAGCCGAAAAGAGGTCTCGAAAGATTGGCCAAGAGTTGTATCCTCCCCGAAAAGTATCAGTATCGCAAGATGACTCCCTCAAAACTGGTGCAAAATCCTCTTTCGCGTTATTTTCTGGCGCTGTGAATTGCGTACTAGTTTTTCTTGTGTGTGCTGGTCCGACAGAGTCTGGATATCTCCATTGAAGATCTTAAAACTCTATAATGGGTCTGAAGCTTAGTTGGCGCCTTTTTGTCCTTTATCTGGTACTCGGTCTTGGCAAACTAGGTATGCTGTTTTTACTTGTTCCCAAAGAGAATTTAGCTCCACTCTCGATACTTACAGCTCATGAATATTTTCCTCTGATTTGGTATAATTACGCTATTGTTGCTGAAATATATCTGATGCTAAATCAGAGTTTTAGGAATGAAAAAACAACAAATATTTAACTAAGCAAAATGTCAGAATGTTTACAGTAATGATATTTGCATTCAAAAAATTTAAAACTTGCAAAAATCACAAAATATCAAAAAATGTGTATTTCTGCAATTTCACCTAAGTTTCGCAAATTATCAAGAAAATTTGTGTGTGAATGGGGGTCAATTAAAAACCACTTAGATCCGGTCGAGAAGTTTCGCAGAGAGAATTAAATTCGCAGAAAATAAAATGATTAAGTTTAAGACATAAAATTGTCTGGTTTTTTAAGGTCCACGGAGGTTTAAAATTCTCGAGTTTCATCCAAAATATTTACTGCTTCACTATTTTTGTAGTAGGGTGTTTTTTCAAGATTTCAATTTTTCCAGTTAAGTTGTGCAAAAAATTTATAAAAAATCTAGGATTTGAATTTTTTGTAGTTGATGGGTTCTGCAAATAAAATATAAAAAATTCCCAGATTTAATTTTTAAAGTTAATCGGTTATGTAAATAAATTAAAAAATTACAGAATTTGAAGTTAATCGTTTCTCTAAATATACTAAAAAGAATCAAAAAACAGTCATAGTCTCTTCAGATAGCATCACAATAGTTATTTCCCTTAACCCTCTCATGCCCGATGTTGCCTATAGGCAACATTGTACTTATATGCTTCTAAGTCCCGTTATTTTCATTTGTTTGAACTGCGATTTTTTGCATTATGTAGCCAGATGTGCTGTGTAAGCTTACAACTATTCGATCTAGTGAAATCAGTGCACGTTTTCATTCAGTAGCCGTTCTCAGCAATGTAAATTTGTGAAAATCGTTTCGTGAAAAAAGTGTTCATACAAAAAGCTTCGAAAAGCATTAAAATAATTACTTTATTGTTTAATGGGATGATTCCAAAGATATCTTCGCTATTTTCGTGGATTTAATAAAAACGCGTGATGTAGTCGGGATCAAAAATACAAGTGCTTTATTTTACAGGAAACAGTTCTTACAATATTTTTATGAAGTGATGCCAAGTTTTGCCTTTGTTGAAGCTGATGCATTGGTGCATTCCAGGGTTACATATCAGGGTTGCCGTACTGCATATTACTACAATCTCGGCCAACCTGACTATACAATCGACCTCGATTGTCGAACCTATCTAAACTTCGTCTTCAAGAAACTCATAATCTTCATATTCACTACTGTTGCCTTCTGGGTCCACAGGGCAATATATCTCATTTTTATGTTCCAACCATTTCTTTAAGCGACTAGAGTCAACAACTCCGGAATAGGGCATTTGCGTGACTTGACAGTTTTCTACATCCGATATTTCATACCGATCGTTACCTAATTGTTTCCGAATTACGTACGGACCGCGGAACTTTGGTATTAACTTTTTATTCACGCCTGCAGTGGTATCGACGTTTTTCAACACCACTAAGTCCCCTACTTCAAATGATTTGGCAGGTTTGTGGTGTTTTTTGAAATATTGTAGATTGTACGATTGAGATTTTTCGATAGCCTTAGCGGCGTCGTTTCTAATTATGTCTAATTCTACTTCTTCTTCAGCGTATACCTTCTGTATATGTTCAGTCATTTCATCTATTACCTCTCCTCTTTGTTCCACCCCAAACAACATTTTGCTCGGCGATTGCCCAGTTGTACAGTGCACCGTATTATTCATTGCAAATTCCACTTGCGACAGTTTCTCAACCCAGTCGGAATGTTCTATCGGCTCAGTGAGTTTAGCCAGCATCGTTTTCAGATCCCTATTCACCCTTTCTACCTGTCCATTTGACTGTGGTGACGCTACCGACACTTTCACGTGCACAATATTTCTATCATTGACAAACTTTTTGAATTCATTGGAGGTAAAACAAGTTCCACGATGACTAACAATTCTTCTTGGCCTGCTGTAGTTCTCAAAATATTTCTTTAAAGCACAACACGATTCTTTAGTCCCCGTGGCGTTAACTGCATACAACTTCGTAAACTTTGTGAACGCATCTACAACTACTAAAATGTGTTTGCGTTTTGATTTTATTGAAGGCAAAGGTCCAAAGTGATCAATATGTATGGTGTCAAACGGAATTGGTTTCTTTTCAATACTATACAAATTCCTTTCATTTTTTCTATGAGGGGCTGAGTTGTAAATGCATTTTAAACAATTTCTTATAAATCGACTAAGTTTCTCCCTCATGTTCGGAAACCAGTAATATTTCTTTATTTCATTCATAGATTTATCTATCCCTAAGTGTCCATATTTCTCGTGAATTAATCTCATAATATTGTCCTCCATTTCTGCTGGTACATATAACTGCTTTCTGCCTTTAGCATTCACTCGGAATACCAATCCATTCTCTAAATTATATCCATTGACATCTTCATTTTCTAAATTGTCCCTAATAGTCTGAATATTCGAGTCTCTTGTCTGAGCAATCTGTAAATTGAAATCCATATCACAATCTTCGATGGTTGCAATGATTGGTGTTCTGCTTAGTGCATCGAGATGAGCCATCAATTCCCCCTTACGGTGCCGTATAGAATAATCATAATTTTCTAATTCTAATGCCCACCTAGCTATCCTTGGGTTGATCATCTTCTTGCTTAGTGTTAACGTTAGCGAGTTGCAGTCGGTTACCACTGTGAATGGAATTCCTTCCAGATACACTCGAAAACGCCGCATAGAATATATAATGGCAAGCGTTTCTAGCTCGAAGCTATGGTATCTCGATTCCGCGGGCGTCGTGCATTTCGAAAAGTACGCCACCGGATGGAATTTCTTGTCTTCTAGTCTCTGAAGTAGAACTGACCCGAAGCCCTTTGAGCTAGCGTCCGTGTGTAATTCTGTTTCCCGAAGTGGGTTGTATACTGCCAATACCGGTCCGTTAATTAATTTTTCTTTTAGGGTTAAGAAGGCCTCTGTACACTCGTCTGTCCATTTAAAAATTTTATTTTTTAAATCCGTCAACGGTCTCGCTATCCTCGAAAAATTCGGTACAAAACGACGGAAAAACGAAAAAAGCCCTAAACATCGTTCTACTTCTTCACCGTCGGTAGGCATTGGGTATTGTTGAATTGACCAGATGTGGTCGTTGTTTGGGCGTATACCTTCCTTATTAACTTTGTAGCCTAGATAATCAAGCTCCTGGTAAGCAAATTTACATTTCTCCCAATTTAACCTTAACCCAGCCTTCCGTAGCACCCGCAATACGTCAGTTAGAATCTGCAAATGTTTCTCAAAAGTAGTAGTTGCTATGCAAATGTCGTCTAAATAGACAACAATCTTCCCTGCATCAATGAATTCCCTTAAAATCTTATTGATAAAACGTTGGAATACAGCCCCAGCGTTCTTGAGACCGAAGGGCATATAACAGTATTAAAATTGTCCCAGCGGTGTTACAAACGCTGTATATTGTATGGATCCTTCATCCATCGGTACCTGGTGGAAGCTATTTTCTAAGTCTAGTATTGTAAAAAAATTTTTACTACCTAAATAGTCTAAGCAGTCCTCGGTTACTGGCATAGGGTAATTATCTTTTAAAGTGATTTTATTCAATGCGCGATAGTCAACGCACATTCTTAATTTTCCATTCTTACGCCGCACTAGCACAATCGGAGAAGCGTAAGGGGATTCACTTGGACGGATAATACCTTTTCCCAACAATTCATCTAATTTCGCTTTCACCTCAGACCGCTCGTGGTATGAAAGGCGTCTGGGGCCACTGTAAACTGGAGTGTCATTAGTCAATCGGATCGTCATACAATATTCTGCGGGATCTGAAGGATCATCCACATTATCAGAAGACCACACCTTGCCTATAAGTAACTTCAACCTACCAGTATCCGCTGAGTTCAAATTCTTATCTATATTAACTTCATCTGTATTCTCAATCGTACAAACTATTTCCATTGGTTCTTTACATTCGTCGTTTTCGTCCACAACTTCCAATTCACTATCGCATTTGCACCTAAGACTCGTATCTATGCTTACGCCTTCAACGTCACATTCTACTGCAAAAGGCAGCAGGCTTAAGGCATCAAATTTATTCTCAATGGTAGGAACATTTACTACCCCTTGTGGACCCCTATATAAATTTAAAGTCGTAAGCGCACTGATGGTTTGTTTTTTTTGGTATTTTATTTATATTTTTTAGATTCATTTGATGTAGTTCATTTTTCTTATATTTAAGTTTGATTTGGCACAATTGTATGTTTAATTTAGTTAACAAATCACGTCCTATTATTATAGGTACAACCGCCTCTTCTTTTGGTAAAACTAAAAATTCATGTAAAACAATTGTGTTGTTGAAACTTATTTCGCATTTTACTTTTCCATACGTACTAAGTTTTTTATTTCCGACGCCGCGAAACGTTGTTAACTTCTTTTCGTCTTTAACTGAAAACGGCACGAGATTTCTGCTCAAACAACTAATAGGGCTACCGGTATCAAATAAAGAAAAAAACGTCGTCACTTCAGTGCGCTTACCCTGATCAAAAAAGGCAACACTTACCATCTGGAATGCATCAATGGAACAGTCTATTTTGGCATCGGTAATAGCAGCTACGTTCTTCTTCTTTGGGCAGTTTTGGTGAAAATGGCCCACTTCAGCACAAATGAAGCATGAATTCGGAGGTCGTTTCGGCTTCAGACATTGGCTTTGGTAGTGTCCAAACTGCGAACAATTATAACACCTGACTTCGGAGTTTACGGCAATTGCTGGTGGTGGTTTAATTTTACTGCCGCCTGTGATGCTCATTGTCTTCATAGCTGGCATACGCATTTGCTGACGCCGTTGCTCATATCGGTTGAGGCGCTGTACTAAGTCATCGATTGTGTTGGCTCCGTACAGGCACGATATTGTGTTTGTGTTGTCATTCATGCCGTCAATGATGAAATCAACAAGTTCCTGTTCATCAATATCTGACATCGCCGCAATCGACTGCATCGCCACCAGATAGCTCAGGCAAGACTCGGTGGGCTTCAAGGTCTCCTGACGTGATGTCGTACGCTTGAATACCTTCAACAATTTTGATTTTAGTTCCGTGTATTCTATCAATCCTTCGTTGTCTGCATACTTCTTGGCAGTACCTCCCAGGCGACGCCGCACACCCAAGCACTTCTCTTTCCCGTTGTACTCGCACATGTTCGCATAGTCTTCAAATTGCAAAAACCATTTGACTATATCAAAATGATCATCACCAGTGAATGTCGGCACTGCAGCATCCAACTCTGATAAGTCGACACGGCGGCTGTATGGTTGTGGCCGGTCATTCACTTCTAGGTCACGTATTTGTTGCTGCAGTTGCAACACCTCAAGGCGCAATCTTAATTTTTTTAGTTCGTCATCCAAAGACATTCCGGGACTTTCTGGTGCTACGGGCATACTTTTTGCTGCGGACATATTGTTTGCTGCGGACATATTGTTTGCTGCGGACATATTGTTTGCTGCGGCATCTACTGCGGATAAATTTTGGACAGTTTCCAAGGGATTCGTGACACGGAAAACAGCGGGTTTGGCAGCGGTGGTATCTACGACGCGGGTACTTACAGCAGGTGTTGTACTGGGAATGGCGACAGCGGCAATTACAGTGGTTTCCAAGATACTTTCTTCGATGTCTTGGAAATGTTGAGGAATCTCGTTCTGTTCATTGAGGTCGACGTCGGAGTGAATTATAGCACTTGTCGGTTTGAGCAGTTCCTGGGATGAAATTTCAGCAGTAGCCTCGTTAGTCTGTGCCACTTGCGATTTCGGCATTAGCTGGGAATCATCACTGAACTGGCACTCCTTGTCGATTTGGCCACACAATGTGACTAGCTGGCTTAAGGTGGCTGAATCGGGAACTTCTACTCCTGCTGCAGTTAATGCATTTACCAGCGCTTGGCGATTTGGGCGTAAATCCATCTCAATAAATTTCTGGAATCTTCTGTTTTCTTTGTTATTTTTTATGAAGGTACCTCAGTTGTACCCCACATCTGATTTTTTAATGGGATGATTCCAAAGATATCTTCGCTATTTTCGTGGATTTAATAAAAACGCGTGATGTAGTCGGGATCAAAAATACAAGTGCTTTATTTTACAGGAAACAGTTCTTACAATATTTTTATGAAGTGATGCCAAGTTTTGCCTTTGTTGGAGCTGATGCATTGGTGCATTCCAGGGTTGCCATATGATACATATCAGGGTTGCCGTACTGCATATTACTACAATTGTAAAACTAAGTGAAGAATATAAATAAATAAGGGTAAGAGACTTATTTAAGAAAAAAAATCATGAGATAAGTGTTTAGTTTGTTTATAGTATTTTTGTAAAAGTGCTGTTGCCTATTGACATTGGTCAATTGTGGTAATTTCCGAACAATGTACATTTCTTTATGTATATACTTACTTAGATGCGTCCAAGGGGTCTAACAAAGGCAGAAATTGAAAAAATACTAATTTTGACTGGGATGATTCTGCGGATGAGGAAAATGAAGAAGATCAGGAAAGAGAAGTAAATTTGGAAAACATCATCGAAGAAACATTAAAAAATGTGATTGATAATGGTGAAAATATGGAAGTTGATCTAATTGAGAAACTAATTAGCAGAGATAATGACGGAACAGAAATTGAAAATAAAGATGTTGTACAGGAGGTGATGGAGAAAATTGATTTGAAAAGTTTTAGGTGGAGGAGTCAAGAGGTTATGGATTCTAATACCAGTTGAAAAAGCGAAGTTCGCAGCAGTGAAGTGAAACAACCAATCGAATATTTCACCCAGTTCTTTACAGATGAAGTCTGGCAGAAGATTTGTGATGAAACAAACTTGTATGCGGTACAAACTAATGGAACGGAGTTAAAGTGTAATGTGTCTGAAATAAAAAGATATGTTGGTATATTACTATACCTTGCTGTAGTAAATATTCCAACATATAGAATGGCATGGGCGCAAAATTTCAAATTGATGGCTGTTGCAAATGCATTGCCAAGAAATAGATTTGAAAAAATTAAACAATTTTTTCATCTGAACAATAACTCTGTTCAGCCTCAAAAGGGTCAACCTGGGTATGATAAATTATACAAAGTTCGCCCATTGCTAAATTTTATAAAGAGAAAATTCAATGAAATTCCCCAAGAAGAATTCCAAAGCGTGGATGAGCAAATGATTGCATATAAAGGTAATTAATTTTATGTACATATATACGATATCTCTCTATCTAATGCAAAAATATATTTTTTATTAGGTCAACATAGTTTGAAACAATATCTGCCAAACAAGACGCTGATTTCCAACTATACAGGTAAAAACCCCATTAGCGAGTGCAAGAGATGGTGCCGAAAAGAGAAGAAGTTTATAACAATATCTCGTCCAGGTATAGTTGAATGCTATAACAAACATATGGGAGGGGTTGATCTTGCTGACATGCTGATAGAATTATACAAAATCAACCACCGCTCAAACAAGTGGTATATGCGCATAGTGTACTGGTGTATAAATTCTTCTGTAGTAAATAGTTGGCTGTTGTATCGCAGAGACCTCAAACACACAGACGGCGAAGTAAAGCATATGTCACTAATAAAATTCCAGTTGGACATTGCTAACGAGCTTTTGAACGCAACTCAAACAGCAGTTTTACCAAGGAAAAGGGGTCGCCCCCACATCTCTCCTTTCAACGATGGAGTCAAGACCTTCATCACCAGGCTCTATACCATCGGCTCCATCATCACCAGTTCCTTCGACGGCATCAGAATCAAGCTCCCACAAAAGGGCGTATATTGCAGAACCTGCCAAATCCAAACGATTTGACAATCTCGGTCACTGGGTAGAATGGGAGCAAAAGGGAGATGCAGGCTATGCCAAACTGGTTATCCGCGCTCTAAATGCAGCAAATGCAACGTATATTTGTGCTGCAATCCACAAAAAAATTGTTTTGTAACTTTTCATACCTAAATTTCAATAAAAAAAAATGCATAAACAAATTTACATGTTTTTTTTAAATTTACCGCAACTGCCCAATGTTGCCTATAGGCAACATCCTGTAACTGACGAACCAGGATACCAAGGACCTTGAATTTTTTGTCAGTTCATATTTAAGTCAAGACTAACACATATCAAACATAAAAAAAATTTTAGACCCGCCCATTTTAATTCGGGCATGAGAGGGTTAAGCGATTTGGGCCAAAATGTTCGCAGTTTGTTCAAGATTTCGAGTAGGGTCAGGAAGACGTCAACAAATGTATTTTCGGCAGTATGTATGTAAAAATTCAAATCTACGAATTTCACGTAACGACAAGTACTTAGTAGCTGCACGAACCTCGTCCATTGCAAAATTGACCACAGTTCGAACCAAAGCAGTCTTAAGAGATTAAATGTTGGGGTATATTTTGTGACAAACCTTGTCCTCTAAAACCGTCCACAATTTGTAATCCAATGAGTTCAAATCTGCACTGCCTTAGGGCCATTCTTCAGAGGAAATAAACGTTGCCAAATTGTTTCGAAGCCACCCCTGGGACGTTTTAGCCATATGGGCTGGCGCAGAATCCTGCTGGAAAGTCCATGGCTGCTTTTGGAACAGGGAATTGTTAAGAGGCTTCACAACAGCTTTAAAAACGGTTTCTTGGTAAGCTTTGGCCGATGTTTTGACTCCTTGTTCGCAGAAATGCAGGTCAGTGACCCCAATCGTAAGAGACACCCCACTAAACCATGACTGAAGCTGCGTCATGACCCTTTTCCTCCCTTGGGATCAGTTCATATGCTTCCTCAGATGACCGCGCATACACTCTATCATTTAGCTTGTTAAATTTTTCTGAACGGTAAACATTTTCTCATCGGTGAACAACATTTTTCTGTGCAAGTTTTCAGCGTGCTTCACCAAAAGACGTTTGCATTTTTCAATCCTATTTTTTTTAAAGCTGCGGTCAATAAATGTCCGTTACGTCGTTTGAAAGCCCCAAGTCCCAAGTCTTTTTGTAATGATTCGACACGTGGACATTTGCGTGATATTTATCTCACGGGCCATGGTTTTCTGTTTTCGGAGCGGATTTTTGTGAATTCTTGATTTAACGGCTTTGATGACATGCGGTGTTGGAACAGAGCGTGGGCGGCCCGACCGGTGGCGGTCTTTTACATCTTCAGTCTCCTCAAACAGTGTTATGCATCAGTAGACGAACATGCGGCTAATCCCTAGTGGCCGGAGCGTTTTGAAAATATCTGACCACTCCATGATGAAAGTTGAAACAATTTTTAAATAGTGGACGCTATTGAGGTTAGCTTGCAAAACCCATATGAAACTAACGGGGTATGTTCAGTTCTACTATTAAAATGGGTCTGTACAATTTTGTAACAGTATTTATGACCCTACTAAGTAAATGAGCTGAAGGGTTTTCTTTTTTCTTCATCAGTCTTTGCCAATGATTATTTCGGCTACAAAACAAATGACTTATATCGGGTGATCAATCTAAAGGTATTTTTTCAAAATAAAAAAAAAATCAAATAAAATGTGGAATATTTGTGGTTCCATTTGTGGACATTTTATGCCATTTATTTTTTGAATATAATTTCCTTTAAATGTTGGCCGCAACTACGCTTCAGGGTGTCCATTCTGGGGGTCCAATTTTGGATGACTTGTTCGAGCATTTAGACCGGTATGGCTTTAATGAAACGCGTAATGTTGGCTTCCAAAACCTGAATCGTAGCAGGTTTTCAGCATAGAATTTGGACTTTACGTAGCCCCAAAGAATAAAGGCTATAGCTCTGATATTTCAAGATCTAGGCGGCGAACTCACCGGTCCAAAACGTGAAATTGACTGCTATTCGTAATGACCTCTTAATAGAACCATTGCTTAAGCAGCTGTATAGCAATTGCATCCGTCCTGTTAAATCCAATTGTCGTCAAGATTACGGGCTTCAATTTCAGGAAGCAAAAAGTCCGATATTAAGGCACGACTGCGAGCTCCATTCACGGTTACTTTCCGACCATCATCATTTGCGTATAGGCTTCGAACTGTGCTCAGAGCAATCTTCCTAGCGCAATATCATTTCCTACAATTCCGTTTCGCATGGGCTTTCGTTGTGCTGTACATGTATTCATACAACGCATGTTGCACATTAGGGCGTACCAGTCCATATTAAATATATTTTGTTTTGTTTACATTTATTTGGTATTTTACCATTATTATGACTTGAACAGTTTTTATTCTGGTTCGAGACCTTTTTGATGTTTCTTTTTCAGAAACCACTAAAAAATTGGGCTACGGTTGTCAAGCAGACTGTACAGCTGTTTCTAAACCCGCCAAGGTTTTTCTTTAGCAGTCTTTGCAACGATTACTTCAGCTACTAATCAAATGACTTATACGGAAGTCCTATTTGAATAACTGAAAATTACCCTTTGCGTATAGTACTCGAACTCCGTTTCTCATGGGCTTTCGTTAAAATCCACATATGAGTCATTCCATGCCAAACGGTACGATTTTGGGCAAAAATTTAACGCAATGATTCCGATTTTTATGAAAATTTGCAGATTTGGTCCTCTAGCAATTCTATTTCATCCGCGATTAGAAAAAAAAATATATTTTTTTTTTCAAAAGTTATGACCAATTGAACTTTGGTAAAATGGAGATTTTATCAAGGAGGTGTGTTCATTCAGTCGCATGTAACTCCGGAAATACTTGACCGATTTTACTCTGCTATACCTTATTTTGAAGGTAATTTTAAGCACTTCTAAAATAACGAAACGGTATGGCATAACGCCATAGAATTTTTTATGTTTGTATCATTTTAATCCTTTTATTTCGATTTTGAAAATGATTACATCTTTTTTTATTTTTGAAATTTTGCAGGCGTATTCTTACAGGTCTGTTTTACCGACTGTGTAAGTTTTAAAGTGGTGAAATAATGCGTTCTATTTTTAAAAAAATTTTTTTACCTTATACCTTTTTCACTTCCATGAATATAGAAAATATAATATAGAAAAAAAATATTTTTTAATAGTTTATTGACACAAGATATAACAACAACAAAAAAACAAAGAAAAAAAGAAATAAAAAAATGAGTAATGAAATAAATGTTATGCCTTGTATACCATCTTCATACAGTACTGCTCAGAAGATGATGTTGTCTGGACTTTCATTATTTTATCGGGTTGTGGAATGAATGCATGGTAGCCAAGAGTTCCAGAAATTGTTTTCGTTTGTCCAGCCTCATAAATCCCATTAATAGTGCCGTCAAATTTTATGATTGGGTGAATAAAAACGTGAAGAATATTCATACAGAATTCTTCAATAACTATCAATATCAAGATAGGGCGAAACACCTGAAGGAGCGTTTTGAAAAAGCGAAAACAATTTCTGGAACTCTTGGCTACCATGCATTCATTCCACAACCCGATAAAATAATGAAAGTCCAGACAACATCATCTTCTGAGCAGTACTGTATGAAGATGGTATACAAGGCATAACATTTATTTCATTACTCATTTTTTTTTTTCTTTTTTTCTTTGTTTTTTTGTTGTTGTTATATCTTGTGTCAATAAACTATTAAAAAATATTTTTTTTCTATATTATATTTTCTATATTCATGGAAGTGAAAAAGGTATAAGGTAAAAAAAAAATTTTAAAAATAGAACGCATTATTTCACCACTTTAAAACTTACACAGTCGGTAAAACAGACCTGTAAGAATACGCCTGCAAAATTTCAAAAATAAAAAAAGATGTAATCATTTTCAAAATCGAAATAAAACGATTAAAATGATACAAACATAAAAAATTCTATGGCGTTATGCCATACCGTTTCGTTATTTTAGAAGTGCTTAAAATTACCTTCAAAATAAGGTATAGCAGAGTAAAATCGGTCAAGTATTTCCGGAGTTACATGCGACTGAATGAACACACCTCTTTGATAAAATCTTCATTTCACCAAAGTTCAATTGGTCATAACATTTAAAAAAAATTTTTAAAATTTTTTTCTTGAAACACGTATATAATATTTTTAAGAGAAGAATGCATACACAAACTAGTTAAGCAATCCAAGCTTGTGATGTAAAAAATGCGTACCGTTTGGCATGGAATGACTCATATGCAAAAGCACAGAGCATGTGTGTTGTACATGTATTCATACCACATAATTTTTTTACTTCCAATAACCTTGTCCTTTCCCACATGACAATTTTTCCGATTATGCGCGGAGGTCCGCGCAGTCGGGTTAAAATCGGATGCCCCTAGGCGACTCTCTCAATGAATGTTTACATTCAATTATAAAGCACATTAGGTGTGAGATAGCCGCTCATGGGCACTCTTTGCCGACCGTGGCTGTAAACAAAACGAAAAACAGAACAAGAATTTCATTTCTCATAGGAACACTTGAATATGAAACACGAAAAACATCCGACTAGCTTCAGAAGTCGGATCCAAAAATGGAAGATTGGCGGATACGTAAACGGACATTTTTGCTGCCACAAACTAGGCGACGATGTGTCTTTTTTGGTATCACTTATGGATCCTAAAACGGATGTTTCATCCGCCAACAGTCCATTTTTTATTCGCTTTGGACACGTTTTCGGACTTCAATGTCAAGTGGGTTTTATTATCCCACTTGACATTGGCATTTTTGGATCCGACTTCTGAAGCTAGTCGGATGTTTTTCGTGTTTCATATTCAAGTGTTCCTATGAGAAATGAAATTCTTGTTCTCTGTGTTTCGTTTTGTTTACAGCCACGGTCGGCAAAGAGCGCCCATGAGCGGCTATCTGACACCTAATGTGCTTTATAATTGAATGCATGAAAACAAGTGTACACAAAAAACAAAGAGACGAATGAAAATAAAACATCCGATTTTAACCCGACTGCGCGGACCTCCGCGCATAATCGGAACAATTGTCATGTGGGATTTGTCGTGCTGATTTTTTTGTGTACTTCTTGTCTGTGTTGGTTTGTATGTGTAGTCTCAATGCTCTTGATGTCGATGTATGATAATGTTGCCGCTTGTGCTGATGACTGACCAGCATACCCAAGAAAACTAGCACGCAACTCACAGCGCCAGAAAATAAAGCGAAAGAGGATTTTGCTCCAGTTTTGAGGCAGTCATCTTGCAATACTGATACTTTTCGGGGAGGATAAAACACTTGGCCAATCTTTCGATACCTCTTTTCGGCTGTTTTTATTAAAAATTTTAAATTAAGAAAAATCGAGCAATAATTTTAATCGACCTAAAAACCTGCTGAGAAAGCTCGGGAAATAATTAGACACGTTCCTTTGACAAACGATGGTTTTGATATTGCATGGAAAAACTTGGTCAAACGGTATGAAAACAAAAGTTAATGAGCAGTTAAAGACAATATTTAACCTGGCCTATGATTCCGATGATTTAAGTTCTTCTATTCAAAATAGTTGTATACAGACTGTGGACAATCTTTAAATAGTTACGCGTGATCCATTTCGAGAGACGGCTACGTCTCAGATGGTCCATCCGTTGAGTCCAATTTTCGATGACTCGTTCGAGCATTTCGACTGGTAACTGGCGAATGTACGCGTGATGTTTTGCTCCAAGTGGAATGAGATGCGAAACCAAAAGAAAGACTTAAGGAGATGCTGAAAATTTTTCAAGAATGAATCTAAATTAATTGCACTATAGTGCTGCTCAAAAACAAAATTCAGCACTGAACAAAGTCCTTAACTGCACTTTTTTATTTTACATTGGCTCACTTACTTACGTAAAGCGTATATATATATATATATATATATATATATATATATATATATATATATATATATATATATATATATATATATATATATATATATATATATATATATATATATATATATATATATATATATATATATATATATATATATATATATATATATATATATATATATATATATATATATATATATATATATATATATATATATATATATATATATATATATATATATATATATATATATATATATATATATATATATATATATATGAAAGAGAATAATTAGTTTTCCAAAAATATTTTTATTTTTCAATATAATCTCCTGAAACTTCAATACACTTATTCCAACTCTTATCTAGCAATTCTATCCCTTGATTAAATAGTTTTCCTCAAGGTCTTCAAAATAGTGTTTACAACTGTAATTGCATCTTCATTTGAGGTAAAACGCTTGCCAGAAAGAATTTTTTTTAGATTTGGGAGCAGGTAAAAGTCACTGGGAGCTAAATCAGGAGAATAAGGTGGGTGGTCAAGCAAATCGTACTTTAATTCGTTAATTTTAGCCATTGTTAAAACACTCTTGTGCGCTGGTGCGTTGTCTTGATGAAAAATTATTTTTTTGTGTTGTAAGCCAGGACGTTTTTCTCGAATTTGTACATTTAATTGATCTAAAAGGTTGCAATATTACTCTGAATTTATTGTTTTGCCCTTTTGCAGATAGTCAATCAATAAAATACCTTTGAAGTCCCAAAAAACCGATGACATAACCTTACCAGCCGATTGAATTGTTTTTGCCTTCTTTGGGGCACTTTCTCCAGCTTCAGTCCATTGTTTGGATTGTTCTTTTGTCTCTGGAGTATAGTGGTGGATCCATGTCTCATCAACAGTTATAAAACGACGCTTAAAATCCATTTTATTTCGCTGAATACGATCCAAACAAGCTTGAGAAATGTTCATTCTTATGCGTTTTTGGTCGACTGTTAACAAGTCCGGCACCCATCTTGCATCTTGCAGAAAGCTTTTTCATCTGTAGTTCTTCATGCAAAATAAATGGACTCGATCATTTGAGATGCTATTTCACGCACTTTTATTCGTCGATCATTTAATACCATATCATGCACTTTGGCTAAAATTTCTGTTGTTGTTGCTGTTTTTGGACGTCCACTACGTGGTTCATCTTCAATGCTTGTACGACCACGTTTAAATTCAGCAACCCAATTTTTTACTGTTGCATATGAAGGAGCACTTTCACCTAACACATTCACCATATCATTATGAATTTCTTGTCCCGATAAACCTTTTTTATGTAAATATTTAATGACACCACGCATTTCTAATTTTTCCATTGAAAAAAAAATCGCTGATGCGTCTTTTGTGAACACCTGTTTCTATATGAAGGAGTTGCCAGATCGAAACAAAATTTAACATGTGTTCATAGAGATGGAACACATGTTAAACACTTAACTTTTTTCTGTTTATACCGCGCTTTTTGTGCTAGGCTAAGAATATATATATATATATATATATATATATATATATATATATATATATATATATATATATATATATATATATATATATATATATATATATATATATATATGTATATATATATATATATATATATATATATATATATATATATATATATATATATATATATATATATATATATATATATATATATATATATATATATATATATATATATATATATATATATATATATATATATATATATATATATATATATATATATGGACAGTCGACACTAATATTTAAGATTTTTCGTCATGTTTTATTTGTATTGAGCATTTACATTTCATATTAACCGGATCGTAAAAGACCTCCATATTATGAAGAATTTGTTTGATCAAAGTAAAAAAATAGACACAATAGAAAATGGCTTACTCTTCTGGATAGATTCAATTTAGCCTTTTAATAATGGGTAATTGGCAACAGTGGTCGCGTCGATTTTAAATGGTTAATCTTTAAGGCAAGTTAAAAATTCTCTATAAAAGCATAAGCCTTTTGGGGCCGACGACAAAAAGTAGGACCCGGTCAGTGTTTATAAAAAGTATAACGTGTACTGCTCACCCTTATTCCTTAATGACATGTTGAGGGAATTATGTATGTAAGCATATTTGCTTAAGAAACTATTTTTCCGGATGGAACTGAGGCTGAAGGTGACTATATTTCTATCGGAAATATTTTGTGTTCTCAGCGAATTTTATTTTAAGTTCTTGTGCACGGCAAGCACTGTGGTTTGCCGCATTGTTTTCACCGCAGTTACTACTCGTATTATACGCACGTACTACAACCCTTTCCAAAGAAAGCCACCTTGTTTTACAGACTCTTAATATTTTGTGGGGCTTTATTGAACAATACTCTTGAAATTCTTTTTATTCATTTATACGTTTTGGAGTGCGGGGAAGAATTTATGAATTTCTCTGCAAAACTTGTCAATGAGTTTTGGCAATTTATTACAAGCATACGAGTAGCTGGAGCAAAGGTGTAATTAGTGACATGGACATTTTATATGAAATAAATTGGTTTCACTTTTAAGTGGTGCCTTGAGTCCATGCCGTATGCCATTAATGATTCTTTGTTTTAATGTAAGTTTCCTTAAACAACAAAAGCAGGTATGCAATATGACGTTGTGTAGACGTGTTTTGGATTGTGTCTGATGCTGATGATAAACTTCACTTGCATTTAATTTACGAGTTTATGATTGAAGCTTTACCTTTAACATTATGGTTATTTAGAAGTATATGACTCAGATCATACTATGAACACATGAATTATACCAACGTACGAAACTAGTTTTCATATATATACAAACTTTATTTAATTTAAGATTTTAATTTAAATAACATTGTGACGTTTATTTTCATTTTAGGTGATTAACAATGGGGCGAATAATGGAGACTTCAAAACACAAAATATGTTGCCTATAATAGGATTATTCCAATTGGCGAATGAAACCCGAATTAACTTTACTATTCCAAATGAATTTGAGACACTTAATACGGATGACAAAAATAAGTTCAATAACTCCCATAATGATAAAATTGTACACAATCCAATATTAAACAAAAGAATTCTTCTCCAATCGAACTCAAAGCAAAGACTAACAAGTTTTAATATGGAAAAGATCAGAAAATATCTCCCAACTGGGCTGCATAATCCAAACCGTGAAGGACGAATTGTTATTATGGGAGACTCCAATTGTATAGATTCCACTCATGGAGAAACATCTTGTCTATGGCTTTTAAACGCTTTTTTGGAATATACAATGAATTCACATATTGCAGAAGTTTTCCACAAATTAAATAGTATAAACCTTTATACAAACTCCATATCAGCTGGAACCAATCCGAGAAGACTTAAAAGTTCTAAGCTACATAAGTTTTCAAAAATAGTTGATTATAAGAATAATCTCAAAAAAAGGCGCATGGAGAAATGCTAAAGTTATTGTACGTAAAGAATTCAAGAAAAGAATAAAATCGTTTCGTTAATTAATTAAAGAATTTCTATTAGTTTAAAGAATACAAAAATGTTTTATTTTTATAATTTTACTCGAAAATTACTTTTCTATATACTACATCAATACTTACCGTTTGATGTGGTCAGCTTCAGGCCCCAAAAAGAGAGTAAAGCATTCGATCAACCTTTTTTAATATTTACATTTTATTTATTTGTTGAATCTTTCAGAAAATGAAAATAACAATAAGTATTCAAATCTTAAACCTAGTTGATTCTAAAGGGTCTTACTAGTGTAAACAACCCTGCTAGATTTGCACATCTGATTTTAAAAAAGACAGTATTCAAATTGGTGTCATAATGATATTTACGTTAAAAGTATAATAAGCAATATATTGTATTTAAAATTATTAATATTATAGTTGGCGGCGATTGTCCTCAAGTTTCTATATCAGGTCCAATGTGTTTCTTCTTCTGAGGCGAGTGCTATTAGATGGGAACTTAATTTGTTTACGTAACTTCGGGAATAATCTCGGATTTCTTCTGTGACGGTTTTTATATTAAGATACTTCTGAATATTACGCATTCCTCCAACGATCATTCGCAGGATACTGGATTGTCTTCTTTGTAGTTTATTGATATTGGTCGCGCATGCTGTCCCCCAGAGTTTGCTTAAAAATCGCTTTATATACTAGAACTTTAAATTCTAGTTGTAGAGTTGACCTAAGACCCATTAGCCATTGTAGCTGGTTAAATTTCAGCTTTATTTGAGATACCTACATATTTATATGTTTTGACCAGGTTACGACGACGATCTAAGTGTATTCCTAAATGCAATACGTTATCTTTTTGGGGCACCATTGAATTGAATATTTTTATAGGACTCCTTTCTGAGGGAAAACGTGAGGTGCGTGCACTTACTAGCGTTTACTACGTTTCTCCATTTTTGCAACTATTTCAGAAGTTCTCGGATGTACATTTGTAGTTGGTTAGTTGCTGCTGTAGGGTTCTGGTGGATACTGACAAAAGCTGTATCATCGGCAAAAGTGGACGTATATGTTGAAGGGGAAGTGGGCATATCAGCCGTTAATATAATGTATAAAATAGGCCCTAATGTGCTTCCATGGGGGACACCATCAGTATTTTTTTTGGAATTAGAAAATGCTCCTTTTGATTTCACTTTGAACGATCGATTTGACAAATAGCTCGCGAACAGTTTGTAAGTATTGACTGGTGACAATCTACATATTTTGGGCAAAAGTCCTTCGTGCCATACTTTGTCAAAAGCTTGGGAAATATCTACGAAGAGAGCTGAGCAGTACTGTTTATTCTCGTAGGCTTCTATTATCGAAGTTGTTATACGATGTACTTCTTCTATTGTGCTATGGTTCTCCCGAAATTCTGGTGGTTGGGAATAACGTAATTTGTCGAAATATAAGGTTTTATTATTTTCAGAATACTCCTCTCAAACATTTTTGATACAATACTTTAGATAACAATCTATCGGTCGATACGAATTAATTTGGGTATGGTTTTTGTCAGGCTTCGGAATCATAACTATTACAGATTGCTTCCATGATTGAGGGAAGTAACCGAGGCGTAAAATGCTGTTGAAGATTCTTTTACCATTTTCGCATTTATTCCATCCCCTCCTGGCGATGTTTTTTAGTTGGAGATCTTTTATCGAGTGTTCGATATCTTTGAGTCTTAAACGAGGTGGACTACTTCGAGACTACTTCGTCTATCATAGGTAGGCTGATTGAGCATATGTCTCGGTTTGGGGTAACTGTACTGTTTATACTTGTAGGATCGACGATAGCTGAATTAGTAGTTGGTGTAAATACAGTTTTAAGATAGCTTGCAAATGAGTTTATTTTCTCTTCGGTAGTCTTTGCCCAACCACCGCTTTGTAGACGTAGAGGTGAATCATCAGCTATCGGTCTTTGTATGTTTTTTGTGGCTTTCCAAAGATTATTATCTGTTCCTTCTGATGGTTTTAGGTTCCGTAGGTAATTTTTGAGAGCGGTTTCCTCGATTGACTTAAAGGCAGCGTTTAACTCCTGATAATTTTTAAGTCTCCTTCTAAGACCTAGAGAGCGGTATTGTTGCCAGTCTCTTCTAAGCTCCCTTTTCTCTCTAATGAGTAAGACGACGTTCTGTGGCTGTATAATAGAATTGTGCCTTTGAGGCGGGGCTTTTGTAGAAGATGTTTAATACATCAGTAAAAAGGTGATCTTAAGGGAATTTCTCCACACAAGTCTGTGCTAATATACATATTTCTTTTACTTTATCCAGTTCGTACGCTTATTAGAAGAAATTATAAGCTCATTCACTTGTTTAATGTTAATCAATGTGAGAATTGTTGAAGAGTGATCTGATGAAAGATCTAATGAAGGGCATACGGAAATAAGTAGGTTGTCCGCTAGAAATCGCGTCTAGTTTAGATGATATTACGGCATTAAATAGTTGTCTACCTCTTGGTGTAGTGAGGCGTGATCCCCAGAACGTGTGTTTAGCATTTAAATCACCAGCAGCTACTTTTCGGACCCAATGCCGAGAAGAAGTCCGTAAACTGATCTTTGTCAATATTATATCTTGGAGGACAATATATTGATGATATAACAGTTTTGTTGGCAGTGATATTCTCTGATGTCGCTCGACAACTCGACAATGTCTGATAGTGTTACGTGTACTTATAATAATTGCTGGGTCACCACAGGTCCTTTTGTGTCGTAGGTACGGTAGCCATTAATTCTGAAGAAGTTTCGTATTGTAAAATGTGTCTCAGAGACTAAAAGTATATCGATATTTCGATTTTGAAGAAAATATTCCAATTCGTGCTTATGTTGGCTTAAGTCATTTGCATTCCAACAACAAATTATCAACGAGCCTATTATTGGTTCAAGACAACCTGCCTTAACATGCTTTGGTTTCTATTCATTTCCTGCATCATGCTTTGCATGTTTGTCATAAAGGAAGACATGGTTTGGATTAGTTTTTCTATTGAGTTTTTAAGAGAAGATTTTGAAGGGCACCAATCCACATAGTCCTTTTTATTATTTGTCGTGCTGCTTTTTTTGTGTACTTACTTATTGTATGTGTTCTTCTTGATGTAAAATTCACAATGTTTTCTAGGTGCGGTTTTTAATATTTTGTTTGTAACACAAAGATATCTTCTCTTATTTTAATTTTAACAAAATTTTCCTTTTGTTTTAATTTAGCAAAGTTTGGACTTAGAAATAATTTTCTGAATTTAGCACAATGGACTAAAATGTTAAGGAGTAACGTTCGTTTTTGTTGTTCTGGAAGAAAAGAGGTTTTGAGTATGGTTGTAGAGTTCAATTGTAATTTATGATTTAAGCGTTAGATTTTATTTCAAATTGTATCTAAAACCTTTAATATAGTTAATGTGAAAACTTAATCGTAGATAGTTTTCAAATAAGCAATATTAAAGGTTTTAGTTATAGTTAATTGTAACTCAATATTTTATCATAGGTTTTACGCTTTTTACAAGAATTTTTCGTTTTATTTACTTGTTTTAATTTTATGTTTAATTCACAATTTTTAGTTTAGCTAACAATTTTAAGTTTAATTTTAAAAAACCAGAAGCAGGTCCTCACGGACCTGAAATCGCGATAAAAACTTGTCTTCTATCTAAATATAGATACAAGAGGTGTTGAGCCGGTTAATCTCTGTTTAATCTGAAAAAGCAAAAGACTGAGATAAAACAAATGAGCTAAAGAATTTTTTTTATAAAAATATATTTTTTAAACCTCAATTTAATCGTGATAGTTTAAAAAAGAATTTGCGAAAATCGTAACTAGAACAAAAGTTATGAGTTTAAAAAAAACGTATTGAAAATGTTTCCACTGCTATAATTTTAAGAATTCTGATTTAAAAAAAAATACGAACTGCATGTTTTTAGAGCACCTAAGTGAACCAATGTACAGTATTTTGTCAAAATCGAAGACCTACTTATAAAAAGTGATCAATTAAATATGGCATGAGATGCGAAACCAAAACGAAGACTTAAGGAGAGCCTGGAACTTTTTTTTAACAATGTACCACTATGTATCGTACATTGAAGCTTAATTAAATGCACTACAGTTCTGCTCAAAAATAAAATAATTAAATGGCCTCGATTGGCGTCGGTAATGTTTTGTTATACGTCGCAAAAATGTGGCTTTGCGTTTCCAACGCAAGGATAGTACATCTATCCTTGATTCTTACAAATAAAATTATTAAGAAAAAAAAACAGCTCATATTATAATGTTGTTTTAAGGGCACTCAGCTGTCGAATTAAAAACAAGTGGACGTGCCGAAGCATATGGATCATTCAACATGGATTATAGCCCAATTTGAACCTTTTGTCAAGAGGCCGTATCACTGGCACCTTATCCACCAGGGTGCGTTTCTTTTCATGCTAAGATCCTATAAGTATATACCAACTCGTCATATCGGTATTATTTCACAAGATACATGGCGTCCGTCGGGATGGTATACTACTTTGTTTGTTTATAATTTTTGATTAAATTAAAAAGAATAGATGTTATATTGATAAATGTTTCATTTAATGTCGGCAATTATGTATGGAATGCAATATCAGATAAATGTCCGCCTCTGTTAGCCTCAGAAATGCGAGCCCTTTTGAGCACAGGCGTCGAATTGAGCAGCACGGCATCGAATTGAGGTTGATGGTAAATAGTGCGTTTTGTTGGTACGTTGTTTCTCCCAAAATTTCACGTAACTTTCTCATCGTCACAGTAATCGATGATTGATTTTGATAAAATGTTTTGACGATTAAAATACGTTGGTTTATCGAATATTTTTCCATAATAAATTTGCTGCGTCTCTACTTAACGACACCCAAATGTTTACTGTCAAGACTAATATTTACCAAAATTAAGGCATAACAAAGTAGCATACCTTCCCGGCGGACAACCGGGAAAAATAGTATGCATACTATTTTTTTGTAACACACTCTCAGGGTACTTAGTTGACGATATGAAAAAAATTATACTACTAGACACGCGTTTATGACACGAGTAATGTTGGCTTCCAAAACCTGAATCGTAGTTGCATTTACTAAACTATTGAGGATTTTATTTTGGGATATTTGAATTGTTTTTTACAAACAGCATCGCGCATCCACATAAGGGTATTCCATAAGTGCAGATGGCTTTATGACTTAGTTCATTGCCTACCAATCAGCCAATTTAGGTTTCTAATACGTACATTTATTTCTTCGTTTTTCATTTTTACGTGTTCTTTCCAATTAAGTTTCGCATCAAGTGTCAATCCAAGATAAGGAACTATTTTGATAAGGACCTATTAGGTCATTCATATATAAGTTTAAGTATAGGAGCATATGTGGTATTATTGAATGTGAAGTTTACATGGACACTTTTCTGATCATTTAAACTTATTCGCCATGTTTTCGTCCAATTCACCACCAGGTTGATTGCTATTTGGAGAGCTGAGGCTGTATCAGTTGCATTTGATCCCATGCTTAGAATAGCGGTGTCATCTGCGAAGGTAGCTATAATTGTGTTTGGGGTGTGTGGTATATCGTAGGTAAACAAGAGATATACAAGTGGTCCTAGGATACTTCCCTGAGCAACTCCTGCTTTAATTTTTCGAATACTCGTATTGGGAAAATGGATTCCAATATTAACTCTAAAGTAACGATCTTTGAGATACGAAACAATAATTTGACAGAAATTTTACAAATAATCGTGTCTATTATGCACGCCGACAGATGCACCGCGGAACGGATAGACTTGATCCGCCTTCGTATCACTTCCTAAGGAAAATGGTATTATGCAACCCGTCGGAAAACCTCTATTGTCGACATCGGCATTTGGTGCATGCAGTAAACTGTCAAATTGCCATTCTGCAAAACAAAACGATAAAAATTTCAGTAAAATTAATTCATCAATTATTTTTTTTTTAATATGGAAGAAAATCGTGGTACACGAAAAGAAGTTCGACAGTGGGCTGTTAGTGTTTTAAATTAGCCGATGCAATGTGAGCAGCAAAATAAATTTGTATTCAAAATGAATACACTTATATATTTTCACAGGTTTTTGAAGCAATTTCGACTCAGCAAACAGGCGTTTAAGTATCTTTTGGATATTTCAGAAGAAAACTTCAAAGCTGGTGTGCGGTAGACACACATTACATCAGAAATAAAATGGGCAAAATTTCTTCGATTTCTAACAGAAAGCGGCTACAAAAACGGTACAAGCAACGACTACAATGTTGGCCTGGCACAGTCGACAGTACCTGTTGTGCTGTCTGAAGTTTTGGAACTCTTCGAAAGATTACTTTGTCCGGAATGGATAACATTTAATATTTCCGTCGATGAAAAAAGAGAGGCGAGTGCTTTTTCACGGAAAGTCTCGCATTCCAAGCATTGATATGTGCTTTGATGGGACTCACGTGATATTATCAAGCCAAGCGAAGTGGCTCATCATTTTTGCAACCGAAAAGGGTTTTACAGCCTCAATGTTATGATCGTAGATATGTCTTAAATATGTGACCATAAATACGATGCATTGACGCAAGGCATCCTGGTGCAGCTCATGATTCGTTTATATGAAAAAATAGCGATGCTAACGAATACTTCAAAGTACAATTTGATAAAGGAGATACGAGTATACGCATCTTAGATAAGAAACCTTAACGATAAATTAAAAACTTCTCTTCTAAACATAACCATTTTTAAAGGAGACTCAGGCTACCCTCATTTGCCCTGGCTTATTGCTCCATATCGCAGCGCTCGATGTAATAATCCTAAAACCTGATTTAATTTTTTTTGTATATGCTTTATTTAAATTATTGAATCTGCTCCAAAGGAGCCTAACAATAAGTATGCGAATCTTAAGTATAATTCAATAATGAATCCTAGTATGGATTTTTTGTTCTGTGGATCTCTGCTAATTGGCAGGAATTTGCATTAATTTGGTCAAAATAGTATATAACTGGTATGGATCACATGTCTGAGAATTTTAAACCTGGTTTGGCTTAAACCTTGTGATAAAGGGCCAGAGGACCCTTACAGTCATTTACAGAGTGTTCTCGATTTTATGTAGAGTTAAAAACTTTAGTTATGTATGTATAACGGATAACTCTAGAATAGCAGAGTGGGCGACGTAATTTCAGTTTTGTAGGTTTTTCGTGTTGACTGTTTTAAGGATCACGTATGAGAGCATTTAAGCCACGTGACGTAGAATAAAGGGTTCCAAACAGTCTTTTTGGAGTGTTCGTTCGCAATTTGTATTGACTGTTTGAAGGATCACGTATAAGGGCATTTAAGCCATGTGACGTAGAAAAAGAATTCTACAGTATTTTTTGAGTGTTCGTCCGCGATTGATATTAACTGTTTTAAAGATCACGTATAAGAGCAGTCTTTCGGGCGCGTGTGTTCGCAATTACTGTTACGTATGAAGCACAAGTGTAGATTAGAAAACACGGTGTTCGTTTCTCCTAAGTCTTAAAGAGCTTGGACTGCACAATAATTGTCTAGCAAGTATGTTTTCATGACGTTCGAGCTTCTCTTAGTGCTTTCTATTGATTTTTTTGAATTGCCTCTTTAACGAGAGGTATTTTTAAGTATCGGTGGATGTTTTCGTTCCTCATATACCAAGGGGCACCGGTAATAATCCGCAATGTCTTCGATTGAAGTCTTTGGATTTTGTCGAGATTGCTCGAGTTTGCTTTGCCCCATAGCTGGGCACCGTATAACCAGATAGGTTTGATTTCACAGTTGTATAGCAGGACGTTAGTTTTGAGTTCGCGGTTAGGAGCCAGTGAAGTTGACGGACCTTAAGTTTCAGTTGAGTTTTCTTGGTTTCGATATGACTTCTCCAGGTGAGTCGGCGATCCGGGTGGATTCCAAGGTATGTAACATGATCAGATTGAGAAAAAGGGACATTGTTTAATTTCAATGTCGGACAAGTGCTAAAATTCAGTGTGCAAGTTACCTGTGTGCATTTAGCCTCGTAGACTTTTATTCTCCAGTCAGAGAGCCAAGATTCTACTCGTCTGAGATGTACACCTATATGCAATGTCCTGGTTTTTATGTGCGGTAAACCGAAGGTAAATGATGTAAGGAAGGAGGATGTTATACTCAAGAATTCGATGCATATTTGCCGGTAAGTATTTGCAATTTTGGAGATCAAGCCAAAGTGCCAGACTTTGCAAATGCTTGAGCAACATCCAGAAATACGGCGCAGCAATATTGTCTCCGTTCAAATGATTTTTCAATTGCTTGGGTCAGACGGTTTACTTGTTCGATGGTGCTGTGACCTTCCCGGAATCCAAACTGATGGTCTGGTATTATGTTATTTAACACGAGGAACGGTTTTTTTTCGATAAAAAGAACTTTTTCAAATAGTTTGGATAAGCAGGAAAGCAAACTGATCGGACCGTATGAGGATGGTATTGATTTGTCCTTTTCTGGATTCATTTGAATCAGAGAAATTTTCCATACTTTAGGAAAGTAACCATGGCTCAAAATTGAGTTAAATAATTTTGCCAGGAACTTCGCAGCAATATAGGGAATTTCCAAGATAAGTTTAGGTCATATCCAGGTACTTTACCTGGATTCACGATTTCTTTAATGACATTCAGAACTTCATTTGCGTTAGTAAACAATGGAATTACGGCAGACATTTTATCATCAGATGGAAGGAGGTCGCTACTTGCAGGATTTGGGCGAAATTCCTGGGACAGATGGTTTGAAAAAACATTGGCTTTTTCCTCTTCTGATATTGCCCACTCGCCATTTGTGTCGCGTATTGGAAATTGCGTTTCGGTCGGCGTACTAGTATTTCTTAATGTTTTCCATAATGAGAATTTGGTTGAAGCTGTCGGAGTTAAAACTTCAATGAATCCAGCATGCTGTCTACTGTCTTAATTTCTAAGCGCCCTTTGCAACCTTTTAGGAGCGTCAGTCAGTCTTAGTCGGGCCGCTGTTGACCTATTTCGCTGCCATTCGCGACGGTACCTCCTTTTTTCACATACAAGGTGCTCTATTTCCCGGTTAGTTATTTGTCGCTTTTATTTGTGTGTGTGTAGCCGCCTGTTCCAGGATTACGTTCATGTTGGATTCGTTGTTATCGATCTCTTCCGCGTTAGAATATAATGTACTTCCTGTGTTTTAACCAGTTAGTTGTGTATGAAGTAAGCCTTACAAGTACTGCCTTCTCGTTAAGAAGAATTATAACTGGCTAGTGGTCTGACGATAAGCCAGTTAGATTTACTAACTCCTCTTATTATACCGAAGTCTATCAAGTCAGGCTTTTTGTTAATATCAGAAGGCCAATATGTAGGTTGACTGGGAGATATAAAGTCCAGTTTATTTTGACGTCACAGACCAATCAGCTTACTGGCCACTCTCTCTAAAATATTTGAGAAAATATTTTTAAGACGAATACTACCAGTGCTAGAGAAAAATAATATCATACCTGAATATCAATTTGGGTTCAGACATAAACATGGTACTCCTGAGCAATGTCATCGTATCATCGCCTATATTAGAGATACATTGGAAAACAAGAAATGTTGTTACGGGGCATTTTTAGACGTTCAGCAGGCATTCGACAGAGTTTGGCACGATGGTTTGCTTTACAAACTTAAAAAAATCCTACCTGGGCATATGTACGAGTATTTGGTCCTTAAATCCTACCTGACGCAGATATGTTTTTATGTCAGAGTAAATGAAGAACATTCCGATATTAATGAAATCGGGGCCAGAGTTCCACAAGGCAGCGTACTGGGTCCAGTTCTGTACACCATTTTTACTGCCGATATGCCCACAACGGAAGATGTATTAGTAGCGACATACGCAGAAGACCCAACAATACTAGCCTGTAGTTCATGTCCGGTAGAAGCTTCGTACTTCGTTAAAAACGAACAAATGGAACATCAGAATAAATGCTGAAAAATCTACTCACGTCACATTTACTATGAGAAATGGTAATTGTCCTAATTTATTAATAAATAATTGTGTTATTCCAAAATTACCAAGCGTCAAATACTTGGGGATTCACATTGACAGAAGGCTGACGTGGAAACCACACATAAAATCTAAGAAAGAACATTTAAACATAAAAACCCGGCGTCTATATTGGCTATTAGGTCCCAAATCTGAACTAAGTATACACAATAAAATTCTTATATACAAGACCATACTGAAACCTGTATGGACATATTGTATATAGCTTAGGTCAACTGCCAGTAATTCGAATATCGAAATTTTACAAAGATATCAGTCTAAAACGTTAAGGACTATACTTAAAGCTCCGTGATTCGTATCTAACAACATTATTCTAATGACTTAAACATTCCGATGGTGAAAGATCAAATAAGACGGTATGCAGAAAACTACCTTCAAAGATTAAGTGATCACTGCAACTCGCTGGCCATTTCATTGCTCGATGATACCAACGAAACAAGAAGATTGAAGTGCCACCACATCCTTGACCACCCATTCCGGAAGTATATGCTATGTATATAATAATTATAATTTATTTTAATGCTTTAAAATAGCTCATACACTTGTAAATTATTGTTATTTAATCGTAGGATACTCGTATATTGTTGTTCTCGTTGGAGCTCAACAATCTATGTTATTTGTAATATATGATTAAATTAGCTTATTGTCCTTAGTTGGACAGATTGTAAATAAAAACTTTGAGAAACAAAAAAATTGACGTCGCATTAGACATTTACACAGCTGGTTTCCCCTAGGGTTTGCTAAACGGGATCCCCAGTGTGTAAGTTTGGAATTGTAGTCACCAGCAGCAATAAAGTTGCGTCCGAGACCATTAAAAAAGTTCAGAAGTATATCTTCTGATATCGCTAACACCGGGGGAAATCTGGATGCGAATTGTTGTCGCCTAAAGGTAGTTTTGTGAGACTCATTCAGCGACTTCATTTTTCATTCGTTTATTAGAATACCAGTGCCCCTATGAGCCTTACCGTCGGGGTGGTGAGTACCATAAGATCTAAAATTAGGTATCTGAAAATTGTATTTGTCTGTAAGATTCGTTCCCGATAGTAGCATAATATCAATATTCTGCCGAGATAGGCACTCTGTCAGTTCGTGGCTATGTTGGTTCACACCGTTTGCGTTCCATGTACATATCTTAAGAGGGCCTATTTTTTGGTATAGTTGACATGAACATGTTATACTCTGTACCAGTTGATGTATCATTGATTCAGCGTTACCAAGTTGTTGCACTGGGGCATTAGGTGTATGCGCCCTTAGAACATTCGCGTATGTTATACCGTTTCCGTCGCTAGAGTAAAGTATGTTCGATGTCAATTATAGGGTTTGACGCGTTTAGGTTAGAAATGAATTTACGCTTCGCTTCTAGTCTGCTTAAGTTCTTTGTAAACCCTACAACCTCTGTAGTTTGCGGTATGTTGTTCCCTGCAATTGCTACACTTTTTCTGTTCTTGCGATTTGACTTTGCAGACGGATGATTGGTGTAGATCACCACATACAACACAAACGGTTGGCAAAGTGCAGTATGATTTGTGTGTCCTCTTGACAATTTTGGCTATGAACGGGAACATTTCTTTTGTGGGGTTCTTCAAGCGTAATTCTTCTATATAACAAATATTGAAGTTTGTATATAGGATGAACTTCATTTTTCTGTACTTTCCGCGAGTCAGGTTGAAGTTTGACTTTGAACATTGGTTGGGGAACCTTTTTCTTGTTAAGAACGTTAACCACGGAGTGAACGTTAAAATTCTCTTTTTCCAGTGCTCGTTTTATCAGGCCCTACAAATGATTCAATGCCTTTTAAGATTACCGCAATACCCTTACTACTCTTTAGACGATACGTGAAAAAAAATTTTATTTCTATCGTTAAAATAACTAGGAATAGCGCGAAAGCCGGTGCAAAACGTTGGTGGCTCTTCACCGTTCACAATTTTGCAATTTTTTTGTTTGTGTTACCTTTGGCAGGGCTGGATTTGCGCTTTATAGTAATGTAGCAATACATGCCTGTGTACCGCCTTAAATGATTTGTCGTTGTTTTCCTGTGTTCTTTCTATGTTCGCTGTGCTTACACCATTGTTTTTATTGTTGTTGCTAGCACTGCCTGGCGAGAGAGTTTTTTGTCTTAGTGGCGTTACCTCTCTCATTCCATTGTTTACATCCGCATTTATCGCGAAGTATGCATTCCGCGAACTTACACTGCAGAAAAAGTGTCTGCGTGAGACGATGGCTCATCAATCTGTGAGTTTGTTTAGCTGTGTGTGTGCCTTTTTTATTTTGGTTGTTTTGTTTCACTGTTTCTTACACAACTGGACTAGTTGTTCAACTTAAAATTTTATTTTGTCAAAAAACTGCCTGAATTCCTTACAAGTTAATACTTATAATGATTTCAAACAATTTTAGATAATTATTTTCCCGGCATTTAAGTTTATTTTTGCACTTTCCCTGCTCATTTTATTTTACGAGAATTAATTTCCGAGCGGAGTTCTTTTAACGACCGTTCTCTTCGCGCGCGGAGAGCTAATGGTTTCATGATTTAATAGAGCTCACAGACAGGGCGAAATGTAGTGAAGCGACCTATTGGCATGTGGAAGAACTGGTGCAGATGTCTTTTGTCAGCTCGTCAACTGAACTGTGCACCAAAAAACACGTTGCAGCAGCTTTGCATGGCATTCACCTGAACTATAATGTCTACGATGACTATGTTCCTATTTAAATAGAGGAACATGCAGAAGGTCATGAAGATCCGGAAATAAAACCGGCAAAAGATACAACCAGCTAGAATATAAAATACGTGAACAAATTATGCGCAACTTTATTTAATATAATAAAAAAACTTGCATATTAATGACACTTGTATATAAATAAAAACACAAAAAACTAACTAAAATCTGGAAAAGATTTTAATTATATGACTTCTTGACTAGATATAAAAAGGCACAGTTGAAAACATAATAGAAATAAATAAAAGTATAAGTCTTCTGTAGTATGTAAGATAATATATAAGTATTACCTAGTGCAATTGTATTTATAGCGTATAAGCGTGAACGCGCAACTATAAGTAGATTTAAGCTATTACATTACCATTGTGAATATCATATAGGAATAGAGCATAAGTGTAAACATTGTATAAGTATACGATTGTAATGCTCGTTTACGTTGGACGTTCGTATACACTGCTGAAGGGCATTATTAGCTAAAGCAGAGAGTGGAGAAAACATTCACAAGTTACAACTCAAAAACGACAGACGTAACCGGGCATCCTCAAACGTTCAATATATAAAATATTAAATAAATGAACATAAGTTATAATCACTACAACTATCAGAAGTGAGCCTTCCCAAATGAAATAAAAAAATGATTGACGAATTAGAGTTTTTAGAAGAAATTTCATTAACAATGCTTCAAGTGATGTGCACAAATTTGTGTTTGTCTTCGGTTGGTATCAAAAGGCAGCTGGTGACACGATTAAAGGATGTGCCGGAAGAATTACAAAAAGTTTAAAGTGAGGCGAACACCTAAATCGATGTGACCTTGTACAAAAATTAGAGCAACAAATCGAAAATGAAGTGTTAGAAATGTACAGTGCATAGAAAATATACTGAAACAAAAATTGCAGAAAGATGAAACCGTTATGATCGACAAAAATTTGGAAAAGAATATCGAAGCAAAGGAAGAATACAAATTGCCGAGCGAACAAAGTGTGCACACAGGCTTACAAAAACATGTGTGTGACAACATTGACAAACACAGAGTACAGAACTATTAACGGAATGAAATAATTTGAGCCGACGACAGCAGTGCTTTCCCTACAATAGAAGCGCGGCTTAGAGAGAGGGAACTCGACCTCATTAAAAGGGAAAACGACTTACTAAAACGCGAAAGAGAAACCTTACGAAGAGAAAATTAACTACTCAAAAAATTCGGCCAGTGAAGTTTCACTCAACATAATTAGCAACTTTGTTTGGGATTACGACGAAAGTTATGTTGGTAATTTTTGGGTAACACAACAACGCGATATTCAATCAACATACAAAATTACTAGATCAGGCACTGTTTAACACACCATAGTTTTGCAGCTCAATATTTAAAAAAAAAAAATTATTTCATTTTTTCACATGCAATTTTGCATAAAAGCTTTAGAATTTCTCATCTCTGTAAGCAAGCATCGAAAAAGATCATTTGTGGTGAGTCCTAGTGCAGTTTTTCTAAATTTCTTGTTATTTTTTTTTAAATTGTTATTTGAATCTTCTGTGATTGTTGTGAACTTTTAAAGATGTTCTTCATTAATTTGAATTTGCTTTTCAAGTAGCCTAATTTGTTTTGGCTCCCGACGTCTTTGCAAATTATGCTGTGTGTCCACTCAGACACACTCTTACATGGCGGTCCTAAATTGTTAAGCTCTACTTGCAAGGAGTCCCAAAACAGCAACACATCATCTGGAGGTTTCTTTGTCATGTTTTGGGAATGCCGGCATTTCGCTTCGTATTCTCTACCATGGCAGAGAATAAAGAACGATTTGTCGTACGCTGCGTAAAAAATAAATAGTCATCTAATGCGTTCCTATATTTCATTTTCTCTTCTTACCTTTCAGCTTCCATAAAAAAGACACAAAAAAATGTTTGCATTCGCAAAAAAATCGTCCACTCGCAAACAAATTCAACAAATTACTTGATCCGCAGCTTATCCGCAACAATTTTCTGTCGGATATTTATCGGATCCATTTGTTTGAGAAGTGAATCACTTGCGGTATACATAAAAAGCATTTTCCGAAGCGGCCTTACCGACGCTTTACTTAGATCCAAAATAGTCATCTGCGGAAAAAATCCGATCCACAGCCATCCGTCGGCGTACAAAATACACACGAATATCTACCAAGTTATCGTATATACGGTGAACGAAAAGATTTGTTGGCTTAAATAAATGTTTTATTCTTCCGGAAGTTCCGGGGTCACAGAATTCGAAAAAATACCACAATCCCGGAAAAAGAAAAACTTTAATAAGGAGTGTTAATTTTTGAGTCTATCCCGACACAATATAGCGTTCCTCCCGTATGGAAATTATTTCATTTAAACAATTTAGTTTGTTGTTTTGTTTTTGTTTACGTTCATTCGGACTTTTATCAATATTATGACTTGAATATTTTTTTTTGGTTCGAGACCTTTGTAGTTTCTTTTTCAGAATCAACGTGAAAATTGGTGGAATGTATTGACTAGGTTGCAAGGCAGACTGCCTAGATATTTCTCAACCCGTCAAAAGTTTTCTTCAGCAATCAAAGCTTTCTTCGGAAAGCAGCACTAACATTATTGCCCTACTAGTTAGTAGCGGTGGTTTTCACAGTGTGCCCCTAAAGAAAGGCAATATACATGAAACCATACACCATACCATACACCGAAAAGGGATTTCGCGCTATTTCAGCATACTTTAACGATAAAAAAAAAATTGTTCACCTATCGCTTAAAGAGCGGTAAAGGTATTGCAGAAATATAATCGTACTTAGAATCCGCAGCTTATCCGCAACAATTTTCTGTCGGATATTTATCGGATCCATTTGTTTGAGAAGTGAATCACTTGCGGTATACATAAAAAGCATTTTCCGAAGCGGCCTTACCGACGCTTTACTTAGATCCAAAATAGTCATCTGCGGTCGGCGTACATAATACACACGAATATCTACCAAGTTATCGTATATACGGTGAACGAAAAGATTTGTTGGCTTAAATAAATGTTTTATTCTTCCGGAAGTTCCGGGGTCACAGAATTCGAAAAAATACCACAATCCCGGAAAAAGAAAAACTTTAATAAGGAGTGTTAATTTTTGAGTCTATCCCGACACAATATAGCGTTCCTCCCGTATGGAAATTATTTCATTTAAACAATTTAGTTTGTTGTTTTTTTTTTGTTTACGTTCATTCGGACTTTACTCAATATTATGACTTGAATATTTTTTTTTTTTGGTTCGAGACCTTTGTAGTTTCTTTTTCAGAATCAACGTGAAAATTGGTGGAATGTATTGACTAGGTTGCAAGGCAGACTGCCTAGATATTTCTCAACCCGTCAAAAGTTTTCTTCAGCAATCAAAGCTTTCTTCGGCTACAAATCAGATGACTTATACGGGATCTCATATGAATAAATGATTATTAACCTTTGCGTAAAATTTTCGAACTGTGAGTAGATCTATCTTCACAGCGCACTATCATTTCCACCGATTCTGTCTCGCATGGGCTTTCGTTGCAAAAACACAGTGTGTGTGTGTTGTAGCCGAAGTAATCGTTGCCAAAGTCTGCTGAAGAAAAACCTAAGCGGGTTTAGAAACAGCTGCACAGTCTGCCTAGCAACCTAGTCAATACATATCACAATTTTTACTTTGATGCTGAAAAAGAAAAAAACATAGGTCTCGATCCAGAATAAAAGGTCAAAGCAAGTTAGTTTGCTTAAAATGGAGAGAAAGCAGATTGGATGGCGAAGAGAACGGTCGCAAAAAAAATTAACTTTTCGAAATTAATTTAAAAAAAATTGAAAGTGCGAAAGGACGCTTAGATATCGGCAACAGATCTATCTATTATTGTTTGAAGTCGTTATAAGTGTTAAACTGCAAGGGATTCAAACAATTTAAGACAACAATTTTAAATTTTATATCAAAGAAATTGTGTAATAAACCATTGCGACAAGGCATCCAATATATAAAAGGCGCACGCACTTACACACAGTTAAACAAACACACATATTGGTGAGCCATCGCAGCCATCGATCCAACGCAGACATTCTTTGCGCAGTGTAAGTTCGTCAAATGCATACTTCGCTATAAATGCTGACGTATGCAATGGAATGAGAGAAGAAGTGTCAAAAAGACAAAAACCTCTCACCCAGCAGTGCTACAACATCAACAAAAAAGAAAGTGTAAACATAGAGAACATAGAAAACACACATCAAAACAAAGAATGACACAAGACAAGGCGGTACAGACTGTCATGGATCGCTGCATTACAATAAAGCTTAAATCAATCCCCGCAAAAGGCAACATAAACAAAAAAAGTTCCAATACCGCGAATAGTGAAGAAGCAAGTACAATTATTAACGGTTTGCATTAATCAGCGGTGAAGAATCTCATCCTTTCGCTTCAGAAACTGCTACAAATGTAAGGTTGCCTTCCACATACCTTCGGGAAAGCAGCACTAACATTATTGCCCTACTAGTTAGTAGCGGTGGTTTTCACAGTGTGCCCCTAAAGAAAGGCAATATACATGAAACCATACACCATACCATACACCGAAAAGGGATTTCGCGCTATTTCAGCATACTTTAACGATAAAAAAAAATTGTTCACCTATCGCTTAAAGAGCGGTAAAGGTATTGCAGAAATATAATCGTACTTAGAACCTGAATCCGTAAAGAGAAAGTTTTTATATACAATCACCCAATATAAGCTCCAGTATTTTTTATATAGGAGAATTAGCGTTAAAGAACCGCACAAAAGAAATAGTCCCGTTCAATGACAAAATTATCAAGAGTTCCAACACACAATCGTATTGTACATTGCCAACCGTTTGCGTTGTATGTAGTGATCTACACCAATCGTTTGTGTGTAATGTGAAATCGCAAAAGCAAAAAAAAGTGTACCAACTGCAGGGAACAGCATACTGCAAACTACAGAGGTTGTAGCAGAGAAGCGTAAATCCATTTCTAACCGCAGCGCGCCGAACCCTATAATTGACACCCAACAAACCCCAGTTTGTTCTAACAACGAAAACGGTACAACAAACGGGCGCATACACCTAATGCCTCTGTGCAACAATTGTATAACGCTGAAACAATGATTCAACAGTTTGTACAGGGTATAAACTTGTCTACTATGAAATCAGTGATGCACGACTTCATGCGTAACCAAAAACAGTTAGTTCAAGTTCAACTTCGCAAAAAATAGGCCCCCTTATCGTATCCAGAGTCGAGATGGTTCTCTAACTATTTCAGCAATATATTTCCCCCCGCGGTTCGCGATATCAGAAGATATACTCATGAACTTTTTCAATGTCCTCAGACGCAACTTTCTTTCTGGTGACTACAACGCCAAACATACGCACTGGGGATCCCGTCTAGCAAATGCTAGAGGAAACCAGCTGTACAGGTACATAATGCGGCGGAAAAATGAATAAGACTTTATATCGCCTGGTTGACCAACATACTGGTCTACATACCTTAACAAGAAACCCAACTTAATTGATTTTGGTTTAATAAGAGGAATTAGCAAATCGAACCTGTCCGCTTGTACTTGTCCCGACTTATCGTCAGACCATTCACCTGTCACATTACTTCTCCAGATAGGTTTTATGACTTGGTTGATTGCCTGCCAATCAGTCAATTTAGGTTTCTAATACGTACATTAATTTCTTCGTTTTTCATTTTTACGTGTTCTTTCCAATTATGTTTTGCATCAAGTGTCATCCAAGAAAAGGTACTATTTTGATAAGGAACTATTAGGTCATTCATATGTATAGGAGCATATGTGGTATTATTGTATGTGAAGTTTACATGGACACTTTTTGATCATTTAAACTTATTCGCCATGTTTTCGTCCAATTTAGCACCAGGTTGATTGCTATTTGGAGAGAAGAGGCTGTATCAGTTGCACTTGATCCCACGCTAAGAATAGCGGTGTCATCTGCGTAGGTAGCTATAACTGTATTTGGCGTGTGTGGTGTATCGTAGATAAACAAGAGATATAAAAGTGGTCCTAGGATACTTCCCTGAGGAGCTCCTGCTTTAATTTTTCGATTACTCGTATTAGAAAGATGATTTCCAATATTAACTCTAAAGTAACGATCTTTGAGATACGAAACAATAATTTGGCAGAAATTTTACAAATAATCGTGTCATCCGCTGACGGATGCACTGCGAAACGGATAGACTCGATCCGCATTCGAATCACTTCCTAAGGAAAATGGAAATGCATTAAACTGTCAAATTGCCATTTTGCAAAACAAAAGTTAAGTAAAATGAATTCATAAATTTTATATATAAGAAAAGAGTACTTTGTCCGGAATGGATAACATTAAATATTTCCGTCGAAGAAAAAAAGCGCGTGCTTTTTATTTTGCGAAAAGTCTCGCATTCCAAGCATTGTTATGTGCGTTGATGGGACTCACGTGATATTATTAAGCCAAGTGAAGGGGCTGTAAGTGAGGCTGTAAACCCGAAAAGGGTTTTACAGCCTATGTGACAGTGTGCCCCTAAAGAAAGGCAATATACATGAAACCATACACCATACCATACACCGAAAAGGGATTTCGCGCTATTTCAGCATACTTTAACGATAAAAAAAAATTGTTCACCTATCGCTTAAAGAGCGGTAAAGGTATTGCAGAAATATAATCGTACTTAGAACCTGAATCCGTAAAGAGAAAGTTTTTATATACAATCACCCAATATAAGCTCCAGTATTTTTTATATAGGAGAATTAGCGTTAAAGAACCGCACAAAAGAAATAGTCCCGTTCAATGACAAAATTATCAAGAGTTCCAACACACAATCGTATTGTACATTGCCAACCGTTTGCGTTGTATGTAGTGATCTACACCAATCGTTTGTGTGTAATGTGAAATCGCAAAAGCAAAAAAAAGTGTACCAACTGCAGGGAACAGCATACTGCAAACTACAGAGGTTGTAGCAGAGAAGCGTAAATCCATTTCTAACCGCAGCGCGCCGAACCCTATAATTGACACCCAACAAACCCCAGTTTGTTCTAACAACGAAAACGGTACAACAAACGGGCGCATACACCTAATGCCTCTGTGCAACAATTGTATAACGCTGAAACAATGATTCAACAGTTTGTACAGGGTATAAACTTGTCTACTATGAAATCAGTGATGCACGACTTCATGCGTAACCAAAAACAGTTAGTTCAAGTTCAACTTCGCAAAAAATAGGCCCCCTTATCGTATCCAGAGTCGAGATGGTTCTCTAACTATTTCAGCAATATATTTCCCCCCGCGGTTCGCGATATCAGAAGATATACTCATGAACTTTTTCAATGTCCTCAGACGCAACTTTCTTTCTGGTGACTACAACGCCAAACATACGCACTGGGGATCCCGTCTAGCAAATGCTAGAGGAAACCAGCTGTACAGGTACATAATGCGGCGGAAAAATGAATAAGACTTTATATCGCCTGGTTGACCAACATACTGGTCTACATACCTTAACAAGAAACCCAACTTAATTGATTTTGGTTTAATAAGAGGAATTAGCAAATCGAACCTGTCCGCTTGTACTTGTCCCGACTTATCGTCAGACCATTCACCTGTCACATTACTTCTCCAGATAGGTTTTATGACTTGGTTGATTGCCTGTCAATCAGTCAATTTAGGTTTCTAATACGTACATTAATTTCTTCGTTTTTCATTTTTACGTGTTCTTTCCAATTATGTTTTGCATCAAGTGTCATCCAAGAAAAGGTACTATTTTGATAAGGAACTATTAGGTCATTCATATGTATAGGAGCATATGTGGTATTATTGTATGTGAAGTTTACATGGACACTTTTTGATTATTTAAACTTATTCGCCATGTTTTCGTCCAATTTAGCACCAGGTTGATTGCTATTTGGAGAGAAGAGGCTGTATCAGTTGCACTTGATCCCACGCTAAGAATAGCGGTGTCATCTGCGTAGGTAGCTATAACTGTATTTGGCGTGTGTGGTGTATCGTAGATAAACAAGAGATATAAAAGTGGTCCTAGGATACTTCCCTGAGGAGCTCCTGCTTTAATTTTTCGATTACTCGTATTAGAAAGATGATTTCCAATATTAACTCTAAAGTAACGATCTTTGAGATACGAAACAATAATTTGGCAGAAATTTTACAAATAATCGTGTCATCCGCTGACGGATGCACTGCGAAACGGATAGACTCGATCCGCATTCGAATCACTTCCTAAGGAAAATGGAAATGCATTAAACTGTCAAATTGCCATTTTGCAAAACAAAAGTTAAGTAAAATGAATTCATAAATTTTATATATAAGAAAAGAGTACTTTGTCCGGAATGGATAACATTAAATATTTCCGTCGAAGAAAAAAAGCGCGTGCTTTTTATTTTGCGAAAAGTCTCGCATTCCAAGCATTGTTATGTGCGTTGATGGGACTCACGTGATATTATTAAGCCAAGTGAAGGGGCTGTAAGTGAGGCTGTAAACCCGAAAAGGGTTTTACAGCCTATGTGACAGTGTGCCCCTAAAGAAAGGCAATATACATGAAACTATACACCATACCATACACCGAAAAGGGATTTCGCGCTATTTCAGCATACTTTAACGATAAAAAAAAATTGTTCACCTATCGCTTAAAGAGCGGTAAAGGTATTGCAGAAATATAATCGTACTTAGAACCTGAATCCGTAAAGAGAAAGTTTTTATATACAATCACCCAATATAAGCTCCAGTATTTTTTATATAGGAGAATTAGCGTTAAAGAACCGCACAAAAGAAATAGTCCCGTTCAATGACAAAATTATCAAGAGTTCCAACACACAATCGTATTGTACATTGCCAACCGTTTGCGTTGTATGTAGTGATCTACACCAATCGTTTGTGTGTAATGTGAAATCGCAAAAGCAAAAAAAAGTGTACCAACTGCAGGGAACAGCATACTGCAAACTACAGAGGTTGTAGCAGAGAAGCGTAAATCCATTTCTAACCGCAGCGCGCCGAACCCTATAATTGACACCCAACAAACCCCAGTTTGTTCTAACAACGAAAACGGTACAACAAACGGGCGCATACACCTAATGCCTCTGTGCAACAATTGTATAACGCTGAAACAATGATTCAACAGTTTGTACAGGGTATAAACTTGTCTACTATGAAATCAGTGATGCACGACTTCATGCGTAACCAAAAACAGTTAGTTCAAGTTCAACTTCGCAAAAAATAGGCCCCCTTATCGTATCCAGAGTCGAGATGGTTCTCTAACTATTTCAGCAATATATTTCCCCCCGCGGTTCGCGATATCAGAAGATATACTCATGAACTTTTTCAATGTCCTCAGACGCAACTTTCTTTCTGGTGACTACAACGCCAAACATACGCACTGGGGATCCCGTCTAGCAAATGCTAGAGGAAACCAGCTGTACAGGTACATAATGCGGCGGAAAAATGAATAAGACTTTATATCGCCTGGTTGACCAACATACTGGTCTACATACCTTAACAAGAAACCCAACTTAATTGATTTTGGTTTAATAAGAGGAATTAGCAAATCGAACCTGTCCGCTTGTACTTGTCCCGACTTATCGTCAGACCATTCACCTGTCACATTACTTCTCCAGATAGGTTTTATGACTTGGTTGATTGCCTACCAATCAGTCAATTTAGGTTTCTAATACGTACATTAATTTCTTCGTTTTTCATTTTTACGTGTTCTTTCCAATTATGTTTTGCATCAAGTGTCATCCAAGAAAAGGTACTATTTTGATAAGGAACTATTAGGTCATTCATATGTATAGGAGCATATGTGGTATTATTGTATGTGAAGTTTACATGGACACTTTTTGATCATTTAAACTTATTCGCCATGTTTTCGTCCAATTTAGCACCAGGTTGATTGCTATTTGGAGAGAAGAGGCTGTATCAGTTGCACTTGATCCCACGCTAAGAATAGCGGTGTCATCTGCGTAGGTAGCTATAACTGTATTTGGCGTGTGTGGTGTATCGTAGATAAACAAGAGATATAAAAGTGGTCCTAGGATACTTCCCTGAGGAGCTCCTGCTTTAATTTTTCGATTACTCGTATTAGAAAGATGATTTCCAATATTAACTCTAAAGTAACGATCTTTGAGATACGAAACAATAATTTGGCAGAAATTTTACAAATAATCGTGTCATCCGCTGACGGATGCACTGCGAAACGGATAGACTCGATCCGCATTCGAATCACTTCCTAAGGAAAATGGAAATGCATTAAACTGTCAAATTGCCATTTTGCAAAACAAAAGTTAAGTAAAATGAATTCATAAATTTTATATATAAGAAAAGAGTACTTTGTCCGGAATGGATAACATTAAATATTTCCGTCGAAGAAAAAAAGCGCGTGCTTTTTATTTTGCGAAAAGTCTCGCATTCCAAGCATTGTTATGTGCGTTGATGGGACTCACGTGATATTATTAAGCCAAGTGAAGGGGCTGTAAGTGAGGCTGTAAACCCGAAAAGGGTTTTACAGCCTATGTGATGATCGTAAGTATTAGTTTTACAAATACAACGTATTCTGTTTTGAATTTCTTTGTCGTAGATATGTAAACAAAGCATACGATGCATTGACGCAAGGTATCCTGGTTCAGCTAATGATTCGTTTATATGAAAAAATAGCGATGCTAACGAATACTTCAAAGAACAATTTGATAAAGGAGATACGAGTATACGCATCTTAGATAAGAAACCTTAACGATAAATTAAAAACTTCTCTTCTAAACATAACCATTTTAAAGGAGACTCAGGGTATCCTATTTCACCCTGGCTTATTACTCCATATCGCAGCGCGCGCTATAATAATCCTAAAACCAGATTTAATAGAGCTCACAGACAGGGCGAAATGTAGTGGAGCGACCTATTGGCATGTGGAAGAACTGGTGCAGATGTCTTTTGTCCGCTGGTCAACTGAACTATGCACCAAACAAATGCGTTGCAGCAGCTTTGCATAACATTCACCTGCACTATAATGTCTACGATGACTATGTTCCTGTTAAAATAGAGGAAAATGCAGAAGATCTTGAAGATTCGGAAATTAAACCAGCGATAGATACAACCAGCTAGAAAATAAAATACGTGATCAAATTTTGCGCAGCTTTGTATATAATCTAAAAAAGATTTTAATTATAAGTCTTTTTGACAAGATTTATAAAAAAGCACAGTTGAAAACATAATAGAAAAAAATAATATGTCTTCTTGACTAAAGTAGGCACAGTTTAATAATATAGTATACTAGTTTTTGCAGCTCAATATCTAAAATTATTGGTTTTATTTTAATTTTTTCACATGCAATTTTTTGCATAAATGCATTAAGATTTCTCATCTCTGTAAGCAAGCTTCGGAAAAGATCTTTTGTGGTTTTTAAGTCCATGTGCAGCTTTTCTACATTTCTAGAGATTTTTTTAAATTGTTATTTGAATCTTCTGTGAGTGTTGTAAACTTTTAAAGATGTTCTTCATTAATTTGAATTTGCGTTTCAAGAAGCCTAACTTGTTTCGGCTCCCGACTTATTTGCAAATTAAGCAGTGTGTCCACTCTTACATGGTGGTCCTAAATTGTTAAGTTATAATTGCAAGGAGTCCTAAAACAGCAAAATATCATCAAAAGGTTTCTTTGTCATGTTTTTGGCAATGTCGGCATTTCGCTTCTTATTCTCTAACATTGCAGAGAATTGAGAACGATTTGTCGTACGATACCTACAAAACAAAAAATCATCTAATGCGTTCCTATATTTCATTTTTTCATCTTACCTTTTAGCTTCCATAAAAAAGACACACAAAAATGTTTGTATTCGCAAAAAAAATCCTCCACTCGCAAACAAATTCAACAAATTACTTGATCCGCAATTTATCCACAACAATTTGCTGTAGGATATTTATTGGATTCATTGTTTGAGAAGTGAATTACTTGCGGTATACATAATAGGCATTTTCCGAAAGCGGCCTTACCGACGCTTTATTTCAATCCAAAATAGTCAACTCACACAAATATGTACCAAGTTAATTTTTCTATCCTCAAAATTGTTTATTTGTAGCGTATGTACATATATATGTTATTATATATACGCTGAACGAAAAGATTTGTTGGTTTAAATAAATGTTTTATTCGTCCGGAAGTTCCGGGGGTCTCAGAATTCGAAAAAATACCACAATCCCGGAAAAAGAAAAACTTTAATAAGCAGCGTTAAATTTTGAGTCTATGGAAATTGTTTCGTTTAAACAGTTTAGTTTGTTTTTTTTTTTGATTACATTCATTCGGTCCTTTATCAATATTATGACTTGAAGAGTTTTTATTCTGGTTCGAGACCTTTGTTGTTTCTTTTTCAGCATCAAAGTAAAAATTGTGATATGTATTGACTAGGTTGCTAGGCAGACTGTACAGCTGTTTCTAAGCCCGTCAAGGGTTTTCATCAGCAGTCTTTGTCAACGATTTCTTCGGCTACAAATCAGACGACTTATATGGGAGTATCATATGAATTTATAAGAATTAACCTTTGCGTAAAATCTTCGAACTGTGAGCTATCTTCATAGCGCAATATTATTTCCACCGATTTTGTGTTGCATGGGCTTTCGTTGAAAACCACAGATGCATAAACACAGTGTGAGAGTTTTGTGTTGTAGCCGAAGTAGTCGTTGCCAAAGACTGCTGAAGAAAAAAATTGGCTTGGAAACAGCTGTACAGTGTGCCTAGCAACCTAGTCAATACATATCACAATTTTTACTTTGAGGCTGTAAAAGAAACAACAAAGGTCTCGAACCAGAATAAAAAGTCATAACAAGAAAAAGTCATAGCAATTTAGTTTGTTTAAAATAGAGAGAAGGCAGATAGGAAGGCGAAGAGAACGTTCGCAAAAAAATTAACTCTTCGAAATTAATAAAATAATTTAAAATAAACATGGAAAGTGCAAAAGGGCGCTTAGAAATCGGCAACAGATCTATCTAGGATGTTTTGAAGTCGTTATAAGTATTAATTTGTAAGGGATTCAAACAATTTAAGACAAAAATTTGAAATTTTATATTAAAGAAATTGTGTAATAAACCATTGCGACAAGGCATCTAAAATATAAAAGGCGCACACAATTAAACACAGTTAAACAAAAAAAAACAGATTGATGAACCATCGTCTCACTCAAGAGCTAGAGCAACGCAGACACTCTTTCTGCAGTGTAAGTTTGTCAATGCAAACTTCGCATTAAATCCTGACATAAGCAATGGAATGAGAGAAGTAATCACAAAGACAAAAACCTCTCACCCAGCAGTGCTAACAACATCAATAAAAAAAAGAATATGTAAACACATAGAACATAGGAAACACACATCAAAACAACGAACTGACACAAGACAAGGCGGTACAGACAGTCATGGATCGGCAACATAAACAAAAAAAGTTGCAATACTGCGAAAAGTGAAGAAGCAAGTACAATTAATAAAAGGTTTGCATTAATCAGCGATGAAGAATCTCATCATTTCACTTCAGCAACTGCTACAAACGCAAGGCAATGCCTTTGGGAAAGCAGCACTAACGAATTGGTAAATATTATTGTCCTTCTATTTGGTAGCGGTTGTTTTCACAGTGTGCACCTAAAGTTGGTAGCGGTGGTTTTCACAGTGTGCCCATTGTGGCAATATACATGAAACCAAAATACAGGCATACACCGAAAAGGGATTTTTTCAGCATACTTTAACGATAGCAAAAAAAAACTCATACTTAGATTCTGAATCGGTAAAAAGAAAGTTTTAATGTACAATCCGAGGTCAACTTATTAAATAACAAAACAGTTTCCCAATCAATGAATAAGTTTAAACTCGAACCCGATACTTAAGATAAATTAAGTTCACCCAACATAAACTCCAGAGAATTAGTGTTGAAGAACCGCATAAAAGAAATGGCCCCGTTCAATGACATAATTGTCAAGAGTTCGTACATATATAATCGTATTGTACATTGTTAACCGTTTGCGTTGTATGTGGTGATCTACACCAATCGTTTGTGAGTTAAGTCAAATCGCAAGAGAAAAAAAGTGTAGCAACTGCGGGAACAGCATACTACAAACTACAGAGGTTGTTGGAGTTTACAAAGAACTCAGGCAGAAACTAGAAGAGAAGCGTAAATCCATTCCTAACCGCAGCGCGCCGAACACTATAATAGACATGCAACAAAACCCAGTTTACGCTAACAACGAAAACGGTACAACAAACGGGCGCATACACCTAGTGCCCCTGTGCAACAATTTTATAACGCTGAACCAATGATTCAACAACTTGTACAGAGTATGAACTTGTCTACTATGCAATCAATGATACAAGACGTAACCAAAATACTTACAATAACAGGGAAATGGAGCTCTTTGGAAACGAGATACGTAAGTTTCGCCGCGAATGGCAGAGAAATAGATCACCAGGGGCGAGACTTAGACTGGCTGACACGACAAAGAGTACTCTTAAAAACGAGTCTGGCACTTTGGTTTGATCAGCAAAATATGTAAGTATTTACCGGCGAATATACATCGTCTCCTTAAGTCTTACTTAGAAAACCGCAGATTCAGAGTCATATATGGGCAAAACACCACCGACGTCCGCGAAATACCAGCTGGTGTCCCACAGGGCAGTGTCCTGGTCCGGCCCTGTATCATCTGTTTACCGCAGATACTTTTGCCGATGAAACTGCTATAGAACTCACACTGGACTGGAGGATAAAGGTCAACGAGACAAATTGCACTCAGGTAACTTTGACACTGAACTTAAGCACATCTCCGACATTGAAATTAAACAATATCCCATTTTCTCTATCCGATAGCGTTACATACCTGGCTCGACGACTAACATGGAGAAGTCACATAGAAGCCGAGAAGACCTAGCTGAAGCTCAAGTTGTGCCAACTACACTGGCTCCTCAACGCAAACTCAAAACTGAGTCTTGAATACAAGATTTTGATATACAATAGTGTTATCAAACCTATCTGGCTATACAGTGTCCAGCTATGGGGAAAACAAGTTCAAGCAACTTTGACAAGATTCAGAGAGTTCAATCGAAAACATTGCGGTTGATCACCGGTACATGAGGAATGAAAACATCCACCGAGATCTAAAAATACCCTCGTCAAAAATGCAATTCTTGATAACAAGATGATGAACAAGAGAAGCTCGTACGACACAGTAACATATTAGCTAGACAGTTACTAGGTTGGCGTAGGCAGCACTAAGTGTTGCTGACTCCATCTGACATTTCCATTGGAACGTTTGATATTTTTTAAGGATAAACGTACTCAAAACGTTTTGACGTACGACCATCATTTGTGTTGCTTACAGTGACTTGAAAAGATGAAATTAACTCGTGAACATTTTCTTGCGATTATTTTTCACAACTTTTGACGTGGACAAGAGTGTATCGATGAACTTAAATCTTTGTATGACGATGAAGCACCTCGTGTCGATTGGTGCAAAACAATTTTGAAAAATTTCGATAGCGGTGCTTCAAAAGACGTTTATAAGATCGTCACAGCTGACGAATAATAGATCTATGCGTATGAGCCCGAAACAAAACAGCAATTGACCGAGCCAAATCCAACGAATGTTGTTCGTCGAAGAAGCACTTCGAATCAAATGGTCGCCTGTTTTTTCGGCAAAACTGGTCATTTGGCGACTATTTCGCTTGAGCAACGCAGGACGGTCAATTCTGAGTAGTACGCAAGACCTGAGGTCTTCGTAGAAATTCAAAAAACGAACAAGAGAAGACGAATCATTTCGACGAATCATTTCGTCTTCTTAAGTCTTACTTAGAAATCTATGCGTATGAGCCCGAAACAAAACAGCAATTGACCGAGCCAAATACAAGGAATGTTGTTCGTGGAAGAAGCACTTCGAATCAAATGGTCGCCTGTTTCTTCGGCAAAACTGGTAATTTTCGTGCGACTATTTCGCTTGAGCAACGCAGGACGGTCAATTCTGAGTAGTACACAAGTCCTGAGGTCTTCGTAGAAATTCAAAAAACGAACAAGAGAAGACGAATCATTGTGCACCATCGCAATGCGAGCTCTCACACATCTGCTGAAACCAGCGCCTTTTTGACCGGCCAAAACGTCGAATTAATGGGTCATCCGCCGTCCAGACTTGACGAATGGGAGGTGTCTCAATCGGAGTGGAAAAAGTGCTTCGACAATTGGTTTGAGCGCATGCAAAAGTGTATAAATCATGCTGGAGAATACTTTGAAAAACAAAAATATTCATAGCAGCTCTTATGTCCTCCAAGCACGTCAAGACTTTGGAGAAATGAACGCCAGGTATTCTGATGTATACCTGCGAGTCTCTCGACACAGTTTATCGCGAACACACGCGCGCAAATAACTGTGTAGAATTCCCATTTCTAATTCACGAGGTTTTAACCAAACGAGGTTTAAATGCTCTGCAGTCAAAACGGAATTATCTGATCATAGAGGTCTCAACCTCTATTTCACAAGGTTGAAACCAAATCTGGTTTCTAATTCTCAGTTATGTAGACGCTTAAAGGCCTACAGTAGTAGTAGTACAATACTGCGCATACGACTATAAATCAAGAGTTTTATTAAACTAGAGTTCTCCACACTACAAGCCTAGAGTTCTTTACTCTACAATCATAAATGTCAAACTAATACAGTTAACATACCACAGTGAACAAATTACTACAAATCCTGCCAAAAAGATGCAGAGAACCGCATAACACGGAAACACATGTCAGGTTTTTCTATTGAATTTTACTTTCAGATTCGTATACTAATTGTTAGGCTCATCCGGAGTAGATCTAATAATATCAAAAAAGCTTTAATAAAAAAAATTGTGTTATTTCTGTAAAACTGTAATAGTTACCACTTCTAGTACAGCTGCAATTTTGCAAAATAATAAAAAAAAACGTGGAAGCTTGGCCAGTACGAAACATGTGTATATTAAAATATTAACTTTATTTATACATAGGGGCGTTTCATATAATTATTAAAATGGAAACAAATACAAAATAAACAAGTTATTAAGGTTCATTACGAGTCACTTCTATTCTTCTTTTAGGCAAGAATTCTTCGAGCTCGGAATCCTCAATCTCACAAAGATGCACTGATAGATTGCTGCTGTACGGGCTTTTGCGACATATGTAAATATCTTCTGACGTTACTGCAAATAAATAAAGATAAAAAAGAAAATAAGCAATGTAATATTTATGTAAAAATTTGGACATATTCAACTAAGTTTTAAGCGGCATGTGCGTAGACATGCCTACAGAGGATGGAGTGGCTTTAACTCCGACGAAAATATTTTAATTGTTTTATTACTCATATTTTGTTTTGCATAATTTTAAACTTTACATAAGGATTTAATGCTGGGTAAAAAATATGTGGGACCGATGCACCGTTTCCGCGCAGTTAATTTTGTCGTTAAGATGTATAGGGCATTGTTTTAAAATTGTACTAACTTTGGACATAGTTAAGAAAATTTTTTGTTGGAAGAATTTTAAAGTAAACAAGTATAATTTTCTTAAATGGCGGCAACTTTACAAGTTTCGGATTTTTTTTAACAAAATCTTAAGATAATCTTTAACTTAACTAGACTTTATTTCGCTGTTAATCTACATAGTCAATATATATACAGGATATGTTTGAAATTGTAGTTTGTAATCTAACAGCAAGATTTGAAGATCGAAACAGATCTTCATGGTACGCTATATTAAGGAAATTGCAAAATTAATTCCTTCTACAGCGTATTTTGTAAAGTTGCTAGAAGTTCTTAACATTATAGTTCTTTTAATGCTATAAAAGAGGTTTTCCTTAACTTTTCGTCTAATTTGTATCAAAATGACAAATTTGTATGTAATCTATAAAAAAAGGCTAATATTTGCAGCAATACTTTTTTTTGGTTATAACTCAAGATTTTTAAAACATAAAAATTAAAATTTAAAAAAAAAAGTTAAACTGATTAAAAATTTATGATACACAGCCTTTCTAATGTTAGGCTTTTGTTGTAATTCGTCTCGCTTTCCATAACTCTCACTCTCTCCAGTTCACAGTGATGCTGTTCAGATATACATATAGTACTACATCAGATTATACTACATCAACATTTTCCATATTCTCAACCGGGGACTTCATCTTCAAGAGGAGTTTTTAACGTGTAGATCCTATAGTTCGTCTTTTTAATACAATCGGCCTTTTCCAGACGTTCAGACAATTTTGTGATATATCTTACTTATTTAAAAAGTGTTGCAGTGTCTTTATCCGTTGTCCTGGTTACGTTCCTTTTTATCAAGTTGTTAATAGTTGAATTGGGGAAACTGTTTTGTTGTAGATTTTTTCTTTTTTTCTTAATATTTTCGTTGTGAAGATCCTCGCCACTTCTGTTCAATACTCGATTTATGAAATTGGAAGCCGTTAGTTTAGGATGCTTCGAGTGGAAGTTGATTAGTCTGCCTGGGCTTGTTGGTTTTTGATACCAATCAATTAATATATTATTTCCCTATCTCATTACAAGGGTATACGGAAATCTGTTATTGTTAATTTTCCCATTGTTAATTTTATGTTTGGGTTGAACAATTGAATTTCGTCAGTATTTGGTTTATTGTGCTTGTTTTAACTATTCCAAAAAGGTCGTCAAAGTATTTGATTAAAAACTAAGGTCTAATATCACAATCGTTAAAGTATCTTTCCAACAGCTCCTCCAGCACGACATCGGCCAGTATTGGAGATGCCGAAGACCCCGTTGTTAATCCTTTCTTTTGTTGATATATCTTATCCATGTATTTAAGATATCTGTTGTCCTGTATACAAAAACGTAAAATTTTCAGGAAAAGGCCTTCATCATAGTTGTAAAAAGTTGCATTTTTGTCCACTTATCTACTATAATCCTAATTGCTTAATCGACAGGTACACTGGCAAAAATAGAGAATACATTAAAGGACAGCATGGTATCATCTTAATTTATCATAGAGTTATTGATTTTCTCCCTAAAGTTCTTGGCTTCTAGATGTTGTATGGCGAGTCTTCCGTAAGTTTAGAAAGGATGTTAGTAATGTACTTACACAGACTAGTAGATGGTGCGTTGGTCGAGAAACATGTAGGGCGCTGAGGGAAATTCTCCTTGTCTTTTTTTGAAGACCATAAATCCTAGGTGCAACTGCTTTCTCCGTTCTCATTTTCTTTCGTTTATAATGTTCAAATTTAATAGGTCGTTTACCAACTAATTGTTTGTTTTTTGTAATGTGCTTGTTGGGTTCTTGATAATCCTCCTATACGTCATGATATCGTTCACTATCGTATGCATGCGTTCGTCGTAGTCCTTTCTCTCCATCGCAACCGAAATAATAATCCCTTGTCTGCGTTTAATATTAATATATTCCTGTTTGTTTTAAGAAATTTCTCCGTTGTTCCACTGTGCTTAGCGTGTGTTTGTCCCCTTGTGTATGTGTGTGTTTGTTGATATGACTTTCTATCATTGTCGGAAGTTGGGTTCTAGCACTCTTTTGGCTTTCCTTGGAGTTTATTGTTTTTATACACTCCTCTTCCTCCACGATGTATTTTTAGAGGAAAATTATTTTTAGAGTGTGGTGTCCGAATTTTTGGCCATGTGAGAGTAGCCACTCTATCTCTTCGGGTATTGTTGTATTTGTCTTGTTGACGAATAAACCTTTATTTGTTTTGAAGTCTTGTTTTCTCTTCTGTTGTTCCATCAAGGCTTGAAATTTATTTTTGTGTTTGTTTTTTTTATTAAATTCAGTTTTTTTCTCTTTGTGTTCGCTTTGGAAAAGTTATATTGTCCCCACCGATGTTATTCTTTCCCGTAAGTATAAGTATGCTTCAACTTTACTGGCGTTTTTTTTGATATGTTTTCTGATTTCATGCTTTTGTTTTACCAAGATATTCAGTATTATGTTCTGATAATGTTCCACACATGAAGATAATGTTTTCTGTAGCTTATCCGGTTTTTGGTCGAGTTCTGTATAATGTTCGGTACTAAACCAGTCTTTCGGCATTTTTAACATTATAAATACAAAACCACGACCTCGAGCTTGAGTATTCAATTATTTCATCATATAGATATAGAAGGTCGAATAATAATTATTTATCTACAATTGTACAGGACAGAGAGCATGACGTAATAAACCAAAATGGTATATACGCAAATAAAGGAGAATCGCAAAAACATTGGAAAATATATAAACAAATACAGAACGGAGAAGAACAAACAGCTAAACACAAGGTCTACGACAATGTTTCTAATAAAATGGCGAATGGATGGTATAGTACCTAACTTAATAAAACATTTTCGTTAAAGAGCAAATATCGGATAAGCTTCAGAAAACTTTGTTTTTATGGGATGACCATTTTGACAATAAAATACTGAACATTGGATAAACAGAAAGCTGAAATTAGAAAACATAACACAAATGACGCCAGTAAAGTTAAAAAATACTCGTACTTACGTGAAATAATAACGTTGGAGGATGCAATAGAACTTTTCTAAAGCGAATACAATATAGAGAAGAAAACCAAATTTAATATAAAAAACAAACACAAAACAGAATTTTCAAGCCTTCCATCAAGGCAACAGAAGAATTAACTACACATCAAAACAAATAAAGGTTGGTTCGTCAACGAAACTAATAAAACAATACCCGAAGAGAACCCAGTAAAAAATATATGGATTAATAATCAAGCAATAACGGAGTAATGACTTGTTCACCCATTTGGAGTAATAAGCGCATAATAGAAACGTTTTATTTTGTTTTGCTAAAAAACTCGTTGAAGTTAGCAAAAACAAAGTCGATGTCTAAGTCGATACTCCTTTTGTATTTGTAAGGAGCTCAAAAAGAGTGCTCGCTTTTGCGAACATGCAGTGTTAAAAAGGAGTACAAAATGCATGAGGCTCGGAGTTTCATGGAGTAATCATTCAAATGTAACAATAGTATTATTGTCTAATTTAGAAATGAAAATATATTTGTAGCAACCATGTAAACATGGTTGGTGCAAGAAAAGTATTGTTGTTTAAAATTTACGTTAACAATAATATGATTACGACAATTATGCCGTATGGTTTCGAATATGAACATAACAGGTTTTATAAAGCATACAAGGATTTTTTGATAAACCAAAAAAAACACAAACACACGATACAGTTCAGTTCATTATAAAAAACAACAACAATCGGAAGGTAGTTCGAGTGATTTTATTGTGTTTACTTTGTTCGGAGAAATATTCCACTACCTACTCGTTCTCGATTATTTAAAATTTCCCTGTACATAAGTATATAGCCATTGATCATGGTTTAATCACATTCGTAACTTGGGGTCTACGGATGTTAAAGTAGCATTCACCACTGCTGGTAACTAAAAGTATTTTGTTGGAATATATATTTTTGTTTCTTGAATGAAATTAAAAATAACTTACTTGATAAAAATATCTATTTTTGAATAACAACGTTATCCAAATAATTTTGGGGATCATAGTATGGTTGAGTGTGAATCATACTTTGGTTGTGGGGATCATATTATGCTTGCGTGTAAATCATACTATGGTTGTGGGGATCATACTATGGTTGTATGGGAGGCATACAATGGTTGTGAAGATCATACTATGGTTGTGGAGATAGTATGGTTGAGTGTGAGTTAAACTGTTGTTGTGAGGATCATAGTATGGCTGTGGAGATCATAATATGTTTGAGTGTGAATCATACTATGGTTGTGGGGAACATAGTTTGGTTATGTGTGAATCATACTATTGTTGTGAGGATCATTATATTGTTGTGCCACAACCATGTACCCAACAATAGTATGATCCTCTTCGAATATTGTCACCCCAAACATACTTTTTTCTACGTGGGTTTAACACACGCATATGGTTTCGATTTTACATGATCAGTTGGGTTTAAGAAAGCTATCTGCTTCGTTTCCTCTCAGTTGACCATAAACGTCATCGTGTTACAGCTTCAAAGAATTGTTTGGAGTTGTTTAACCACAAATCGAATGATTTTTTGCTGCGTTTTGTAACTGTGGATAAAACATGGATACATTACAACACTCCGGAGACCAAGCAGAAGTCTAAACAATGGATATCTCTGGGTGAACCGGCTCCGAAGAAGGCGAACGTGACTTTGTCGGCCAATAATGTGATGGCAACAGTTCTTGGAATGCACGCGGACTAATCCACATCGATTACCTTCAAAATTAGAAAACAATAAACGGCGAATATAATGCCAACTTATTGGACCGATTAAACGAGGATTTAAAAAAACAACCCAATATAGATAAGAAAAAGTTCTTTCTCATCAAGACAATGCACGGGGCAACACGTGTGCGATCTCAATGGCAATTGCATGAATTGGGTTACGAATTAGTATTCGTACCTCATCCGTCATATCTCCGGATTTAGCCCCCAGTGACTATTTCCAAACCTAAAAATGGCTTGGTGGAAAGAGATTCAGCTACAACGATGAAATTATTGGTCAAACAAACGCCTGTGCTTCAAAAAATCCCACTTTTTTGGATGGGAAACAAAAATTGGAGAAACGTTAGACTAAGTCTGTTGATCTAAAAGGAGATTATATTGAAAAACATTTTTTTGCAAATGTGTTTTATTCGAAAAGTCACGGAATTACGGATATGCCCTCGTATTAACCATAAAAAATAGAGAAAACATGGAAGTGATTTACGTTAGCTGTCATTTTGCGGGCCGGTTTCTTCTACGTGTTTTTATACATTTTTGTACGCAGGACACCATTTCATTGAAGAATAAATCACTTCGATGTAAAGTGGTTTTCAAACGGACCAGACGGACGTTTCCGTTTTGTGTGACCCAAAAAACGGTTTGTATAGGCAAAACGGCCAATCAATATAAATTTAATTAAATAAATGTTTTCTACAAATTTAAATATGAATTTATTTTGAAGTTTTACTAGTATTAAAGTCGAGCTCATGGGCCCAAACGGCCCTTATGATCGAAAGAAGGGACCATCGGGAAATATGGGCATATGGATACTTAAATTAAAGCCGGTTTTACTACGAATCATTATTTTGAAGATTTGGCTTAAATTAAAAATTATTTTAATGAAAATTATTTAAATGTAAGGTCGGCCAATTGTTTTAATTATGAAATCCGTTGTTTATCCCCTTTGAAAAACATGCATGCATTTTTTAAAGAAAACGTTTCGTACGCCTACAACGATATTTTTGAGTCGATAGGTTCCAAACGTCAAGGTCTGAATTTTAAGTAGATCTTGCTTATATCTATTTGCATTTGATAAACCAAAAAAAAAACACAAACACACGATACAGTTCAGTTCATTATAAAAAACAACAACAATCAGAAGGTAGTTCGAGTGATTTTATTGTGTTTACTTTGTTCGGAGAAATATTCCACTACCTACTGGTTCTCGATTATTTAAAATCTCCCTCTTATTTAAAATCTCTCCCTTTAATCACATTCGTAACTTGGGGTCTACGGATGTTAAAGTAGCATTCACCACTGCTGGTAACTAAAAGTATTTTAGACTGCCGTTGGAATATATATTTTTGATTCTTGAATGAAATTAAAAATAACTTACTTGATAAAAATCTCTATTTTTGAATAACAACATTATCCAATCCTTATAAATAATTTTGGGGATCATAGTATGGTTGAGTGTGAATCATACTTTGGTTGTGGGGATAATATTATGGTTGCGTGTGAATCATACTATGCTTGTGTGGATCATTCTATGGTTGTATGGGAGGCATACAATGGTTGTGAAGATCATACTATGGTTGTGGAGATAATAGTATGGTTGAGTGTGAATTAAACTGTTGTTGTGAGAATCATAGTATGGCTGTGGAGATCATAATATGTTTGAGTGTGAATCATACTATGGTTGTGGAGATCATAGTTTGGTTATGTGTGAATTATACTATTGTTGTGAGGATCATTATATTGTTGTGCCACAACCATGTACCCAACCATGTACCCTACGTGGGTTTAACATACGCATATGGTTTCGATTTTACATGATCAGTTGGGTTTAAGAAAGCTGTCTGCCGCGTTCCCTCTCAATTGACCATAAACGTCATCGTGTTACAGCTTCAAAGGATTGTTTGGAGTTGTTTAACCGCAAATCGAATGATTTTTTGCGGTGTTTTGTAACTGTGGATAAAACATGGATCCATTACAACACTCCGGAGACCAAGCAGCAGTCTAAGCAATGGATATCTCTGGGTGAACCGGCTCCGAAGAAGGCGAACGTGACTTTGTCGGCCAATAATGTGATGGCAACAGTTCTTGGAATGCACGCGGACTAATCCACATCGATTACCTTCAAAATTAGAAAACAATAAACGGCGAATATAATGCCAACTTATTGGACCGATTAAACGAGGATTTAAAAAAAAACCCAATATAGATAAGAAAAAGTTCTTTCTCATCAAGACAATGCACGGGGCAACACGTGTGCGATCTCAATGGCAATTGCATGAATTGAGTTACGAATTAGCATTCGTACCTCATCCGTCATACCTCCGGATTTAGCCCCCAGTGACTATTTCCAAACCTAAAAATGGCTTGGTGGAAAGAGATTCAGCTACAACGATGAAATTATTGGTCAAACAAACGCCTGTGCTTTAAAAAATCCAATTTTTTTGGATGGGAAACAAAAATTGGCGAAACGTTAGACTAAGTGTGTTGATCTAAAAGGAGATTATATTGAAAAACATTTTTTTTTGCAAATGTGTTTTATTCGAAAAGTCACGGAATTACTGATATGCCCTCGTATTAACGATAAAAAATAGAGAAAACATGGCAGTGATTTACGTTAGCTGCCATTTTGCGGGCCGGTTTCCTCTACGTGTTTTTATACATTTTTGTATAAATTGACACCATTTTGACACCATCTCATTGAAGAATAAATCACTTCAATGTAAAGTGGTTTTAAAACGGACCAGACATGTGTGACCCAAAAAACGGTATGTGTAGGCAAAACGGCCAATCAATATAAATTTAATTAAATAAATTTTTTCTACAAATTTAAATATGAATTTATTTTGAAGTTTTACTAGTATTAAAGTCGAGCTCATGGGCCCAAACGGCTCTTATGATCGAAAGAAGGGACCATCGGGAAATATGGGCATATGGATACTTAAATTAAAGCCGGTTTTACTACGAATCATTATTTTGAAGATTTGGCTTAAATTAAAAATTATTTTGAAGATTTGGCTTAAATGTAAGGTCGGCCAATTGTTTTAATTATGAAATCCGTTTTTTAGCCCCTTTAAAAAACATGCATGCATTTTTTAAAGAAAACGTTTCGTACGCCTACAACGATATTTTTGAGTCGACAGGTTCCAAACGTCAAGGTCTGAATTTTAAGTAGATCTTGCAAATAGATATAAATTTCGAATACTAACGCGATGTTAATAAGATTAAAATTACATATTTGTTTAAAATGGTAGTTCTTAAGAACATCTTTAGTAAATCGAGGTTCGACCGTAAATACTGGAGATATGAAAAGCATATACTCAAAAAAATACTTATGTAATGCTATTTCGTCCATTTACAGTCCCAAGCAATAAATTAGCATATTCAATCATCATAAAAACATCTTTTCGAATAAAACACATTTGCAAAAAAAAATGTTTTTCAATATAATCTCCTTTTAGATCAACACACTTAGTCTAACGTTTCTCCAATTTTTGTTTCCCATCCAAAAAAGTTGGATTTTTTGAAGCACAGGCGTTTGTTTGACCAATAATTTCATCGTTGTAGCTGAATCTCTTTCCACCAAGCCATTTTTAGGTTTGGAAATAGTCATTGGGGGCTAAATCCGGAGATATGACGGATGAGGTACGAATACTAATTCGTAACCCAATTCATGCAATTGCCATTGAGATCGCACACGTGTTGCCCCGTGCATTGTCTTGATGAGAAAGAACTTTTTCTTATCTATATTGGGTTTTTTTTAAATCCTCGTTTAATCGGTCCATTAAGTTGGCATTATATTCGCCGTTTTCTAATTTTGAAGGTAATCGATGTGGATTAGTCCGCGTGCATTCCAAGAACTGTTGCCATCACATTATTGGCCGACAAAGTCACGTTCGCCTTCTTCGGAGCCGGTTCACCCAGAGATATCCATTGTTTAGACTGCTGCTTGGTCTCCGGAGTGTTGTAATGTATCCATGTTTTATCCATAGTTACAAAACGCAGCAAAAAATCATTCGATTTGTGGTTAAACAACTCCAAACAATTCTTTGAAGCTGTTACACGATGACGTTTATGGTCAACTGAGAGGAAACGAAGCAGACAGCTTTCTTAAACCCAACTGATCATGCAAAATCGAAACCATATGCGTGTGTTAAACCCACGTAGAAAAAAGTATGTTTGGGGTGACAATATTCGAAGAGGATCATACTATTGTTGGGTACATGGTTGTGGCACAACAATATAATGATTCTCACAACAATAGTATAATTCACACATAACCAAACTATGTTCCCCACAACCATAGTATGATTCACACTCAAACATATTATGATCTCCACAGCCATACTATGATCCTCACAACAACAGTTTAACTCACACTCAACCATACTATCTCCACAACCATAGTATGATCTTCACAACCATTGTATGCCTCCCATACAACCATAGTATGATCCCCACAACCATAGTATGATTTACACGCAAGCATAATATGATCCCCACAACCAAAGTATGATTCACACTCAACCATACTATGATCCCCAAAATTATTTGGATAACGTTGTTATTCAAAAATAGATATTTTTATCAAGTAAGTTATTTTTAATTTCATTCAAGAAACAAAAATATATATTCCAACAAAATACTTTTAGTTACCAGCAGTGGTGAATGCTACTTTAACATCCGTAGACCCCAAGTTACGAATGTGATTAAACCATGATCAATGGCTATATACTTATGTACAGGGAAATTTTAAATAATCGAGAACGAGTAGGTAGTGGAATATTTCTTCGAACAAAGTAAACACAATAAAATCACTCGAACTACCTTCCGATTGTTGTTGTTTTTTATAATGAACTGAACTGTATCGTGTGTTTGTGTTTTTTTTTGGTTTATCAAAAAATCCTTGTATGCTTTATAAAACCTGTTATGTTCATATTCGAAACCATACGGCATAATTGTCGTAATCATATTATTGTTAACGTAAATTTTAAACAACAATACTTTTCTTGCACCAACCATGTTTACATGGTTGCTACAAATATATTTTCATTTCTAAATTAGACAATAATACTATTGTTACATTTGAATGATTACTCCATGAAACTCCGAGCCTCATGCATTTTGTACTCCTTTTTAACACTGCATGTTCGCAAAAGCGAGCACTCTTTTTGAGCTCCTTACAAATACAAAAGGAGTATCGACTTAGACATCGACTTTGTTTTTGCTAACTTCAACGAGTTTTTTAGCAAAACAAAATAAAACGTTTCTATTATGCGCTTATTACTCCAAATGGGTGAACAAGTCATTACTCCTTTATTGCTTGATTATTAATCCATATATTTTTTACTGGGTTCTCTTCGGGTATTGTTTTATTAGTTTCGTTGACGAACCAACCTTTATTTGTTTTGATGTGTAGTTAATTCTTCTGTTGCCTTGATGGAAGGCTTGAAAATTCTGTTTTGTGTTTGTTTTTTATATTAAATTTGGTTTTCTTCTCTATATTGTATTCGCTTTAGAAAAGTTCTATTGCATCCTCCAACGTTATTATTTCACGTAAGTACGAGTATTTTTTAACTTTACTGGCGTCATTTGTGTTATGTTTTCTAATTTCAGCTTTCTGTTTATCCAATGTTCAGTATTTTATTGTCAAAATGGTCATCCCATAAAAACAAAGTTTTCTGAAGCTTATCCGATATTTGCTCTTTAACGAAAATGTTTTATTAAGTTAGGTACTATACCATCCATTCGCCATTTTATTAGAAACATTGTCGTAGACCTTGTGTTTAGCTGTTTGTTCTTCTCCGTTCTGTATTTGTTTATATATTTTCCAATGTTTTTGCGATTCTCCTTTATTTGCGTATATACCATTTTGGTTTATTACGTCATGCTCTCTGTCCTGTACAATTGTAGATAAATAATTATTATTCGACCTTCTATATCTATATGATGAAATAATTGAATACTCACGCTCGAGGTCGTGGTTTTGTATTAATAATGTTAAAAATGCCGAAAGACTGGTTTAGTACCGAACCAAAAACCGGATAAGCTACAGAAAACATTATCTTCATGTGTGGAACATTATCAGAACATAATACTGAATATCTTGGTAAAACAAAAGCATGAAATCAGAAAACATATAAAAAAAACGCCAGTAAAGTTGAAGCATACTTATACTTACGGGAAAGAATAACATCGGTGGGGACAATATAACTTTTCCAAAGCGAACACAAAGAGAAAAAAAACTGAATTTAATAAAAAAAACAAACACAAAAATAAATTTCAAGCCTTGATGGAACAACAGAAGAGAAAACAAGACTTCAAAACAAATAAAGGTTTATTCGTCAACAAGACAAATACAACAATACCCGAAGAGATAGAGTGGCTACTCTCACATGGCCAAAAATTCGGACACCACACTCTAAAAATAATTTTCCTCTAAAAATACATCGTGGAGGAAGAGGAGTGTATAAAAACAATAAACTCCAAGGAAAGCCAAAAGAGTGCTAGAACCCAACTTCCGACAATGATAGAAAGTCATATCAACAAACACACACATACACAAGGGGACAAACACACGCTAAGCACAGTGGAACAACGGAGAAATTTCTTAAAACAAACAGGAATATATTAATATTAAACGCAGACAAGGGATTATTATTTCGGTTGCGACGGAGAGAAAGGACTACGACGAACGCATGCATACGATAGTGAACGATATCATGACGTATAGGAGGATTATCAAGAACCCAACAAGCACATTACAAAAAACAAACAATTAGTTGGTAAACGACCTATTAAATTTGAACATTATAAACGAAAGAAAATGAGAACGGAGAAAGCAGTTGCACCTAGGATTTATGGTCTTCAAAAAAAGACAAGGAGAATTTCCCTCTGCGCCCTACATGTTTCTCGACCAACGCACCATCTACTAGTCTGTGTAAGTACATTACTAACATCCTAACATCCTTTCTAAACTTACGGAAGACTCGCCATACAACATCTAGAAGCCAAGAACTTTAGGGAGAAAATCAATAACTCTATGATAAATTAAGATGATACCATGCTGTCCTTTAATGTATTCTCTATTTTTGCCAGTGTACCTGTCGATTAAGCAATTAGGATTATAGTAGATAAGTGGACAAAAATGCAACTTTTTACAACTATGATGAAGGCCTTTTCCTGAAAATTTTACGTTTTTGTATACAGGACAACAGATATCTTAAATACATGGATAAGATATATCAACAAAAGAAAGGATTAACAACGGGGTCTTCGGCATCTCCAATACTGGCCGATGTCGTGCTGGAGGAGCTGTTGGAAAGATACTTTAACGATTGTGATATTAGACCTTAGTTTTTAATCAAATACTTTGACGACCTTTTAGGAATAGTTAAAACAAGCACAATAAACCAAATACTGACGAAATTCAATTGTTCAACCCAAACATAAAATTAACAATGGGAAAATTAACAATAACAGATTTCCGTATACCCTTGTAATGAGATAGGGAAATAATATATTAATTGATTGGTATCAAAAACCAACAAGCCCAGGCAGACTAATCAACTTCCACTCGAAGCATCCTAAACTAACGGCTTCCAATTTCATAAATCGAGTATTGAACAGAAGTGGCGAGGATCTTCACAACGAAAATATTAAGAAAAAAAGAAAAAATCTACAACAAAACAGTTTCCCCAATTCAACTATTAACAACTTGATAAAAAGGAACGTAACCAGGACAACGGATAAAGACACTGCAACACTTTTTAAATAAGTAAGATATATCACAAAATTGTCTGAACGTCTGGAAAAGGCCGATTGTATTAAAAAGACGAACTATAGGATCTACACGTTAAAAACTCCTCTTGAAGATGAAGTCCCCGGTTGAGAATATGGAAAAATTTGATGTAGTATAATCTGATGTAGTATAAGTATATCTGAACAGCATCACTGTGAACAGGAGAGAGTGAGAGTTATGGAAAGCGAGACGAATTACAACAAAAGCCTAACATTATAAAGGCTGTGTATCATAAATTTGCAATCAGTTTAACTTCAACCATTGGACAACATAATATATTTTTTTTACTTTCTATCATCAGCACACTTAAAAACAAACATTTTTATGTTTTAAAAATCTTGAGTTATAACCAAAAAAAGTATTGCAGCAAATATTGGCCTTTTTTCTATAGATTACATACAAATTTGTTATTTTGATACAAATTAGAGGAAAAGTTAAGGGAAACCTCTTTTATAGCATTAAAAGAACTATAATGTTAGGAACACGATAGTTTGTCAGCTATCGTGCTTTGAACAGGCAATCGGACGGACATAGCTAGATCGTCATTCAATTTTGCGACGATTAATTGTATATATATATATATATATATATATATATATATATATATATATATATATATATATATATATATATATATATATATATATATATATATATATATATATATATATATATATATATATATATATATATATATATATATATATATATATATATATATATATATATATATATATATATATATATATATATATATATATATATATATATATATATATATATATATATATATATATATATATATATATATATATATATATATATATATATATATATATATATATATATATATATATATATATATATATATATATATATATATATATATATGATATGTATATATATACAATTAATCGTCGCAAAATTGAATGACGATCTAGCTATGTCCGTCCGATTGCCTGTTCAAAGCACGATAGCTGACAAACTATCGTGTTCTTAACATTATAGTTCTTTTAATGCTATAAAAGAGGTTTCCCTTAACTTTTCCTCTAATTTGTATCAAAATAACAAATTTGTATGTAATCTATAGAAAAAAGGCCAATATTTGCTGCAATACTTTTTTTTGGTTATAACTCAAGATTTTTAAAACATAAAAATGTTTGTTTTTAAGTGTGCTGATGATAGAAAGTAAAAAAAAATATATTATGTTGTCCAATGGTTGAAGTTAAACTGATTGCAAATTTATGATACACAGCCTTTATAATGTTAGGCTTTTGTTGTAATTCGTCTCGCTTTCCATAACTCTCACTCTCTCCTGTTCACAGTGATGCTGTTCAGATATACATATAGTACTACATCAGATTATACTACATCAACATTTTCCATATTCTCAACCGGGGACTTCATCTTCAAGAGGAGTTTTTAACGTGTAGATCGTATAGTTCGTCTTTTTAATACAATCGGCCTTTTCCAGACGTTCAGACAATTTTGGGATATATCTTACTTATTTAAAAAGTGTTGCAGTGTCTTTATTCGTTGTCCTGGATACGTTCCTTTATATCAAGTTGTTAATAGTTGAATTGGGGAAACTATTTGTTGTAGAATTTTTCTTTTTTTCTTAATATTTTCGTTGTGAAGATCCACTTCTGTTCAATACTCGATTTATGAAATTGGAAGTCGTTAGTTTAGGATGCTTCGAGTGGAAGTTGATAAGTCTGCCTGGGCTTGTTGGTTTTTGATACCAATCAATTAATATATTATTTCCCTATCTCATTACAAGGGTATACGGAAATCTGTTATTGTTAATTTTCCCATTGTTAATTTTATGTTTGGGTTGAACAATTGAATTTCGTCAGTATTTGGTTTATTGTGCTTGTTTTAACTATTCCTAAAAGGTCGTCAAAGTATTTGATTAAAAACTAAGGTCTAATATCACAATCGTTAAAGTATCTTTCCAACAGCTCCTCCAGCACGACATCGGCCAGTATTGGAGATGCCGAAGACCCCGTTGTTAATCCTTTCTTTTGTTGATATATCTTATCCATGTATTTAAGATATCTGTTGTCCTGTATACAAAAACGTAAAATTTTCAGGAAAAGGCCTTCATCATAGTTGTAAAAAGTTGCATTTTTGTCCACTTATCTACTATAATCCTAATTGCTTAATCGACAGGTACACTGGCAAAAATAGAGAATACATTAAAGGACAGCATGGTATCATCTTAATTTATAATAGAGTTATTGATTTTCTCCCTAAAGTTCTTGGCTTCTAGATGTTGTATGGCGAGTCTTCCGTAAGTTTAGAAAGGATGTTAGTAATGTACTTACACAGACTAGTAGATGGTGCGTTGGTCGAGAAACATGTAGGGCGCTGAGGGAAATTCTCCTTGTCTTTTTTTGAAGACCATAAATGCTAGGTGCAACTGCTCTCTCCGTTCTCATTTTCTTTCGTTTATAATGTTCAAATTTAATAGGTTGTTTACCAACTAATTGTTTGTTTTTTGTAATGTGCTTGTTGGGTTCTTGATAATCCTCCTATACGTCATGATATCGTTCACTATCGTATGCATGCGTTCGTCGTAGTCCTTTCTCTCCATCGCAACCGAAATAATAATCCCTTGTTTGCGTTTAATATTAATATATTCCTGTTTGTTTTAAGAAATTTCTCCGTTGTTCCACTGTGCTTAGCGTGTGTTTGTCCTCTTGTGTATGTGTGTGTTTGTTGATATGACTTTCTATCATTGTCGGGAGTTGGGTTCTAACACTCTTTTGGCTTTCCTTGGAGTTTATTGTTTTTATACACTCCTCTTCCTCCACGATGTATTTTTAGAGGAAAATTATTTTTAGAGTGTGGTGTCCGAATTTTTGGCCATGTGAGAGTAGCCACTCTATCTCTTCGGGTATTGTTGTATTTGTCTTGTTGACGAATAAACCTTTATTTATTTTGAAGTCTTGTTTTCTCTTCTGTTGTTCCATCAAGGCTTGAAATTTATTTTTGTGTTTGTTTTTTTTATTAAATTCAGTTTTTTTTCTCTTTGTGTTCGCTTTGGAAAAGTTATATTGTCCCCACCGATGTTATTCTTTCCCGTAAGTATAAGTATGCTTCAACTTTACTGGCGTTTTTTTTATATGTTTTCTGATTTCATGCTTTTGTTTTACCAAGATATTCAGTATTATGTTCTGATAATGTTCCACACATGAAGATAATGTTTTCTGTAGCTTATCCGGTTTTTGGTTCGGTACTAAACCAGTCTTTCGGCATTTTTAACATTATTAATACAAAACCACGACCTCGAGCGTGAGTATTCAATTATTTCATCATATAGATATAGAAGGTCGAATAATAATTATTTATCTACAATTGTACAGGACAGAGAGCATGACGTAATAAACCAAAATGGTATATACGCAAATAAAGGAGAATCGCAAAAACATTGGAAAATATATAAACAAATACAGAACGGAGAAGAACAAACAGCTAAACACAAGGTCTACGACAATGTTTCTAATAAAATGGCGAATGGATGGTATAGTACCTAACTTAATAAAACATTTTCGTTAAAGAGCAAATATCGGATAAGCTTCAGAAAACTTTGTTTTTATGGGATGACCATTTTGACAATAAAATACTGAACATTGGATAAACAGAAAGCTGAAATTAGAAAACATAACACAAATGACGCCAGTAAAGTTAAAAAATACTCGTACTTACGTGAAATAATAACGTTGGAGGATGCAATAGAACTTTTCTAAAGCGAATACAATATAGAGAAGAAAACCAAATTTAATATAAAAAACAAACACAAAACAGAATTTTCAAGCCTTCCATCAAGGCAACAGAAGAATTAATCAAAACAAATAAAGGTTGGTTCGTCAACGAAATGGATTAATAATCAAGCAATAAAGGAGTAATGACTTGTTCACCCATTTGGAGTAATAAGCGCATAATAGAAACGTTTTATTTTGTTTTGCTAAAAAACTCGTTGAAGTTAGCAAAAACAAAGTCGATGTCTAAGTCGATACTCCTTTTGTATTTGTAAGGAGCTCAAAAAGAGTGCTCGCTTTTGCGAACATGTAGTGTTAAAAAGGAGTACAAAATGCATGAGGCTCGGAGTTTCATGGAGTAATCATTGCTCGCAAAAAAGCCATCCAAGATAAATCTTTGAATGATCCTATTTTTTACTTGGAGAAGAAAATAACAAATGAGTGGGAGAATGACACAAATGAGAGGCTATTGCTCACAAAAGTAGAAGATTAAGCAATTTAATTTTTGTTTATATTTTGTCCCGAATGACCATGAACCATAGTATTGTTTTTTGAATTACATTTTGACAACAGTATGATTGCGGCAATATTAATATTGTTCAAATGTAACAATTGTATTATTGTCAAATTTAGAAAGGAAAATATATTTGTAGCAACCATGTAAACATGGTTGGTGCAGCAAAAGTATTGTTGTTTAAAATATACGTTAACAATAATATGATTACGACAATCATACCGTATGGTTTCGAATATGAACATAACAGGTTTTATAGAGCATACATGGATCTGTGTGCCTTTGTTTTTGTTTTGACCAAAAAAAAAAAAAAAAAAACACAAACACACGATACAGTTCAGTTCATTATAAAAAAACAACAACAATCGGAGGGTAGTTCGAGTGATTTTATTGTGTTTACTTCGTTCGGAGAAATACTCCACTACCGACTGGTTCTCGATTATATATATATATATATATATATATATATATATATATATATATATATATATATATATATATATATTATATATATATATATATATATATATATATATATATATATATATATATATATATATATATATATATATATATATATATATATATATATATATATATATATATAATATATATATATATATATATATATATATATATATATATATATATATATATATATATATATATATATATATATATATATATATATATATATATATATATATATATATATATATATATACGTATATATATATATATATATATACGTATATATATATATATATATATATATATATATATATATATATATATATATATATACGTATATATATATATATATATATATATATATTATATATATATATATATATATATATATATATATACTATATATATATATATATATATATATATATATATATATATATATACCGGCATTTTGTTCCATCGAAGAAGCTCAACTGACCATGCAGCGCGCTTTGAAATCTAATAATTTCAACATCAATTTGATGACAACTTTATTTCGAGAAATGGCCCTGTTTTACTAGTTCTTCGCTCGTTCGATTTAACGCCTCTGGTTTACTTTGCACGGGGTTATGTTAAGTCATTGGTTTATGCCAAACCGGTAATTTTGGAACCATTGACGCAATACGGCCAAATTTATTGTACAAATTCAAAAACTGGACTGATCCAATGAACCATGTAAGAATATTTTATTCCAACAATATTTCTGATTTGTATTATTATTTAAAGTTTTTAAACCATGTATTTACAATTTCGTATTTGCGTACACTTGCATTATCTTTTATGAACACTGCAAATATTTCCCCGTCCAAAATAAAACATTTGTTCAACTGAGAATTGATTTCAAACAAAAATCAAAACAAAACATATACAATTTGAACCAGTATTTTTTCGTCAATGAAAACAATCGTCTTGTTACCGTCAATGGAAAGCGCTATCGTGCCATGTTAGACAAATTATTATCTTGACATCGCCGATATGTGATTTCAACAAGATGGTGCCACTAGCCACACAGCACGCGTTCAAATCGATTTACTGAAAGTGAAATTCGGCGAACGTGTTATCTAGAGGAATGGTCCGGTCGAATGGCCACCTCGTTCAAGCGATTTAACGATATTGGATTTCTTTTAATGGGGACACATCAAGTCATTGGTCTATGCCAACAAGCTACAACTTTAGACGAGCTCAGAGACATCCAACGCGGAATTGCCAACGTTTCGGTTGAAATGTGTGCAAGAATAAGTCCAAAGAAGATATCGCTGTACACGTGTTGGTCATATGAGCAAAATCGAATTTCATTCTTTAAACGTAACATTTGCACTACACCTGGAATAAATTTGAACTAAATATCTTAAATATTCTGTTTTATTACCATATAAAAATGGTATGTCTTTAATGGAAAACCCTGTATAACTAGAGTCTAATGTCGTACCGATAAGTATTTATTTAACCTTACTCTTAGTAATGAGTACCTATTTCTTGTCCAAATAATGAAAAGGTTAATGAGAGTTCAACTGAGTTCTAAAATAATAAAATGGCCTAGATTAGCGTCGGTAATGTTTTGTTATACGTCACAAAAAAATGTGGATTTGCGTCTACAACGCAAGATAGATGTAATTGGTTCTTACAAATAAATTTATTAAGAAAAAGCCGGTTAATATCATAATGTAAATGCCCTTTAAACGACAGACAGCTGTCGAAATAAAAACAAGGGGACAAATTAAGATCGGCTGTGCTGAAGCATATGGATCCCCCAACATGGATTATAGTCCAATTTGAACGTTTTGTCAAGAGGACGTGTCACTGGCACCATATCCACCAGGGTGTGTTTCTTTTCATGCTAAGATCCTATATACCAACTCAGTCATAACGGTATTATTTTCTGTAGTAATAGCAAGATTTTTAGATAATATGATTATCGTTTTTTTTAAGTGTAAATATTCTTTGAGTGTAAACAAAGTTGCGAATTTGACAGCAAAAAAATTTTAATTTTTCTGTAATAATAGCAAAATCACCAGTTGATTTTACTATGTTTTTTTTGAGTCTTAAATATTTTTTGAGTGTAACATTAAAAAATGTCCATTATAACAAATATTAAATTTTTTAATAAATAAAAAAATATTAAACCCATATTTCACTCTAAAAGTTAACAAAAAAATCAAGTTTAACTTTGACCTAGAATTCCTTAAAAAGTTATCAATCAATTTTAATGTAATTAAAACTGAGTCGAGCTGAACTAAATATCTATCTATTAAAAAAAATAACTTAAATATTTTGATCGGTTCAAAAGTTACAGAATTTTGGCCAACGAAAAACGAATTTCAGCCACTGTGCGTCGTTATTTTGTTGAAATAAAAGCGAATGCTCATCAGATATATCGGTTGATCAATCTAGAGGTACATTTTTCATAAAAAAAACAAAATACAATAATTTAAATCAAGTGTGGAATCTTTATTGTTCATTTGAAAGGACATTCTATGCCATTTAGTTTTTGAATATAAATTTCTTCAAGTATTGGCCGTACCTACGCCGCAGGGTGTCCATTCTGAGGGTCCAATTTTGGACGACTCGGTCGAGCATTTCGACCGGTATGGTGTTAATGACACGCGTAATGTAGGCTTCCAAAACCTGAATCGCAGCTGGTTTGTCGGCATTGACTTTGGGCTTTACGTAGCCCCAAAGAAAAAATTGTAAAGGTGTCATATCACACAATCTAGACGACCAACCCACCAATCCAAAACATGAAATTAGTCGTTCTTCGAAATGACCTCTCAATTAATCCATTTTTTGAGCAGCAGTGTGACAAGTGGCACCAAATGTTGAAAACAAGTGTCATCAAGATTACAGGCTTCAATTTTAGAAAGCAGATATCATGACGCGATAGCGAGCACCATTCATAGACTGATAACTCCACCAACCAAAAAACCGCACCAAACCGTTTTATTCTCTGGGTATAGTGGCACCTCCTGAACCTCTTCTTGTTGCTCTTCAGCCCAAATGCGGCAATTTTGTTTATTGGCGTTGCCGTTAAGCCAGAAATGGGCCTCATCACTGAACAAAATATTGGTCGAAAACAGCGGCGCTTCTTCGACTAGCTCATTACTCACACCACACGAGAATACTTCAATCTCTCTTCGTGGTACTTTACTCCCCCCACACAAACACACACACACACAAAACCTCTCCTTATCCACTTCGTGTAGTGCATTTGATTCTCTTGCTCTTTTGTCGTTGCCCGTCGTCCAATGCTTAAGGCATAACACTAAGCATCCCTCCACTGCTTGGAGGGATTAACAACGGCAGGTGCTGTCTACTGCACTTACGCACTAACCTTTATTATTGTTTTCTGGTTGGCGCAATGGTTAAGAGATTTAAAATTTATTTCGATAACATACCTGGGCTGCGTGCGTTCCTGAGTACCACATCTTATCTCTTTTTATTTCCCACGGAGGTCTTGTGTAATATGTATGTAATGACATAGTGTTTCAGAGCCAGAAACACTTATATTAAGATAAGATATTTTTTTTCGAACTTGTGGAGTTAAAAAGGTTCGTGCGAAATTCGATGTTTGTAAGTGCCTGGATCCGGATATTATTTCGGCACTTGTCCTATGTAAGTGCTTCTCGAAGCTAGCCCGTCCATTGTGACTTCAGAAATTAACGTCCATTTGTTATCGATTGGCCGGTTGACCAATCGATTGATTAATAATCAATTCGGACTTTAGAACACAGTCCCATATGAAATTAGATTTCGATCAAATTTTGTAAGGTGTTTAAATTTGCATGGTTCATTTAAACCGTGCCAGAATAGCATCCACTTAAACGTTCCTCTTAATTCGAGGTTCTGTCGCTCCACTAACCAATAATTACACGAAACTAATTTCAAACTCTATTAAAATTAGGAAGGGAGATATAAAATCCGAATTCGACAGACCAATAAGATCGAAAAGTTTGAAATACTTGCCTAACTTTCGTATCCCCGCAAAACTACTACATCCGTACAAAAAGACGTTGAGCACAAAATACCATTGACAACAAAAAGAGAAGTGTTTGATCAGTGACTGTTCCATTTAATAGTATGGAGAGGGAGTCGTAAAAGTGAGGATTGTTGGAGAACGAGGCAAAAATAAAACTACTGGTTGCATCTACTTAAATTATGTCGAAACATCCTCGGGGCAGAGTAAATGAACCTACCAGTTGCAGGTGAGGAGAGGTCAACGAGTTCGTCTTTCTCGGATCCGTTATTAACAAAAAAAAATACCTCAGTCTGAAGAAACATACTAGCTAATTGGTGCTATTTTTGGTTTTTTAAAGAACACGCTCACACTGCCTGTTAGGAGATGTGCTAAAAATAAGCGCATAGCTTTCTATGCTACTATACATAGCGGGCTTTATGAACATATGCGAGCTCGAAGTTTTCTTCGATCCTCTTTTGACGCCTGTGAAATAACATGATCAAAACAGTGAACTACAAATAATTTAGCCATATCCATACATACCTACATATGTTACACATAACCAAATTTGTGACATAATGGACATATACGAAACAGACAGTCTTTACAACAAAAAGAGCAAACTAATATACATTTGATCCAATCGAATAAGTGTTGTTTTAATAACTACTTGATCCCGTAATGTAATAATATAATTTTTCTTAATATATGTTTAAGATTACATTAAACATAAGTCAATAATTGTAGTGTTTTTTATTGTTGTACTTTTAGTTATGTATGTATGTCTGCAGGTCAATAACATAAATAAAGAAATGTTTTCACAACTAAATGGTTATTGACTGCAGTCATATGAAGTAATGTATAAACATAAAATGCTTATTATGTAATTTCATTTATTTATATTTTGTATGCAAGTCAACAACCCCAACAAGGTGTCATATTGCATGGGTTGTTGACTGAAGTTAAAACTGCATTATAGGCAGTTAAGTGTAAATCCATTAATTGACATAATTTAAATTTTGTATAAATAACCATGAAAAATAAAGAATTACAGTAGTACACAATACCATATGTATTACTACAAACTTATCTGAATGGTTAAAGTGGCCTGTACTTCATTCCAAATTCCAAGTTTATGTGCTTGGGATTCAACATTGGCGACCCCGACTTTTTTACGAACAACAAATTCTACATTCAAGCTTGCTCCCACCAGTGGTAAGGGGCTTTGAATATTGAAACGACAATTTAGGGCAGTTTTCTTAATTCAATATCAGTCGATAGCAGAGGTACTTTAACTACATCTATCAAATTTGTGAATGTCCGAAATGCCAAGCCCCATGGAACAACTAAAGAGTGAACAGATGGAAATAGCGACTGAAATTGAAAGGGCAATTTCTGGCATAAAGAAGGCCCAAATTGATCGAAGAACTGTAGATTTCTACCGGAAGAAATCAGAGGAGTTGACGTCTCTGTGGGAGGCATTTCAAAAAGCGGAAAACGTGATCCGCAACGACCCGATGATCTGTACTAATCAGTAGGAGCTCATTACAGTGTCACAATGGACGAGATGGAGGCGTCCAGCAGGTCCCTATGCACTAGTAGCTATAAGCCGATTCCAGAGCATAGACAGAGTAAACATCAAGAATCCGATACAGCAGCAACTAAGTATTGGAAAGGCCTCATTAGGAGGGTACTAGCAAGGATGACTGCCTTAAATCGTTTCTTGGATGGGCTATCGTCAGTGGTTGAAGGTCAACCACATCAATTCTACAACGTCATGGTGGACACAATCAATAGATTGTGGAATCAAATCCAAACTCTAGTAGGCGAGATTTGGCAGCATTGTGAAGACCCCTTCTCTGCAGGTCTGAATCAATTGGAATACGACACATTGGAGGATTTGGTCCAGCAATATCTTATAAGTATTTCGGTGATGGTAGACAAAAGAACAACCGCTAGCCAAAGTTGGCAACAAGCGGATTCTGACGTACAATTTCTCAATCCTCTTCCAAAGGTAACCATTCCACAGTTCAACGGAGACTGTCTAAAGTGGCACCAGTTTTATGAGCTATTCTCGGAAATGGTGGATAAACAGCCTCTTCCGGACGTTCAAAAAATGTTGTACTTGAAGACGAATGTGTCTGGAGAAGCAGTCAATCTCATAAGCCACTTAACCCTATCAGAAGAAAATAATACCATGGCATGGACATTACTACAGGATCGCTACAATAATAAAAGAGTAATTGTCGCCACGTTAGTTGAGAAAATTCTTAATTAACCGACGGGTACATCATCAACAGCAGAAACCAAGGGACTGCATGATACTACCAGAGAATGTCTGCTCGCATTAAATAGTTATATTGCCCCCACCGATGTTATTCTTTCCCGTAAGTATAAGTATGCTTCAACTTTACTGGCGTTTTTTGTGATATGTTTTCTGATTTCATGCTTTTGTTTTACCAAGATATTCAGTATTATGTTCTGATAATGTTCCACACATGAAGATAATGTTTTCTGTAGCTTATCCGGTTTTTGGTTCGGTACTAAACCAGTCTTTCGGCATTTTTAACATTATTAATACAAAACCACGACCTCGAGCTTGAGTATTCAATTATTTCATCATATAGATATAGAAGGTCGAATAATAATTATTTATCTACAATTGTATAGGACAGAGAGTACGCCGTAATTAACCAAAATGGTATATACGCAAATAAAGCAGAATATATAAACAAATACAGAACGGAGAAGAACAAACAGCTAAACACAAGGTCTACGACAATGTTTCTAATAAAATGGCGAATGGATGGTATAGTACGTAACTCCTTCGTTAAGAAGGAGCAAATATCGGATAAGCTTCAGAAAACTTTGTTTTTGTGGGATGACCATTTTGACAATAAAATACGGAACATTGGATAAACAGAAAGCTGAAATTAGAAAACATAACACAAATGACGCCAGTAAAGTTAAAAAATACTCGTACTAACGTAAAATAATAACGTTGGAGGATGCAATAGAACTTTTCTAAAGCGAATACAATATAGAGAAGAAAACCAAATTTAATATAAAAAACAAACACAAAACAGAATTTTCAAGCCTTCCATCAAGGCAACAGAAGAATTAACTACACATCAAAACAAATAAAGGTTGGTTCGTCAACGAAACTAATAAAACAATACCCGAAGAGAACCCAGTAAAAAATATATGGATTAATAATCAAGCAATAAAGGAGTAATGACTTGTTCACCCATTTGGAGTAATAAGCGCATAATAGAAACGTTTTATTTTGTTTTGCTAAAAAACTCGTTGAAGTTAGCAAAAACAAAGTCGATGTCTAAGTCGATACTCCTTTTGTATTTGTAAGGAGCTCAAAAAGAGTGCTCGCTTTTGCGAACATGTAGTGTTAAAAAGGAGTACAAAATGCATGAGGCTCGGAGTTTCATGGAGTAATCATTGCTCGCAAAAAAGCCATCCAAGATAAATCTTTGAATGATCCTATTTTTTACTTGGAGAAGAAAATAACAAATGAGTGGGAGAATGACACAAATGAGAGGCTATTGCTCACAAAAGTAGAAGATTAAGCAATTTAATTTTTGTTTATATTTTGTCCCGAATGACCATGAACCATAGTATTGTTTTTTGAATTACATTTTGACAACAGTATGATTGCGGCAATATTAATATTGTTCAAATGTAACAATTGTATTATTGTCAAATTTAGAAAGGAAAATATATTTGTAGCAACCATGTAAACATGGTTGGTGCAGCAAAAGTATTGTTGTTTAAAATATACGCTAACAATAATATGATTACGACAATCATACCGTATGGTTTCGAATATGAACATAACAGGTTTTATAGAGCATACATGGATCTGTGTGCCTTTGTTTTTGTTTTGATAAACCAAAAAAAAAAACACAAACACACGATACAGTTCAGTTCATTATAAAAAAACAACAACAATCGGAGGGTAGTTCGAGTGATTTTATTGTGTTTACTTCGTTCGGAGAAATACTCCACTACCGACTGGTTCTCGATTATATATATATTTATATATATATATATATATATATACGTATATATATATATATATATATATATATATATATATATATATATATATATATATATATATATATATATATATATATATATATATATATATATATATATATATATATACATATATACCGGCATTTTGTTCCATCGAAGAAGCTCAACTGACCATGCAGCGCGCTTTGAAATCTAATAATTTCAACATCAATTTGATGACAACTTTATTTCGAGAAATGGCCCTGTTTACTAGTTCTTCGCTCGTTCGATTTAACGCCTCTGGTTTACTTTGCACGGGGTTATGTTAAGTCATTGGTTTATGCCAAACCGGTAATTTTGGAACCATTGACGCAATACGGCCAAATTTATTGTACAAATTCAAAAACTGGACTGATCCAATGAACCATGTAAGAATATTTTATTCCAACAATATTTCTGATTTGTATTATTATTTAAAGTTTTTAAACCATGTATTTACAATTTCGTATTTGCGTACACTTGCATTATCTTTTATGAACACTGCAAATATTTCCCCGTCCAAAATAAAACATTTGTTCAACTGAGAATTGATTTCAAACAAAAATCAAAACAAAACATATACAATTTGAACCAGTATTTTTTCGTCAATGAAAACAATCGTCTTGTTACCGTCAATGGAAAGCGCTATCGTGCCATGTTAGACAAATTATTATCTTGACATCGCCGATATGTGATTTCAACAAGATGGTGCCACTAGCCACACAGCACACGTTCAAATCGATTTACTGAAAGTGAAATTCGGCGAACGTGTTATCTAGAGGAATGGTCCGGTCGAATGGCCACCTCGTTCAAGCGATTTAACGATATTGGATTTCTTTTAATGGGGACACATCAAGTCATTGGTCTATGCCAACAAGCTACAACTTTAGACGAGCTCAGAGACATCCAACGCGGAATTGCCAACGTTTCGGTTGAAATGTGTGCAAGAATAAGTCCAAAGAAGATATCGCTGTACACGTGTTGGTCATATGAGCAAAATCGAATTTCATTCTTTAAACGTAACATTTGCACTACACCTGGAATAAATTTGAACTAAATATCTTAAATATTCTGTTTTATTACCATATTAAAATGGTATGTCTTTAATGGAAAACCCTGTATAACTAGAGTCTAATGTCGTACCGATAAGTATTTATTTAACCTTACTCTTAGTAATGAGTACCTATTTCTTGTCCAAATAATGAAAAGGTTAATGAGAGTTCAACTGAGTTCTAAAATAATAAAATGGCCTAGATTAGCGTCGGTAATGTTTTGTTATACGTCACAAAAAAATGTGGATTTGCGTCTACAACGCAAGATAGATGTAATTGGTTCTTACAAATAAATTTATTAAGAAAAAGCCGGTTAATATCATAATGTAAATGCCCTTTAAACGACAGACAGCTGTCGAAATAAAAACAAGGGGACAAATTAAGATCGGCTGTGCTGAAGCATATGGATCCCCCAACATGGATTATAGTCCAATTTGAACGTTTTGTCAAGAGGACGTGTCACTGGCACCATATCCACCAGGGTGTGTTTCTTTTCATGCTAAGATCCTATATACCAACTCAGTCATAACGGTATTATTTCACAAGATATAAATATACTTTCAAAAAAAGTTTTTGTAGCTTACTTTCAGGGTACTTAGTTGACGATATGAAAAAGGCACTGGGTTGCCTCATGTCACCGTCGCACTGTGGCTAAAATTTTGATTTCGTTGGCCAAAATTGTAGTTTTGTTTAGTCTCCGATTTTAAAAATTTTTACGCCGTTTTGTAGCTTATATATTCCGATTAAGGTAGCCAAAAAATTAGGTTAAACTATTGCGTGGCATGTTGTCAAACTCAACAGTTTTTTGAATTTCAGAAAAAGGTGTTTTTTGTTTTGTTGTTTTTTTTATCAAAAATAAATGGTTACTACTCGGAAGCTATCATCGATAATGGCCTGCTATCATCGATAATGTTGGTAGGATTATAGTCTTTAGTTGTTGTAAGTGGTCACAGCTCTAGCGTTTAATATAAGGGGCTTTATGAAATATTTATGAAACTACTATATTTATCTCAAATTTAAACTTTAGTGGAATATAACTTTTAGGGAACAAAAGGGAACAAGAAACGTGTACCACCAGAAGAAAGGTGAAAGTGTCTTCTTTAACCCTATATATTCTTTTGTATCCGCGAAGACCCGCGGGTAGAAACTTTTTTCATTTTAATGAAATTACTCTAAAGAGCCCTATAAGTACTCGTGTACAATGGTGTATTAAATATGTGCTTTAGGTATTTTATAGCTTATAATGAAATAATTAAATATAATACCTGCGAAGGGGTTTTATGGTTTTGTTTTGACAGCAAAAAAATAAGTCATAAAATTATCACAATAGGTTCTACAGTAGACATATGATCTCTTTCTAAATTTACCTGTTATCAAATTTTAGGGTCAACCAAATTCATAAACAATTTTATAAGTGTGTCAATAATCGCAACATTAAACCACTAAAGATAAAAACAACCCCATATTGGCGAGATACTAATTAATTTTACCTGATATTAAGGTCTTGGTAACAACTGCAGTTTTGTTCAATACTACCTACTATGAAATTAAAATCAATGTGTGAATATCATGTATCTAAAAATCTATACAATTACGGATTCGATAAGTGTTTACTCAGTAATAAGTTAATCTCTTAAGTGCACATACGTATATTCGCAAGGGATAAAACATAACAGACGCATATAAAAATATTCAGAAAAATATGGTGAGCTTCAGTTATAAAGAACTGGTCGAAGAGTATTTTAGAAACAAAAACCAGGAAGATGTTAAAATTAAATTAAACTTAAATTCGTGTAGCACCGAAATGCAAGAACAAATATCTAATTTCGTCAAAGCACTAAAAAAGTGCAAACTGGTTAGAAGGCCAACATACTGCCGCTGCAGAACAGCAAAGCAGTATAAGTCTGGAAAACCACGCAAATCATTGGACAACTGCAGCGATAGATCTAAGAGGCGGCAACTTAAAGATGTTAACGATGAAGTTGGTTGTACAAATATAAAAGAATCTTTCCTACATCAATTACGATCACAGAATCAATTTACAAAAAAAGGATATCATTGAAAAAGTTGTTAAAGCTAGTACAGTGAGAACAAAACGGATTCTTAAAAGTATACCAACTCCGAGCCACGCAAAACAAATGAGGAGGCATTAGCATTATTTTTGTATTTGAATTTAACAAAACAGCAATATATTCAGCTTAGATTGCGTGCGATTGATCAGGGCCAAAAAACTACTAAAGAACAGAAATAGCACAGGACAAAATATGAAATATTTGCAATCAATATTTGAGTCAAATGAATAATAATTATAATTGCTATTCATTGTTATTTAAGTACGAAGAACATAGTATTATTAAAAAGTAATAATAAACAGAACCTACCATTGTTGCAAATGCTATTAAAATCTATTGCAGTTTTTATTTTAAAAATGTTTTTTTAAAATTATCAAATTTGACAGAAAAAAATAATAAATTTTTCTGTAGTAATAGCAAGATTTTTAGATAATATGATTATCGTTTTTTTTTAAGTGTAAATATTCTTTGAGTGTAAACAAAGTTGCGAATTTGACAGCAAAAAAATTTTAATTTTTCTGTAATAATAGCAAAATCACCAGTTGATTTTACTATGTTTTTTTTGAGTCTTAAATATTTTTTGAGTGTAACATTAAAAAAATTCCATTATAACAAATATTAAATTTTTTAATAAATAAAAAAATATTAAACCCATATTTCACTCTAAAAGTTAACAAAAAAATCAAGTTTAACTTTGACCTAGAATTCCTTAAAAAGTTATCAATCAATTTTAATGTAATTAAAACTGAGTCGAGCTGAACTAAATATCTATCTATTAAAAAAAATAACTTAAATATTTTGATCGGTTCAAAAGTTACAGAATTTTGGCCAACGAAAAACGAATTTCAGCCACTGTGCGTCGTTATTTTGTTGATATAAAAGCGAATGCTCATCAGATATATCGGTTGATCAATCTAGAGGTACATTTTTCATAAAAAAAAACAAAATACAATAATTTAAATCAAGTGTGGAATCTTTATTGTTCATTTGAAAGGACATTCTATGCCATTTAGTTTTTGAATATAAATTTCTTCAAGTATTGGCCGTACCTACGCCGCAGGGTGTCCATTCTGAGGGTCCAATTTTGGACGACTCGGTCGAGCATTTCGACCGGTATGGTGTTAATGACACGCGTAATGTAGGCTTCCAAAACCTGAATCGCAGCTGGTTTGTCGGCATTGACTTTGGGCTTTACGTAGCCCCAAAGAAAAAATTGTAAAGGTGTCATATCACACAATCTAGGCGACCAACCCACCAATCCAAAACATGAAATTAGTCGTTCTTCGAAATGACCTCTCAATTAATCCATTTTTTGAGCAGCAGTGTGACAAGTGGCACCAAATGTTGAAAACAAGTGTCATCAAGATTACAGGCTTCAATTTTAGAAAGCAGATATCATGACGCGATAGCGAGCACCATTCATAGACTGATAACTCCACCAACCAAAAAACCGCATCAAACCGTTTTATTCTCTGGGTATAGTGGCACCTCCTGAACCTCTTCTTGTTGCTCTTCAGCCCAAATGCGGCAATTTTGTTTATTGGCGTTGCCGTTAAGCCAGAAATGGGCCTCATCACTGAACAAAATATTGGTCGAAAACAGCGGCGCTTCTTCGACTAGCTCATTACTCACACCACACGAGAATACTTCAATCTCTCTTCGTGGTACTTTACTCCCCCCACACAAACACACACACACACAAAACCTCTCCTTATCCACTTCGTGTAGTGCATTTGATTCTCTTGCTCTTTTGTCGTTGCCCGTCGTCCAATGCTTAAGGCATAACACTAAGCATCCCTCCACTGCTTGGAGGGATTAACAACGGCAGGTGCTGTCTACTGCACTTACGCACTAACCTTTATTATTGTTTTCTGGTTGGCGCAATGGTTAAGAGATTTAAAATTTATTTCGATAACATACCTGGGCTGCGTGCGTTCCTGAGTACCACATCTTATCTCTTTTTATTTCCCACAGAGGTCTTGTGTAATATGTATGTAATGACATAGTGTTTCAGAGCCAGAAACACTTATATTAAGATAAGATATTTTTTTCGAACTTGTGGAGTTAAAAAGGTTCGTGCGAAATTCGATGTTTGTAAGTGCCTGGATCCGGATATTATTTCGGCACTTGTCCTATGTAAGTGCTTCTCGAAGCTAGCCCGTCCATTGTGACTTCAGAAATTAACGTCCATTTGTTATCGATTGGCCGGTTGACCAATCGATTGATTAATAATCAATTCGGACTTTAGAACACAGTCCCATATGAAATTAGATTTCGATCAAATTTTGTAAGGTGTTTAAATTTGCATGGTTCATTTAAACCGTGCCAGAATAGCATCCACTTAAACGTTCCTCTTCATTCGAGGTTCTGTCGCTCCACTAACCAATAATTACACGAAACTAATTTCAAACTCTATTAAAATTAGGAAGGGAGATATAAAATCCGAATTCGACAGACCAATAAGATCGAAAAGTTTGAAATACTTGCCTAACTTTCGTATCCCCGCAAAACTACTACATCCGTACAAAAAGACGTTGAGCACAAAATACCATTGACAACAAAAAGAGAAGTGTTTGATCAGTGACTGTTCCATTTAATAGTATGGAGAGGGAGTCGTAAAAGTGAGGATTGTTGGAGAACGAGGCAAAAATAAAACTACTGGTTGCATCTACTTAAATTATGTCGAAACATCCTCGGGGCAGAGTAAATGAACCTACCAGTTGCAGGTGAGGAGAGGTCAACGAGTTCGTCTTTCTCGGATCCGTTATTAACAAAAAAAATACCTCAGTCTGAAGAAACATACTAGCTAATTGGTGCTATTTTTGGTTTTTTAAAGAACACGCTCACACTGCCTGTTAGGAGATGTGCTAAAAATAAGCGCATAGCTTTCTATGCTACTATACATAGCGGGCTTTATGAACATATGCGAGCTCGAAGTTTTCTTCGATCCTCTTTTGACGCCTGTGAAATAACATGATCAAAACAGTGAACTACAAATAATTTAGCCATATCCATACATACCTACATATGTTACACATAACCAAATTTGTGACATAATGGACATATACGAAACAGACAGTCTTTACAACAAAAAGAGCAAACTAATATACATTTGATCCAATCGAATAAGTGTTGTTTTAATAACTACTTGATCCCGTAATGTAATAATATAATTTTTCTTAATATATGTTTAAGATTACATTAAACATAAGTCAATAATTGTAGTGTTTTTTATTGTTGTACTTTTAGTTATGTATGTATGTCTGCAGGTCAATAACATAAATAAAGAAATGTTTTCACAACTAAATGGTTATTGACTGCAGTCATATGAAGTAATGTATAAACATAAAATGCTTATTATGTAATTTCATTTATTTATATTTTGTATGCAAGTCAACAACCCCAACAAGGTGTCATATTGCATGGGTTGTTGACTGAAGTTAAAACTGCATTATAGGCAGTTAAGTGTAAATCCATTAATTGACATAATTTAAATTTTGTATAAATAACCATGAAAAATAAAGAATTACAGTAGTACACAATACCATATGTATTACTACAAACTTATCTGAATGGTTAAAGTGGCCTGTACTTCATTCCAAATTCCAAGTTTATGTGCTTGGGATTCAACATTGGCGACCCCGACTTTTTTACGAACAACAAATTCTACATTCAAGCTTGCTCCCACCAGTGGTAAGGGGCTTTGAATATTGAAACGACAATTTAGGGCAGTTTTCTTAATTCAATATCAGTCGATAGCAGAGGTACTTTAACTACATCTATCAAATTTGTGAATGTCCGAAATGCCAAGCCCCATGGAACAACTAAAGAGTGAACAGATGGAAATAGCGACTGAAATTGAAAGGGCAATTTCTGGCATAAAGAAGGCCCAAATTGATCGAAGAACTGTAGATTTCTACCGGAAGAAATCAGAGGAGTTGACGTCTCTGTGGGAGGCATTTCAAAAAGCGGAAAACGTGATCCGCAACGACCCGATGATCTGTACTAATCAGTAGGAGCTCATTACAGTGTCACAATGGACGAGATGGAGGCGTCCAGCAGGTCCCTATGCACTAGTAGCTATAAGCCGATTCCAGAGCATAGACAGAGTAAACATCAAGAATCCGATACAGCAGCAACTAAGTATCGGAAAGGCCTCATTAGGAGGGTACTAGCAAGGATGACTGCCTTAAATCGTTTCTTGGATGGGCTATCGTCAGTGGTTGAAGGTCAACCACATCAATTCTACAACGTCACAATCAATAGATTGTGGAATCAAATCCAAACTCTAGTAGGCGAGATTTGGCAGCATTGTGAAGACCCCTTCTCTGCAGGTCTGAATCAATTGGAATACGACACATTGGAGGATTTGGTCCAGCAATATCTTATAAGTATTTCGGTGATGGTAGACAAAAGAACAACCGCTAGCCAAAGTTGGCAACAAGCGGATTCTGACGTACAATTTCTCAATCCTCTTCCAAAGGTAACCATTCCACAGTTCAACGGAGACTGTCTAAAGTGGCACCAGTTTTATGAGCTATTCTCGGAAATGGTGGATAAACAGCCTCTTCCGGACGTTCAAAAAATGTTGTACTTGAAGACGAATGTGTCTGGAGAAGCAGTCAATCTCATAAGCCACTTAACCCTATCAGAAGAAAATAATACCATGGCATGGACATTACTACAGGATCGCTACAATAATAAAAGAGTAATTGTCGCCACGTTAGTTGAGAAAATTCTTAATTAACCGACGGGTACATCATCAACAGCAGAAACCAAGGGACTGCATGATACTACCAGAGAATGTCTGCTCGCATTAAATAGTTTGAAGATTGACACCTCATCCTGGGATGTCATACTCCTGCAGTTACTGATTAAGAAAGTAGATCGTAACTTGCACATCCAGTTTGTACAATCCTTAAGCAAACCCAAAGAGGTGGCTAAAATCGAAGAACTTTTATCCTCATCCTGGAAGACTAAAATGGGTACAACATCAGAAACTGTGCTTTAACTGCTTCAAGGGCGACTATTCAGCTAAGGTCTGTACCGCGGGTTATTGCAAGAAATGCAATCACAAACATAACACTTTACTCCACCTAAGCAACAAACATATCAACAATCCCTCTATTGGCAACTGCCAGAATAAAGATAACGGCAAACAACGGACGGTCTGGAGAATTCAGAGCAATTCTGGATCACAGATAAACATAGTGACTGAGAGGCTAGTGAAACGATTATCTATTGAAGCAAGAAAAACTTCACTTTCTATCGAGGGCATTGGTGGAAAATCAAGAACAACCAATCAACGTAAGGTTCCAGTCAACCACAAGCTCATTTTCCAGTAGGCTCGAGGCTTTTGTTCTTCCAAGCATAGTGCCAGCTCAGCCTAGTAATACATTTGACATATCGACGTGGCCGATTCCTGGGAACATTCTGTTGGCAGACCCATGTTTCAACAGTACTTCGACAGTTAACGTCCTCCTTGGAGCAGAGGTCTACTTTGATTTAATGCTATCCGGAGAAATTCGACTAAAAAACGACTTGCCAATACTACGCAACACGAAGCTTTGTTGGATAGAAAGTGGTAAAATTGAAGAGGGATTCTCCGACCCCCCAGTATGTGCCATCCACGGAGAGGACGATTTGACCACAAGTGAACTTATACAACAATTCTGGAAGATCGACGACTTCCACTCAGACACAAAATTAACGCTGGCAGAACAAAAGGGCGAAACGCATTTTCTTCAACATACGAGGAGGAACGAGGACGGAAGATTCGTAGTCCGTTTACCGTTTGCAGATGATAAAAAAACACTTGGCGAGTCAAGAAGCATGGCACACTCAAGGTTTTTGGCTGGAAAGAAACCCACATTTACAACAACAGTATATTGCCTTCATGAAGGAATACGAAGCATTAGGCCATATGACCCGGATAGACGCAGAAAATCTCAAAGGCGCCCAATTATTTATTCCTCATCATTGCGTCTTAAGGCCTGACAGCAGCACCACGAAACTTCGGGTAGTGTTTGATGCAACAGCCAAAACAACATCTGGATGTTCACTTAACGACATCCTATGTACAGGTCCAACAGTACAAGGAGACCTTTTCGGAATGATTCTTCGTTTTCGTCTACCGAAATTTGTGTTTACAACCGATATCGAGAAAATGTATCGGCAAATATTAGTTGACAATATTAGTTGGTCGCAAATTCCAGCTAATTTTCTGGCGAAATAAATCCAGCGAGACAATAAACGGGTATATGCTTAATACCGTTAAATACGGAACAACTTCTGCTCCCTACATGGCTACTAAATGTCTGCAGCAACTGGGAGAAATCAACGAAAATAGATATTCCTTAGGTGCTCAAATGTTGCAGCAAGACTTCTACGTAGATGATGGAATAAGTTGTTCGGATAGCCTCACAATGGCTATAGACACGCAAAAACAGCTCACCAAACTGCTTCAAGAAGCCGGACTGAAACCAAGAAAATGGTGCGCAAACCATACGCAACTACTACAAGGCATCCCCCGAAGATCGAGAGGTTAATTTAGATTTCGAAAATACATGAACCAAGCTCCTGCGATTAGACTGATCAGTTTTGTCTGAAAGCAGACGTAACTAACTGTGCAACCATCACCAAACGATCTGTCACTTCGGACGTTGCTAGAATTTTTAACCCATTTGGGATAGAAGGCCCTGTTGTATCTGCAGCAAGTTATGGCAATACAGAAGTTATGGCAAATGCAAATATCTTGGGACGATCCAAGATATTTGCATTTGCAAATACTCATTTAAGTAGACATGTTTTCGATAGCCAAAGGGCTGCCCATGTTCATCCCCACGTATTTGTTGATGCCTCAGAAAAGACATGCGGAGCAGCACTGTAACTTCGTTCAAAACTAGAAGATGGAAGACTGATTGTCAGATTACTATGTGCAAAATCTCGCGTCGCGCCTCTGAAAAAAATTACCTTACCCCGACTAGAATTATGCGCTACGGCATTGGGAGCAGAATTAACTGCAAGGGTAAAGAAGGAGCTAGGGTTTGAGAAATTGTACTATACTGGATACATTCCACTTCATCATCTCTTCGAACATTCGTCGCAAACAAGGTTATCCAGATTCAGATCCTTACATCCAGTAACCAATGGAGACATGTTCGTACGAAGGACAACCCAGCAGATTTTATATCAAGAGGCTTAAGTCCCGACCGACTGGCTGCATATAATTTATGGTTTTATGGTCCCACCTTTCTTCATGGAAAGGAAATCTTATGGCCAAAACCATTCACCTAGGAAGCACAGACTCCCACTAATCAGGAATTCAAACAAAAGATTTTTGTTACAACGGTGGCATCGTCCGGCAACTTACAAGACATGATATACCGAATAATCATCAAAACTCCTTCAGACGGTTGCAGAGGATAACCGCGTATGTGAAGCGTTTCATCGAATCTCTCAAACATTTCTAGTGCGCCGTGAAAATATTTCTAGTGCGCCGTGGAAGATGCCAAACTATATATTCGGACAGCGCAACAAACTTCGCTGGTGCAAAGAATCAATTGGAAGAACTTCATCAGGCAATCTACGCAACTAAATCACAAGAAGTGATCACAACGGCATGCGTTAATGAAGGAATTGAATTCAAATTCATTCCACCTAGGGCACCTCACTTTGGAGGATTATGGGAAGCTGCAGTCAAATCGGCGAACATTACCTTCTCCGTACTGTTTCAAACGCATCGTTAACTCACGAAGAACTTGAGACCGTAGTCATAAAGATTGAAGCAATTCTCAATCCGAGACCTCTTACCCCGATATCAACAAAAATAAATGATCTAGGAGCCCTAACGCCCGGACACTTTTTAATTAGAGAGCCTTTGACTGTTCAAGTTGATGCAAGAGTTTCTCTACCCACAACATCGCTTTCAGCGAGATGGAACTTGGTGTCGCAACTAAAGCATGATTTTTGGCGCCGTTGGTCGACTGAGTACTTGACACAACAAAAAAGAAAAAAATGGAAATCCACATCCCCCAACATCAAGCTCGGGCAATTGGTTATAATAGAGGAGGATAACACACCTGTAATGAAATGGCCACTTGGAAGAATCATCCAACTATATCCAGGAAGTGATGGCATCATTAGGGTAGTAGATGTGAAAACTACTTCCAGAGTAATGAAAAGGCCAATTCACAGGTTAGCACCTCTATTAAATGACGAGTCAGATGTCAAACAGACAATCATCCACTCGGAAGACAAATTAGCAGAAACTAGTTCGCAACCGACCCCAGTTATAGACAATAACTCGGAACCAAGTCCAGCAAAACGTCGAAAATCCGCATTTAATATAGCAACAATGAGTGCATTGATTGTGCTCCTGCTGCTTCCCGCTTGTTTTGGCCAATCGATCAAACTTCAAAGGTTTAATTCCGATCCGGGAATATATCTCGAAGGAGTGGGTACTACAAGGTTGATAACTGCCGAATGGGAAATTATGGCTTATTATGAGTTAGAACCATTCTGGGCGGAACTAGAAACATTTTCAACTCAATTAAAAACGCTCCAACAATTATGTGAAGGTTCATCAGAAAGGACCATGTGTGACCCCATCGTAACAAACTTTAATCAAATAAAATTGCAATTACTTGAAGACAAGACCAGAATATTTTTAAGGCGCATCAAACAAGGAGCGCTGAATGTCGTAGGGAACTTTGCTTGCACCCTGTTCGGAGTATAGGACTCTGATTATGCTTAAGAAATGTCACAAACCATCAGTAACGCCAAGCTTGACCAAGGACACATGCTCAAACTACTGCGCAACCAAACATCCATAATAGATTCTACAATCAATATAATCAAACATGATGAATTGGCGAACCAAGGAATAATACACGAGATGCAGAAGAACATGTTAACTCTTAGCAACGATATCAGGAAGGAAAATCAGGAACTTAGGACAACACAGTCCATCGGCTTCTTGTCATCACAACTCACATTAACATTCATTAGATTACAGCAAGTAGACGCTCATCACGGACGAATTAGTCCACTACTACTAGCACCACACCAGCTCCAGCAGGAGCTGCACACAATCAGAGCACATCTTTCTCTCTCTCGTACTCTATTAATAGAAGAAGAAAACCTAATCGAAGCTTATAGATTAATGAATACCAAAAGAAATGTTACGGAGAACAAGGTCATCTTTGTGATCCGCCTTACCTTAGTGGATCAACAACACTTCGATCTGTTCAAGCTGATACCCGTCCCTTCCACCAAAAATGGATATTTATTTGCCATAACTCACGACACGTCGTTTTAAGCAGTTAATGCACACAGGGATGAGTACATTCCAATCTCTACCGATGACAAAAACAATTGCAATCCACTCCAAACCCGATAAATATATTTGTGAAAACAGACAAGCAAGGTTCGGCAAATATTCAAAGTCATACTCCTGGGAGTTTCACTTATTCACGAACAAATCATCAACCGACTGCAAATTTACGCTAGTAAATGAGGGTACAGTATGGATACAACTGTCAAAAACAAATCACTGGATATTTGTTATTAACAATAGGACTGAGATTTCGTCAGTTTGCGGCAACGAAATATCTCAGCTAACATTAAAGGGTAGAGGTATCCTCCAAATCAAGCCCAATTGCATCCTCAAGGATAACACCGTCACAATTCAGGGACATTACGAAATTTCAACCCTTATCTATACGTCATATGCATGACTCAAACCATGACTGAAGATCTAACCACATCACGTGAAGAAATAAAATATTCGTCAACCATAATACGATACAGGACTCCCACGTCCATCAACTACAGAAACAACTAAAATCTGCAGACATAAAGAATATATCCGCAGTTATGAAGTCAACCCCCTAACATCACCAAGTTGGCAGCTACGCTGCCCTATTACTTGGCATATTATTGACCATCTCCTATATATTCTCGATAAGTTGCAAATCTTGCACAACCCAAATGTATATCACCCAAGATGCACTGCCTCAACTAAATCCACTACCTACCCCTCGGAATCATATAGATGTAATACAAGCTATAACTGTCTCAACTAATTGAACCGTTCCTGGTTCAACGTGAGGGAGAATGTTTAAGATTACATTAAACATAAGTCAATAATTGAAGTGTGTTTTTATTCATGTACTTTTAGTTATGTATGTATGTCTGCAGGTCAATAACATAAATAAAGAAATGTTTTCACAACTAAATGGTTATTGACTGCAGTCATATGAAGTAATGTATAAACATAAAATGCTTAGTATGTAATTTCATATTTTTTTATATTTTGTATGCAAGTCAACAACCCCAACAAGGTGTCATATTGCATGGGTTGTTGACTGAAGTTTAAACTGCATTGTTTATAACTGTACTTCATTACAACAAATTCCAAGTTTATGTGCTTGGGATTCAACAATATACATATTTGTATGTAGTCGATTTCTAATTGATTCTTTTACAACTTGGTGCCAAATCTTAAAACAGTAATCTAAATCACGAAACCTTTAATGTAGCCTAATATACATTATTTTTGACGTGGGATCGGCTGGTTGGTGCTTATCGTTGTTGTGTATCTGATGCACCGGATCGACCCAAAGGAGGAATTCTTCGGCCAAGGTCTATCACACCGGTACTCAGTGCTGCTACAACAACAACAACAACCAAATTTAACACATGTCTCTATTCTAGAACTCGCTCCTCCCAAACACTCTCCAGTTCTCATAGGTACACGATGATAAAACAACAACAAATCTTTGTCTCATTATAATCAACTGCAATAGTTACTATATGCAGAGGAAATATATGGTTACTATATGGCCACGATAACAATAGTATGTTCTCTACAATAAAAGCATGTTCGTTGCAACCATAGTATTGTTTTTTGAATTTCATTTTGACAATGGTATGATTGCAGCAATATTAATATTGCTGAAATGTAACAATGATATTATTGCCAAATTAAAAATTAAATTATGGTTGTTTAAACCAGATAAATATGCTTGGTTCAACAAAAGTATTGTTGTCTAAGATTTACGGTCACAATAATATGATAACGGCAATCATACCGTATGGTTGTGACTATGAACATAACAAAACAGGTTTTATGGACCAAAGTGCATATATGTGTTTTTTTTTTTTGGTATACCAAAAAAACACATTCACGTGATACAGTGCATGGTTGTTGTCCATGACAAAACACAACAACAATCGGAAGGCAGTTCGAGGAATTTTTATTATGTTTGCTTTGTTTGGTGGAACACTCTACAGTCGACTGATTCTCGTTTATTTAAAATGTGCCTGCACATGGCCATTGACCATGGTTTTATCTCGTTCGTTGGGGTCCACGGATGGTGAAGTAACATTCACCTCTGTCTTTTAGACTAGCTTTTACATATATTTTTGTTTCTTTAATAAAAAGTTCAATAGAGACATGGTCTTAAATCTGGATATGACCTCTGGACAAAAGGGTACATGATGGAGCTGCAGTTTTGATAAAATCCAAAGTTTGTTATGAGGTTCTACAGAAAATCAAATTCGACTATTTGCAAAGCGCAGGTTAAAAATTATCATTGGAAATGAAGCTGTCTCAGTCTATGCAATATATTGTCCGCCCGGTATAGATTGTCTTCAGTATAACGACCTTTTTAAGCAACTAGGTTCGAGATTTATTGTTGGTGGTGATTACAATGCTAAGCAACCTTGGTGGGCTTTAAGAATAATTAATCCAAAGGGTAGAGAACAATTTAAATGCATTCAGAAGCATGGCTATTCGGCTTTATCTGCTAAGAGTCCAACAAATTGGCCAAGCGAAAAATACCAAACCTTCTAGATTTCTTTGTTTACAAAGGCAGAAACAGCCCCGGAAAAAAAGCGATGTACTTAGCTCAGACCACAGCCCACTTATATTAACGTATTTCACAACCTTTGTTAAGGTTATTAAAACAGTAAAATTAATAACGCACAAAACGGACATAAAATCATAGCAATATTGAATTGACAAACAAATGACATTCGAAAACACATTGCTACCACAGATGCTGTAAATGATGCTGTGCAGGATTTTACAAACATAATCCACGAAGGCTGTGCTTTCTACATTAAATAATAGGACCAATGAAAATGATAGAAATGTATGTTATACTTCTGCTGAAATAGGCTGTCCTATAAGAAATAAATGAATTTTTAGAAGAAAATGGAAATCCACTCGAAATCCCCAAGAAAAAACAAAATTCAATAAATATGCTTAAAAGTTAATAGAAAAAAAATTCTGATTTCAAAAACAAACTGGAGATTTTTCGAAATCAGTAGATGTGAATGTTCCCAAGGGCAATGAATTTTGTCTTTGAAATTCGTTTCAATATTTGAAACGTCCCGCTAAAAGAAATGTTCCCTTACGACTAAATGACGATACGTGGTGTCGATCAGATAAAAAAGCGAAAGAGTTTTCTAAACTCCTTGAAAAAACATTCCAACCCTACGTTTTTAGTGATATAAAGGACAAAGAAGTAAGAAAGTTCGTCGACGCCAAATATGGACTTCCCTATCGATCGCATCACATCGGAGAAAGAAAAGACGAAGTCTGATTCTTAACCAAAAGGTAATCCCCAGGATACCAAAAAATATCTACGGCTGCAATTTTATTTTTACCAAGAAAGGCATAATATTCCTTACCATTTCTTTAATGAAATATTGCGATTACTATATTTTCTACTATTGGAAATGTGCCGAGATTATTATGATACCGAAACCTAATAAACCGGAGAATCATGTAGGATCTTATATACCAATATGCCTGCTCTCAATATAATCCAAAATATTTGAAAGACTACTTTTAAAAAGGTTGCAGCCAATACCAGACGGCAAAACCTTATTCCTGATTACCAATTTCGTTGAATACCATTTTTCTACTTTACCAAAAATAACATCGAACAAACAAAACCTGAAAAAAGAACTCATAAAACAAAAATCTAACAAGAACCAAACATACATATGTGCAATAATCCCAACACAACAACAACAATAAGAAGGAAAAAAATGAGAAAAAGAACAGAAAAAATAACAAAACAAAAACCAACGATAACGCACTAAGAGAACTTGTTTATCTCTTTCCGTGGTGCATAGAAAAAAAAGTAATAACACAAAATCCAACGATAACGCACTAAGAGAATTTGTTTATCTCTTTCCGTGGTGCATTAAATCCCCCCCCCCCCACCCTCCCTCCACCCCTCCATATCTTTTGCAATCTGTGTAAGTGCAGTTGACTCTCTTGCTCTTTTTTGTCGTTGCTCCTCCAATGTTTAAGGCATAACACTGAGCATTGGATGGACCAGCAGCGGCAAAGGGGTGAGATTGTTTACTGCACTCACATACTGACATTTGTTTTTGTTCTCTGGTTGGCGTAATGGTAAAGAAATGTAACATACATTTCGCCAACATACGTGGCCTGCGTACGAATTTTTTCTCTGTGTTCTCACACATTCATTACCATAGGCCTGATGTTCTAGCTCTTTGTGAGACCCAGGTACGTGAGGATTCTGATCCACAGGATTTTTATTTCTCTCAGAGGACTTGTGGCATATGTACGTAACGATATAGTGTTTCAGAGCCAGGAACACTTATGCTCACAAGATCCAGAATTTAACTCCCTTTGGGTTAAGTTCAGGATTGGAACACACGTACTTCATTTCGGGTTTATATACAGAAGCCCAAACTCGGAAATGGAGGCTTCCCTTAACGGCTTCGACGCACTTTCCGATTCTATAACGAAAGTTCTGGAGAGTTATCCGGACAGTGAAATCGTCGTTGCTGGTGATTTCAATGTCCACAATTCCGCCTGGATTTCGCATTCGAGCCCAACAACTCCGGAGGGCCAATACGCCGAGCTCTTCGCCGCGCAAAATGACTTGACGCAACTAGTGAATGAACCAACACATATTCCGTGTGTAGAAGGGCACCATCACAATATTCTTGACCTTTACTTAACTTCACACCCTTAAAAGTACGAAGTTAATGTCCTTTCACCTGTTGGTAATTCTGATCACTGCATTGTTTCAGCATCCTTTTCGTATTCCGCCCTTCGTGTCACTTCGATACCAGCCCCAAAGCGAACAGTTTTTATCTACGAAAAGGCACGTTGGGCTGAGCTCAACCACTTTTTTCAGCATTTTAATTGGAAATGTGCATTCTCGACAACGACGTAAATGCTGCTGCTGAAATGATCCAAAATATAATTTTATTTGGAATGAAGACATTTATTCCAAATAAAGTTATGTCGGCTAAACCAGACAAAATCGGTTGGTTTAACCAGGCATGCATGGATGCTGTCAGATCTAAAGAGGAGGCGTTCAGAAATTGGCACCTGAACAAAAACGCCAATACTGAACTGCTGCGGAAACAGGCAAGAACTTCGTGTGCCAGAGTGCTTAGGCGTGAAAAATTTCTACACGAACAACGTCTACGCACAAATGTTCTGGCTTCCGCCAGGAGAAGTAAGAGCTTTTGGTCGTTTGTAAGAAGAGTAAAGGATAGTTCATCATCTATCCCAACTCTTGTTAAAGACGATTAGGCATTCACTGACCCGGTTGATAAAGCTAACCTAATGGCTGAATTGTTCGCAGGAAATTCTTCCTTGCCGGAAAGCAATCAACCACACCCCGTGATCGAAAACGTATCTAGTTCCATGCCTCAGATATTTTTTCGAACACGTGGGGTTAAAAGGGTTCTTGCGAATCTCGACGTAAATAAGTTCCCGGGCCCGGATGGTATTTTCTCACTTGTCCTGTGTAAGTGCTCCTCGAAGCTAGCCCGTCCATTACGCAACCTCTTCAACCTTGCTTATCGCGCGGGAATCTTCCCAACGTGTTGGAAGGTTGCGAACGTCCAACCAATCACTAAAAAGGGTTAAGCCAATAATCCTGCAAATTATCGGTCAATCGCGATTTGCTCTGCGCTCTCTAAGGTAATGGAGAGCATGGTTAACCACCATCTCGACAGCATGGGTTCCGTAGAAATCGCTCTACGGGAGACCTGATGGCTTTCTTGACGGAGCGCTGGAGTCGGTCTATTCACCAGTTTGGTGAGAGTAAGGTTGTGGCTCTGGATATCTCCAAGGCCTTTGATAGAGTCTGGCACGGTGCACTCTTGTCAAAGCTGATGGCCTTTGGTGTCGGTGATACTTTCGCTCGTTTTCTATCGAGCAGTGCTGACCCAACAATATCGTCAATTTCTATCGATGGTACGGATATTGAACAATCAGAAGCTCTTGATGTTCTGGGCATGAAAATACAATGTGACGCTCGTTGGGCGAGACATGTATTCGAAGTGTCGAAACAAGCACTAAAGTGCATATGCTTTTAAAGCGGTGCAAGAAATATTTCACTTCTTCTGATCTTTTCAATATCTATACAACGTATATCAGGCCGAAGATGGAATACAACTCCCATATATGGGCAGGTGCTCCAAAATCATCCTTGGAGCTACTTGACCGTGTTCAAAGGAGAGCGATGGTGCTGATAGGTACAGTAGGGTATCCAACTCTATTGTTTCCACTATACACATCAGATCAAATTCGTTTTTCGCTCGTACAGTCCGTATGTGGAATCGACTTCCGGCAAATGTGTTTCCCACTAATTGCGTCATCCAGAAGTTCAAGACAAGTGCCAATAAACATTATTCCCTCTTTCCCCCTTCCGATCCTTTACTTTCCACTCGCCAACGCAATGCACCGCATGTATAGGGAGCATCCCCTGAGTGTTGGTTATTTAAAAAAAAACAAGCAAATAGAAAAAACACAAAACCGCAAAAAAAAACCAGACCACAGCGGGCAACCAACAATAACAGAACTATAAAAATCCAAAACACCAGCAATGACGACAAATAACAAAATAAAATAACGAAAAAACATAACATCATCAAAAATAGCAACAGCCAATTTTTCAACAAACTGAACATGCATATAACCAACAAAAATACATATAATACTCATTTCTTCGTCGTCCATTCCAACACTTTGGTAGAGTCTGGCGCGGTGCACTCATATCAAAGCCGATGGCTTTTGGCGAGATCGTTGGGCGATACATGCATTTAAAGTGACGAAATAAGCACTCAAGTGCATATGCTTTTTAAAGCGTTGCAATATTTCACTCCGTCTGATCCTTTTAATACCTATACAACTTACATCAGGCCAAAGATGAAGTACAACTTCCATGTATGGGCAGGTGCTCCAAAATCACCCTTGGAGCTATTTGACCGTGTTCAAAGGAGAGCAATGGTGCTGATAGGCGACAGAAGGGTATCTTACTCTATTGTTTCCTTGAGCATCGTCGGAATGTGGTTGTGGGTTCCGTGACGCAAGACACATTCATGGTGTGTGTTCATCAGACATCCGTCGCCTAATTCCTTACTGCAGGGATATGCGACATTCTAGGAATTCAAACCCGTTTGTTATCGGTTGACCGCAGGATGCACTGCGGAACAAAAGTTGTTTTTCGCTCGTACAGTCCGTATGTGAAATCGACTTCCGGCAAATGTATTTTCCACTAATTGCGACATCCAGAATTTCAAGGCAAGTGACAATATATATTACTCCCTCTTTCCACTTGAACTCCCTTATTTCCACTCGCCAACGCAACGCACGGCATGTATAGGAGGCATCCCCTGAGTATTGGTTATAAAAAAAACGTGGAAACATCATATCAAGTAAAAAAGAAATCAACTAAATATAAAGACCAGAAAAATGTACTGGTTGTTCGCTAAAAACACACGTATGGACACACGACATCCAATTTTTGAGAACTGCCAGCAATTCAAACATTAAAATATTACAAACTTGGTTTATCTCTAACAAGAATATTCATAAGGACTAACACATACCAACTGTGAAAGAAGAAATCAACCGAATTACTACAAACTATCTGGAAAGGCTAAGCAACCACACGAACCCGCTAGCAATCTCACTACTGAACTATACTGATGGGTATAATGTATCTAGCCTCTACTTAGTAGGGACATAAATACTGTTACAACATAACCCGTTAATGTCATATGGGTTTTGAAAGCTAACCTCAATAGCGTTCGTCTGTAACGGGATTTTAAAATTGTTTCAACTTTCATCATGGAGTGATCAAATAATGAGAACCGTATCGCTGTAATAGCGCTTTTCAAGTGTGAAATGAAAAAAAAAAACGATATTTTCAAAACGCTCCGGCCACTAGTGATTAGCCGCATGTTCGTCTACCGATGCATAAAACTGTTTGAGGTGACTGGAGATGAAAAGACCGCCACCGGTCGGGCCGCCCACGCTCTGTTCAAACACCGCATGTCATCAAAGCAGGTAACTCAAGAATTCACAGAAATCCGCTCCGAAAAGAGAAAATCAGGGCCCGTGAGATGAATATCACGCTAAAGTCCATGAGTCGAATCATTTAAAAAGACTTGGGACTTTCAAACGATATAACGGACATTTATTGACTGCAACTTTCAAAAAAATAGGATTAAAAAAACTAACGTCTTTTGGTGAAGCACGCTTATAACTTTCACAGAAAAATTTTGTTCACCGATGAAAAAATGTTTACCGTTCAGGAAAAACTTAACAAGCAAAATGATAGAGTGTATGCGTGGTCATCTAAGGAAGCGTCTGAACTGATCCCAAGGATGAAAAAGGGTCATCACCCAGCTTCAGTCATGGTTTGGTGGGGTGTCTCTTACGATGGGGTCACTGACCTGCATTTCTGTGAACAAGGAGTAAAAACATCGGCCAAAGTTTACCAAGAAACCGTTTTGGAAGCTGTTTTGAAGCCTCTTAAAAATTCCCTGTTCCAAAACCATGGACTTTCCAGCAGGAATCTGCACCGGCCCATAAGGCTAAAACGTCTCAGGCCTGGCTTCGAAACAATTTGCCTTCATTTCATCTGAAGAATGGCCCTTAGGCAGTGCAGATTTGAACCCATTGGATTACAAATTGTGGACGGTTAGAGGACAAGGTTTGTCACAAAAGATACCCCAACATTGGATCTCTTAAGACTGCTTAGGTTCGAGCTGTGGCCAATTTTCCAATGGACGAGGTTCGTGCAGTTATTGACGATAAAGGCAAAAGGCGGACATTTCGAATAATTAGATTCTTTTCGGATACAATATACATCAATAAATATGTATGTACTTTTTATTTTACAGCATAAACGTGTGTAACAGTATTTATGTCCCTGCTAAGTAGAAATAAAGTCTATTTTAAAAATATGCACTTTAAAAAATGAATATAGCTTATTGCATTTTAATATCCAAAACTTTATCATGTTAAATGTATTCAATTAACTTATTGTAGCAAGACAGATTGTATATAATATATCGAAAAAAAAATTCATTTTGTAGCGAGATTTAAGATAGAGCAGATCTAAAAACCCAGGAAAAATGAAAAATGTCACTGCCCACAAAATGGCCAACCTTTAGACACGTTTTTTTTCGATTTTATACGATAAAAATTCTTGTTTACGTACAATCTAAAAAATATTCCATCCTGCGATATTGTTAACCATGTCCCTTTGACCTATGTTGGCTTTGATATTGCCTGGAAAATGTTGGTTAATGTGTAAATTTTTGACCCATAAATTAAATTGGTTGTCAGCTATTAAAAAAGCGAATGCAGGTTCAAGAGTAAACTAAAATTCTCCTTACTTTGCCTAATGTTTCTGTGGATCAACGTGCTTTAATTCGAAATCTGAAACGAACGTTGAAAAGTTGCATACAAATTCAAGGCCCTAGAACCTGTGGAAAATAATAAACTTTACGTTAAAAAGATGAACACCAAACCGTCTATCAATTCATTTCAAACCAATGCCACTCATAACTCGGCGATGAAAAACAGAACTAATAAAATGCTCAAATTCTGAAATGAGTTGTTCGCTTTGTAATGAAAATAATTTAATTTTGAAGTTTGTCCAAAATTCTTTGAAAACAGTATTAACGCATTCACGTTGTGAAAATTGCACACAGATCACGGTGTCATTGACTGTAAAAGTCGAAGTATGCAGCTCCTGTATAGGCAGACGCGATGTCGAGGACGGAAGCCAGAAGAAAGTTAACCTCTATTTACCGCCTGAGTGCCCTGCGAACAATAAGTGGATTCCGACCAGTACGAGTATCGGACGAATCCTCTTGCGTTGTAGCAGGGATGATGCCGATCGACTTTTTGCTAGATGAACTGAGACGCATATACGATATAAGACCAGAAAACCCAACTGAAAGAAGAGATATGCTAAATGCTGAAAGAGAAGTCTCAAAGGATATTTGGCAAGCCAGGCGGGACAGCAGCACGAAAGGCAGATGGACCCACCAGTTAATCCCCACTGTCTCCGACTGGATAAATCGGACGTTGACTATTACCTGATGCAATTTCATACAGGGCATGGTTGCTTTAGGAACTATCTTCACAGATTTTGTCATGATAGTTCGCCTGTATGCCCGAACTGTGTGAAGGAAGAAGAAGACGTTGTATTCAACTCTCCCAGATTTAGCGCTTCACTTAAAGACATCCCGGGCCCTCAACACATTGTGGAATTTATGCTCCAGAGTGTTGACAATTGGGAAAATGTAGAAACACACACAGCAATAGTGCTAAAGGAACTTCGAAGGGCGGAACGCATTCAAAACGTGGAATCAAGATACAACGACGAAACGACAATAGCCCCAATGCTAACCAGCCTCGTAGTGCGGGCTACTTGTATCGAAGAAGATTCAAAACATCCGGTTCAAATTGAGGCAAATGAAGAGTCCGCAAGGGAAGTGTCAGTTTTTGAAAATTCCAAACATTCCACATGGATGTTGTCAGCTTAATATCTGGCCAGATATATGTGCTTCGGAAATCCCGAACCCATTTCGCCTGCAACACGTCCAACAACATGAAAAAATTATATTTTGAAATCTGAAAATTTTGGACAAAACTAAAAAAACATTCACATATATTTAGATGCAAAATTGTACACGGATATTTAATACTGACAGGTTAGTGGGCATCTCAAGAACATTAAAGATGTCACATAACTCACTTCTGGGAAATGGAATTTCACTCTCCTTCAAAATATATAAGGCGATTGAGACATTCATGTTTCCTAAATATTGTTTGTTTTGATTTTTCTTTTTCTTATCTGTCATGCTCAGTTGAGCAACAGTGGCGTCAACTTTTGTATTTATATGGTACAGTTAAAACACTTCGCTTTTTTATAGACAAATTTGCGGTTATTTTTGAATTTGGTTAAGACGATGCAGAGAGCTTGACTGATTGACTGGCATTCTTTCGCATAGTTTTTTATTTGACATAGTGTCCCTGACTGTTAATCTATCGACGGTTACATTCGACATTAAGTGCGCTCCTTTTCTTGCGTTTAGAACGCTTCTTGAACTTGCTGCCCCAGACACTTAGTTGGTGGACATACTTTTGAGGAAACGGTTAAATTCCACAAGCAGGAAATTTCGGCTTTTGACTCAGTCGATAATGAGCTAAGACATTGCACTTTTAACGACTCTCGTATTATTCAAGAATTACCATTGGAGACCCTTCGGCCTGTCAAATAGTTTTATTTGTGAGAAGATTTTTCACTGCACCTCAAATTAAAAAGTCTTATATTAACACAAAGCAAGAGCTTCTTTCATCAATTGCTAAGTTAATTGACCCCATATAATGCAACAGGTCTCAAAAAACAATAACGCAAATTAACTGGCAACGCAAATTTGTGAAATTTTTTCCTGAAATTGACGAAATATTTCACAATTCAATACGTTTGTTTAGCCTGCAGCTAACACCGGCGTTGTACCCATCAAAATAATCTCTTATCCACGACTCGAAATTTGTTGGTTTTTTCCTGAAATACTTGTTCACTGCTGTAATTCCTAATCTTAAATTTAGTTTTCAAAGCATTATAGGGCGGATTCAAATATTTTCTTGGCTAGGTTGTAGAAGATTTCCTAATCGCGAAAACCACTTGTGGAAAATAGAATCTCGGGAATACTGTTGTTGTGGTTACAATAAAATATGTGGCATTGTAAGCCTTATACGTCTGCTTCAATTTGAACTGGATGCGTCCAAAGAGACCTGGGGGTCAGATGAGTGGGACGGACAATAGAAGAAGTGCATCACATATTTTTGTCTCTGGTGGCAGGCGGGGAAAACATCCGGAACTTTAGCGTCTATTCGGGTCCAATACGAGTTGAGACGGCTGCACTATACAGATCTCAGCTGAGCCAGAAACACGCGCGTCTGCCGAGGTAGCGTCTTCTCCACTGGCGCAATCTCCGGGGGATGTTTCCCTAGCACTACATTCACGCAAAAGTTGGATACTGCTGCTGTGATTTCATCAACGTTCAGAAATGTCTGATAATTTCGACGATCCAAAGGGTCTTTCTTGTACCACTGGACCTCTATCTTTCGATCATGAAGATCGTACCTGGGAGGAGGCATCGTGCAGGTATTGCTTAGACAACAAGAAATTGTGTCGGCGCACGGTAGGGATTTCGGATTATTATCTAGAGGTCCTTAGGAGATGTTAGGAGACACCTTGTTGATGTTCTGAGTGCAGCATTCTGCCAAGTTTAAACTTTGGCAGAATGCATTCTGCGTAGTTCGCTACAGACCGAACTATCGGTTTGTAAGAGATGAACAAGGTTTCTTTGTCGGCTAGTAAGGACCTTGTTCCTACTTGTAAGCTTATGGCAAATAGCTGAAGCATGTGCAGAGGATCGAATAAGATCGGTAAAGGGTAAAAAGTGCCGGGGATAACACCCCACCCTGGGGAACTCCCTGTTTAACTCAACGGGGCTTGGAACTCCTGTCTCTAAATTCAACATATGACTGGCGCCCAAATCAGTGCTTCAAGCGTCTTTGCTACTGGCAAAAGCAAGAAGATCGGCATGTACGATTCTTCTTTGGTTGCTCATTTTCCAGACACCGGAAACTAAGTGAGTGGCTAACGACATATTGAGCACTTTGGTCAAGTACTCTACTCCCGGAGTATCCAATTGTTTCAGCATCAGCATTGAGATTCCGTCCTGAGGCAGCGCCTTTGATGACTTTGCGCTGCTGATGTCATGGGCAAATTCACCAATAGTAAAGTGTGGTGGTGCTTCTTCAACTCGAAGAGCAAGGATTCAACGGAGTACTGTCCATTTCGACTTATTGCTCTCATTAAAAAGCCGGTTGACCGCTTCAGATCTATCACTGTTCTGTCACAGAACGTGACGGCTATCCGATCATCCTTTTTTCCACAGTTAGAGTGCGACTTGATCGTTGTCTACAACTTACTAATTCCGTAGCTAAAGTTTCACTGTAACTTAAGTTTCCTCACGCGAAAAAAGTAGACGTTATTAAAATTAAAAAGACATTAAAATTTGAATATTAACATAAAAACATTACTTTGCCACAGATGAACATGCGGATGTGTTTTTAGACGTGTGGTTTTCAATCTGGTCACACTTTTTCGGAGTTGGTCGTTTTGACAGCTGTCACTTGATTTATGCTCAGTTTGGTTTGCCATTCATAATGAAGAGTTTTAAGGTCCATTTAGTCTTGACGGTAGGCAATCAGCTATTTCAGTTGAGGGTTGCATTTTGCATGTGTTAGAGGGAGATAACTACAGTTTGAAGGTTGACGACGGTAGACTTCTGCAGGTTGCAGAATCAACCGTCCACCGTCAAGACTAATTGGACCTTTACTCCGGAACAACGTTTGCAAATCGCGGAAATTTATTACCAAAATAATGGTTCAATTCGAGCGACACATCGCGTGCTACGTTCAATATTTGGTCGACATAATCGCCCAGCTGAGTCGGTAATTCGAGCCACCATGGATCATTTACTCTATTGTATAGTGCAAATCCTCAGTGACATTGTACAGTGCGCACCAAAGGAGCTATTGCTGCTGTGGAGCAGAGTATCGAAGAAGACCCGAATGAGTACATCCGCCATCGCGCAAATCAATGTAAGCTAAACCCATTTACTATATGGAAGATTTTGCAAAAAGAACTTGGTTTGCGGGCTTACAAAATCGAACTCGTGCAAGAATTGAAGCCGAACGACCATCAAGCGCGTCGCACGTTCGGTGAATGGGCCCAAAACGAGATGGCCACAGAAGAAAATTTTGTTCAGCGATGAAGCTCACATTTGGTTAAATGGTTACGTTAACTACCAAAATTTTCGCATTTGGAGTTATAAAAATTTACAAACCATTGTTAATATGCCGTTACATCCTCAAAAAAACACTGTTTGTGTGTTCTATGGGCAGAGGGAAGCATTGGTTCAAAAATGAAGCCGGTCATAATGTTACAGTCAATGGGGAACGCTTTAGTCATCACTAATAACTTTTTCGTGCCTAAATTGGAGGATGTCGATGTGGACGACCTTTGGTTCAAACAAGAAGGCGCTACATGCCATACCGTCAACGAAGCAATCAATTTATTGTAGGAAACTTTTGGTGAGCGCATTATCTCGAGTCGTGGGCGGTTTAACACCGCTGGACTATTTTTTTGTGGGGTTATGTAAAGTCGCTTGTTTACGCAGATAAGCCCGACTCGATTGACGCCTTGAAAGAGAATATTTGGCGCCTTATTGCCGGCATACGGCTCCAAATGCTGCGAACCAGCTGCGGGGGCACTTGCCCGAAATCATTTTTAAAATATAATTTCAAACCCTCATTTTTATAATAAAGCTAAATTCTTGGCCACAACATTAACTAATATGCAATTTATTTATTTTTGACAACCAAACATCTAAAAAAACTCCCTTTACTAAAAGCTCGAATTTCAACAATTAGCAGTATTTTGACACTAAACCCTTTTCTCGATTAAAAATTTATCAAGCAAATGGACCGGGCTGCTAGTTGATTTCTGTCACAAAATAACAATACATAGGGGGAATAAACTTATGGTTCGAATGCTAAGATCATAGTTCTGGATATTTAAAATGAAGATGCCTGTCGATATTTCGTTGAAATCAAAGTACAGGTTGCAATTATGAAACGACTTCGATGAAACTGGGTACATTATTCAATTTGTTACATTATTTTATTGGTCCACATCGTTACATATTTTATTATAATTTATAGGTTTTTCCCGATAACAAAACCTGAATCTCTGAAAGACACATATTACATCCAAATTTAAACAAATTTCGCACAAAGCATTTCGATTGGCCCATTTCTGATGCTGTGTTTTGAATTTTGTTTAAAATCAATTCTCAGTTGAACAAAAGTTTTATTTTAGACGAGGAAATATTTGCAGTGTATTCATAAAAGGTAATGCAAGTGTACGCAAATACGAAATTGTAAACACATGTTTTAAAAACTTAAAATAATATTACAAATCTGAAGTATTGTTGAAATAAAATATTCTTACATGGTTCATTAGATTAGTCCAGTTTTTGAATTTTTACAATAAATTTGGCCGTATTGCGTCAATGGTTCCAAAGTCGCCGGTTTGGCATAAACCAATAACTTAACATAACCCCGTGCAATGTAAACCAGAGACGTTAAATCGTACTAGCGAGGAACCAGGAAACAGGACCATTTTTGGAAGTAAATTTGTCACCAAATTGATTTTAAAATTATTAGATTTCTAAGCGCGCTATATGACCAGTCGAGCTTCTTTGATGGATCAAAATGCCGGTGGTGTTGGGGAATTAAATTTTTGTAAACAAAAATTCCGTCAGCATGGCTCCAAAGCGATCGCCATTCACCGTAACGGTAGCTTCTTGCTCATTACGAATGCCGCCAGCGTGTAAACTGCACCAAAAAGTACGATTTAATGAATGTAATGGTGATTCGTTAACTGTCTTAGGGTTGTCTTCGCTCCGAATAGTGCAATTTTGCTCAAAAAAAGAGCTATGAACTTCGGGAACAGATTTATTATCAAAAATGACGCATTTTTGTTGCCCAATGAATGAATTTGTTGCCCAATGTAATGGTTCGGCCTAGCCGAAGTCAGCGAAGTTTTTTGGTGGCTAGGCAAACCATACTATACAAAAATGTCAAAACAGTTTGACATTATGTCAACACAGTTTGACATTATGTCAACACAGTTTGACATTATGTCAACACAGTTTGACATTATGTCAACACAGTTTGACATTATGTCAACACAGTTTGACATTACATTCTTCAAATGTGTGATCCCGTTTTCAGCTCCTTGAAATATTGGGGGACCGTATAAAGTGCTCGTATTTATAAAATGTTTGATGGAACCTATGAAGTATATGTGAGAGCGCATAGAGAAAGGGATTTAAAGGTAAAAAAATCAATTTTCACATTTTTTTAATCTGAGCATCGAGTGAGACCGATCCCATGCCCCAAAAGTGTTGCCTCCCAGAGATATGCGCGTTTTATGAAAGTGATGGTACACCAAAGATACACGTATCTAAATCTTTAAAATGGCTCTCCCGAACAAAAATGGTTATTACCCTTAGGTCCCTTTCTATTTTGCGCGTCAAATATGTGACAGCACATAGAGAAAGGGACCTAAGGGTAAAAAAAAATTCATTTTTTTTCTTTTTTTGATTTGGACAACATCTGAGCATCGAATGAGACCGATCCCATGCCCCAAAAGTGTTCCCTCCCAGAGGTATGCGCGTTTTATGAAAGTGAAGTCGACGATTCTAAGCGCAAATAGAAAGGGACCTAATCTTTAAAATGGCTCTCCTGAACAAAACTTTTCATCAACTTTTCACTTTTTTTGATGTGGGCAACATCTGAGCATCGAAAGAGACCGATCCCATGCCCCAAAAGTGTTCCGTCCCAGAGATATGCGCGTTTCATGAAAGTGATGTCGACGATTCTAAGCGCAAATAGAAAGGGACCTAATCTTTAAAATGGCTCTCCTGAACAAAACTGGTTTTTAACCTTAGGCCATGTCCTTTCATACCGTCCACCTATGATTCGTAGTAAACCCGTCTTTTATTTAAGTACCCATATTATCATATTTACCAATAGTCCCTTCTTTTGATTTGGATATACTCGTATAAATGCTTCCATGCAGATGTTTACCATAGTCGTTTAAAATGCACTTGGGATAACTAATAATATTACTATACGTTCGAGGAACTCTGAACCATATTACCAGGAAAAGAATCATGTTTAAATTCTAGACACTAAGTCCTGCTAGCGATGACCCTGACCCCGGGACACTTTCTTATTGGCGCATCTATGTAAGCGCCTGCTGGCCTAGATATGTCTGACGAAAATATAACGGTTGAAAATGTCTCCTATGACATTTAAACAGAATCTGCGCCAGTTTTGTCAAATGATATTTCTGTGCAGCAGCTAGCAAGAAGGCATATCAAGTAATCTTTTGAACTATTTATTTCAAATAGAAAAATATGATTTTGATTGAAATGACAAATAAAAATATCTTAGAATTAAGGAACACACTGGAAGGCCATAGATCTCACCGAATTTTATGATCTTCTTGGAGTTTTTATTATGACTATAGTAATGAAATTTTACGGTAAAAGTTTATTAACGATAAAAACGGGAGCGATTCATAGCAATATCTGACTTGCAAAATTGCAGTATGACAACTTTGTAGATGCAGCGGAACGTTGCCAACGTAAAAAACTTGCATTTATCTGGAATGTAAAGAATAATTGGAACAATCAGCGATAATTTTTCAGAACTCACTTAGGAATTGCCCTTTAAATAAGCAATTAGTTCAAAACAGAATATGACTATAAAAACGTACTCAGGCTGCACCAAAAACGTTCGTTTTGAAGATCATGTCGAACAATTGATTCATCCTGAGACGGAGAAGCTGACCTAAATGAAGATAAAAGTATAGTTGGGGTGACGATATTCGAAGATATCATACCAATGTTTGGTATATTCTTGCGGTTTATATATGTTATGGTTGTGGAGATCATAGCAAGGTTCCGGGTATCATAATATTGCTGTGTCACAACCAAAAACCCAACAATAGCATGATGTTTTTTGAATACTGTCAACCCAACTATACCTTTTTTCCGCGTGTTTGAAACAGCTTCAGTGACAGAAAAGTTAAGTTGTAAAAGTATAAATTACACAGTGGAACATTTTTGGGGTTATTGTCTGGGGGGTGTGAAATTCCAAGTCAGGGTGATGGTACTAGGTCAGTGTATTAAAACCCTCAAAGGGTTTTGCGTTCGTATGTGCCATTTTTTTTTATGACCTTTTACATTTTTTCCTTATCTTGATGTTTTTTCCCTTAGTTGTAAAATGTTGGCAAAAACGTAGTTTGACATAACTCGAGAACGACTAGTTCGATTTTGTTGAAATAAATTGAGAAAAATTAATAATTACATTTTCTTTAATCCATTAATATACTGTTTCTCTACCAAATCAACATTTTTGCAATTAGAAATAAATTTATGAAGAACATTTTGCCAAAAAAAATCCCAAACGGAAAAACGTGTAGAGTCTTATAACTTTCACGTAAAGTCACATAACCTATAAACAAAATGCGACATAGATCATAGAAATCGATTAACGCGTTCTGCTTTTACTTACAATTAAGTGAAGTTATCCCATTTTGACAAGAATATTGATATATGTTTTTATTCAAAAAAGTGTCATTTATCGCCTTTTTTTTATAAATTTTCCCCAATAACTCCAGACTTCTGGCCATAAACTACTAAAAAAATAAAGTAAAAATTTTTATAATTTTTTATTTTTATTTTATTTATTTATTTTTATTTATTTTAATAAATATTGCCTAGACTTTTTCGATGGTGGTTGTTCGGGACTAGTGGCATCGCATTCATCGCTGTCATCAGTTTCTGAACCACACATGTCAATGTGTGACTCCACTGCTGGCCCTTCTGCACCTCCTGAAAATTCTTTATCATCAGGATCATCCTTGTCTTGGCACACAAGCTTACTCCACCAGCAAATTTCAGCAAGTATTGCACTCAGCGACTTTTTCCCTCTATATCTCATTTCAAATGGCATAGCAACTTGATGATAGCGTTCGCCTTGTTCATCAGATTCGGTAGCCAATTGTTTGCTGATGTAGTCCAGATGATGATGTAAATAATGGATTTTCAAGGACATGTGGACACCAATTTCCGAGAACGATCTTAACATCCTTGCGACAGAAACATCGTAGTTGGTAGAACGATGCTTTCCCAACAATCCTTCTATTACTTCTTTGATTGCCTGCCATGCGTCCAATTCAGCGTCAATCAAAATATTGTTGAATGCCCCCCTTTTAATCAGCTTTCGTATATCTGGACCATTTAGTACGCCTGATTGGAAAAAATGAAGTTGTTAAGATGGAAAATCATGGGAAATGAATGTGATATTATAATTTACCTTCTTTAATTTTACTTTCGCTGAGTCTCGGGTAAATAAGTTTCAAACACAAGAAAACTTCATCTCTTTTGGCGACAGTTTTGATGAAATTCTTAACAACTCCAAGTTTAATATGCAGTGGAGGCAGCAATATCTTCTCCTTCGGCACTAGAGGCTTACGAATAATATTGGCCGTTTGTAACATGCTGTGCTCTCTGAGTTTCCATGCGTGGCATGCATATTGGTCACCGGAAAATCGTGTGTCCCAATCGCACAAAAAGCACATATATTTTATATAGCCGTTTTGAAGGCCGCAAAGCATTGCTACAACTTTTAAATCGCAGCATATGCGCCACATATGCTTGGCGTAGTTAACCATTTTTAAAATATTTTCCAGTGCATCATATGTTTCTTTCGTTTCTGTACTATAGGCGATTGGAACTGAAGGTTTTTTATTGGTCTTATGCAGTAAAACCGCCTTCAAGCTGAGTTTTGAACTGTCAATAAATAGCCTCCAGTCATCTGCTTCATATTTTATTTCCATTGCGTCCATCATCCGGGCAATATGCAGAAGTTTTTTCATCATTCACAAGGAATAAAGTTTGGAGTGTTGCCTGACGACTTCGATAAGCTGTGACTTTCACACCAGGTGCCAAACGATTGTTTGATTTCATAAAAGAAGCCAGTACTTCTGATTTATGCTGTGTTAGTTCCAATTTGGCAACAATTGAATCAAGGCTATTTTGATTTACTAAAATAGGCTCATTGGACACAGATGGTTCGGGATTATATGAGGTATCATCACTTAAACCGTATGCTGCTGCAAAACTCGGAGCGGTCATAGAAGATACAATATCTGGGCTAGAAGCTTTTGGCACAGGAATGTGGTCCGAATGAGGCAATGGTGTTGCGGCACTTGCAACACCAACGTAATTATACGATTTTCTTATCCTTTTTGCGGCTCCTTTATTCGCATATGCGTAGCAATTCAATGGATTGTGACCTTCGCCAGGATTAGTCCAAGTCATTGGGATACCGAATGGCATAGTTTCACGACTTCTATTTTTCCAATCCATTAGACGGTTGTAGCAGCTTTTACACACCACATTTGGTACCCAATTTTTGTTCGGTATAACATTTTGGTTGAAGTACATCTCGTATATTTGAAAATAAGCAGTACTGAAATTTCCCATTTTTTTATGTGTTGAGACATATTGACCACAGCAGTAGCAGAATCTATTTATATCTGGCTTGCACAGTTCCATATTCTATTCACTTTTGTTCACTTTTAAAAAACTGGAGGGAAAATAATTGTTCTCTTCGCGTTCGTCGGCACTTGTTTAATGACAAAAAACGAACAATGAACACCTATTTATACTATTTCATTTTCATATTTTTCAATATTTTACCGACAGGTACAATACTGAATTGGCGCATCTTGCAACGTTCTAAAACATGACCACTCATGAATGTGGGTGGAATTCGTGTAAAAAAAATCATGCAGGTAGCCAACAGAAAAACCCAAATAATTACAAAAGTGCCCTTGCTTTTTTCCTTTTAATTGTTCACGCACATTTATGACCGTTTTTAGTTTGTTACAGCAACCATAAAAATGTAATAACCTTTTGTTTATTACTCTTTTTTTTAATTCTGAGAATCATAAAAAAAGTCATTAACCCTTTTTCCAAGGAATTTTGAGCATATCTCTTAATTTTAAATAAAAACAGAACGCGTTAATCGATTTCTATGATCTATGTCGCATTTTGTTTATAGGTTATGTGACTTTACGTGAAAGTTATAAGACTCTACACGTTTTTCCGTTTGGGATTTATATGTTTTAAAAAAAAAGTTTTTTTTGGCAAAATTTTCTTCATAAATTTATTTCTAATTGCAAAAATGTTGATTTGGTAGAGAAACAGTATATTAATGGATTAAAGAAAATGTAATTATTAATTTTTCTCAATTTATTTCAGCAAAATCGAACTAGTCGTTCTCGAGTTATTTCAAACTACGTTTTTGCCAACATTTTACAACTAAGCGAAAAAACATCAGGATAAGTAAAAAATGTAAAAGGTCATAAAAAAAAACTATTAATATACTGACCTAGTACCATCACCCTGACTTGGAATTTCTAACCCCCCAGATTGGCTGTTGTACTGTGTTATCAACCTTAAATTGTGAACTATAAAACAATATTTGAAATTAAAAGATCGAAAACAATGAACTACAAATATTTACTCATATTTATACATATATATACATATATATATATATATACAGTGGTTCACAGCTTATTTCAACCAGCATCTGGTCTGAAGTTTAAATTAGTGTAGCTTCTGAACGAAACAACATATCAATAAAATTTAAATGCAGTTTCTTTAGATTAACTCTTAAAATTAAAAAATTAAATTTATTCAGTTCAAAGTACATGTTCTTTAGATCTTATATCCTAAAAACTAAAAATAGTGGTACAAAAAAGGTCACAGCTTATTTCAACCAGCTAAACAAATCACATTTATCCGTTAAAAAAATCACATTTTTTTTTAAATAGTAAAATATTTTGTAGACATTAATACTTAGTGTGTCCTCCTTTTTGATCGATAACCGCTCTCAGTCTGTTTGGCACGGATTTGACTAGCTTTCGAGTTGTTTGGGGTGTGATTTTAGCCCATTCCTCCTTTAAAGCATTTTTGAGGTCATTTTTGTTCGAAATCTGGTGTTTACGAACGTTTTGATCTAAAATCGCCCATAAATTTTCAATCACATTGAGATCCGGTGATTGTGCAGGTGGTGTCATTAAGTGAGGGCAATTCCAAATGAGCCAAGATTGAACAATACCCGACTTATGTTTTGGGTCGTTGTCTTGATAGAACCGAAAATCCCGCCGTATTCCGAGATTCTCAGCACTTTGCAGTAAATTACTCTTCAGTAAGTTCAGGTAGATATTTTTATCCATTGTAGTCTCTATAAATTCCAAATTTCCCAACCATTGGCTGACATACAGGCCCAAACCATGACACTTCCACCGCCATGTTTGACTGTCGCTTTTAAATTCTGGTTCTGCAGCTCGGTATTTGGCTTACGCCAGACATACGACTGCCCGTCGAATATTGAATATTGAATATTGAATTTGGACTCATCGGCGAATATGACACTGTCCCAGAAGCTTTGGTCTTTGTTAATATGCTCCTTCGCAAATATAAGTCGGTTTTTTTGGTTTTTCGTATTAATGAAGGGTTTCTTGCGTGCTACTCTACCATTAAAATCATGGTTGCGAAGAACTCGGCGGATGGTTTCTGCACTACAAGACTTACCCAATTCTTTTTTGACTTCAATGGCCAGTTTAGGTGCTGAAAGCTTTGGGTTTTCTCTTATTTTTCTAATAATAAAGCGCTCGTCCGTTGAATTAAATATTTTATTAGGGGCTTTTCTGCCTTTATTATGGACTCGAACAAAACGTGATATTATGCTCTGTACCGTAGAGTCACTCAAACCGACCATTTCTGCTATATTCCGCCGCGAATAATTATTTTTGAAATGGCTAAGGACCAACTCTCGCTGCTCGATTGTTGTACGTCGACCCATTGTCACAAATATCACTAATGATCTGGTTGAATGATGAAATCACACTAAAATGTGCTCTAAATGATTGAGAGTACATTGCCGACAATGAATAGACTTGAAAAAAGTACCGCTATTCGAACGGTAGTTTCACAAAAACAAAATTAACTTCGCTGGTTGAAATAAGCTGTGAGGTAAATTTATGTGACGTGATTGCTTTACCATACTCAGAGTACAGGGAAAAATAATTTTGAACTTTTTTCTTTTACACATTATGTTAGGACTGTTCTATCAAAAATTCGGCATTTAAATTTTATAGATTTTTTTATTTTTTTAGAAGATATAATTTATTTAGTTAGTTTATTTAGTTTAGAAGATATAATTTGTTTAATATTAAAATGGGTGCTGGTTGAAATAAGCTGTGAACCACTGTATATATATATATATATATATATATATAACGCTAAGTTCATTTTAAGATTTTGTTATAGAGATAGAATAAACCAAAATACATCTTCTAAAAAAATTAAAACACCGTTTGTTGTTTTTCCGTATTGTTATGCAGTGATATGCAAACACGCTAAGTTTATACAAAAACGCATAACCTTAAAGTCTGTCAGAATAACAGATAATTATAATAATAATAGTAATGATAATTACAATAGTTTTCGACGTTTTCCGGTTTTGTTAAGTATTTAGTTGAATTATGTAAGGGTTGCAGTTTCTACAATCAAAATAAGAACAATAATACAGGGTTTTTCATTAAGGACATATCAATTTTACACATGAATAAAACACATATAAATAAAGATATAGAGTTAAAATCTATTCCAGGTGTAGTGAAAATTTTACATTTTAAGAATGAAATTCAATTTCGGTCATATGTACAGCAATCTGTTCTTTGGACCAAATTTTTGTACCGCTCTTGCACACACTTCGACCGGAACGTTGGCAACTTCGCGTTGGATGTTGTCCTTGAACTCGTCTAAAGTTGTTGGGTTGTTAGCATAGACCTTAATGTGACCCCATAAAAAGAAATCCAATGGCTTCAAATCTCATGAACAAGGTGGCCATTCGACCGACCATTTCTCGAGATAACACGTTCACCGAATTTGCCTTAAAGTAAATAGATTGTAACGCGTACTGTGCGGCTAGTAGAACCGTCTTGTTGAAACCATATATCTTCGATATCAAGCTCATCCAATTCTGGCCAAAAATATGGGGTGATCCATCTAGAGGTATTTTTTCAGAGTTAAATAAATATATAAAAATTCAAATCAAGTGTGGAATCATTATTAGTAATTTGAAAAGACATTTAATGGCATTTATTTTTTGAATATAGTTTCCTTCAAATGTTGGCCGCAACTACGCCTCAGGGTTTCCCATCTGAGGGTCCAATTTTGGATGACTCGTTCGAGCATTTCGACGGGTATGGCTTTAATGACACGCGTATGTTATTTTCCAAAACTTGAATCGTAGCTGGTTGGTCAACATAGACTTTGGACTTTATGTAACCCCATAGAAAAATGTCTAAAGGTGTGATATCACTCGATCTAGGCGGTCAACTCACTTGTCCAAAATGTGATATTAGCTGCTTTTCAAAATGACCTCTCAACAGATTCATTGTTTGAGCAGCTGTATGGCAAGTGGCACCGTCCTGTTGAAACCAAGTGTCGTCAAGACTACGGACTTCTATTTCAGGTAGCATAAAGATCGATATCATGGCGCTATAGCGAGCACCATTCAAGGTACCGTTCGGCCATCATCATTTTTGAAAAAATATGCACCTATGATTCCACCAGCTTAAAAACCGCACCAACCCGTGGTTTTCTCTGGGTATAATAGCAGCACTTGAACCTCTTTTGGTTGCTCTTCAGCCCAAATGCGGCAATTTTGTTTATTGACTTTGCCGTTGAGCCAGAAATGGGCCACATTACTGAACAAAGTTTTGGTCGAAAACAGCGGATCTTCCCGTTTCGCACCGAACGCCCATTTCCATAATACAGTTGCCAACATTTAAAGGTAATTATTTTCCAAAAATAAATGCCATAAAATGACCTTTCAAATTACCAAAAAAGATTCCACACTTGATTTGAATTTTATTCTGAAAATATACCTCTAGATGGATCACCCTATATTTTTTCTAACATGGCACAATAGCGCTCTGCATTGACGGTAACATGAAGATAGTTTTCATCGACGAATATATACGGCCCAATCACACCGGCATGAAAACCACAAACACGGTAATGTTTTGCTGATGTAATTGTGTCTTTTGAAGCAGAGTTGGCAACCCTGTCATGATACTTACATGGTTTAGTGCTCCGCGCTTCTATATTTGTAATGCAGGGTGTCTGCCAGGAAGGTATACTACTTTGTTTTGCCGCCATTTTGGTAAACATTAGTCTAGACAGTTCAAATTTGGCAGTCGTGAACTAGAGACGCGGCAAATTTATTATGGAAAAATAGTCGATAAACCAGCGTGTTTAATCGTTAAAACAGTTTGTTAATCATCGATTACTATGACGATGAGAAAGTACGTGAGATTTTTGGAAGAAACAACGGGACTATACAAAACGTCTATATATCGTGTAGTGAATGATTTGGAGTAAAGAGATAGGCCCAAGCATGAACCAAAACGTACTGCAAGATCGGCTGAAAACATTACTGCTGCTCACGAAAGTGTTCGAACAATTCATAAAACTCAATTCGACGCCGTGCTCAGAAGTTTCGTCTTCAAAGAACAACTAAAAAATGTGCTCAAGAGGGCTCGTATTTGTGAGGCTAATAACAGAGCCGAACATTTATCTGATGTTGTATTCCATACATAATTACCGACATTCAATAAAACATTTATCAATGTAAGATCCCTTCTCCCTTCTCTTTAATCAAAAATTATAAACAATTTATATTTAATTTAAAAAGTTAAACAATATTTTAGCCCTGTTAAATTTTATAATAATAACTAGAAGTGTTTGTTACATATTTTAGTGATATAGTACTATCCAGTGGCTTAATAAATATCTTACTATTTGTGATTTTTATTATTTAAATTGTGCTGTGTTTATTTACAACAACATCTGTGTAAATTTAAGATTCAATTGTTGGTAGCTTGTTTTAGTGCATTTTGTTCTATCATCCTCATTTCTTTTGTGGATATTAGAGTGTTGCCAATGCTTTGGTTTTTCCCGTCTCTTAATATAAAATAGTAAACTCTTGAGTAGAATACAAATTACATCGTTTTCTCTTATTATAATTAATATCCTTCAAATAAAACTTTTTAATAAAAAGTTGATTTTCCATCGGTTGTAATTTATCATCAAACGAGAGAATGATTGGTTGCTGGGTTTGTGGTATGTTTGGTCATGCCCAATGAGCCGGCGTTTTTGCTCGTGCCGCTGATGCCGTACGCCAGAATAGTGGTATAAGATGGTGTTGCTCGCGGTGTAGAAGAATTGAGATTCAGTTTTACTTATTCTTCAATGATACATTGGCGGAAGTATCCAAGATGGGATTATAGTTGTTAAATATTTAAATTTTTTATTTGATACCTATCCGGACTAGGAGAAGTTTGTCGTATCACAGTTTACGACACCGACACCAAAACGAAAAAAATCGCCAAAGAAAAATTCTCCCAAGTCGACGGAAAAGAGATCTTCTGGTAGGACGTTATCTGCGGTTCCTATAATGAAACAAGAAAATTTCTTGCCGATGGATGTAGGACCGTCTTCTGGTGGAGAAGAAATTATTACTAGCGGAATTAAAAAGGTTGTTGATAACGCTGCTAATAAACAAAGAGGTCAGTGAGGTATTGACGTTCAGACCGGGAACAGACCGTTTATTCAAAAGCTCGATGTGGCCTGTTCGTAAAGTAAAAGTTGACGTAGAAAATTGACTGTCATGACAGTTTGCCCCAGATACCACAACTGACAAAATTAAACATTAAATAAAGTCGAAGTTGGAAGGTGACCTCGACTTGAATAATTTTTTTTTAAATTTAAATCATCTCCTAATCATTTATCTTCATTCAAGATATATGTGTCAAAACATATCTTTTCTAAGGTTGTTAACCCGTTTGTGTAAAGAAATAGCAGAAGTCTCAAAACTCTTCAAAAACTAAAAAAGGTATACCACATAGCTTATTTGTTGATAGCTATGACTTTGGTTTTGATATTGTTGTTTCTTTGTATGGTTAAAAAGTGATATTTTTAACTCTGGGGTTTAGTGTAGTAATTACATGATTTATAGGAAAGATAGAATTTAGACAATCGGTGGTGGTGTCTTAATCGCGGTTTCCTGTTGTCAACCTTCTGAGCGTATTTTTCCCGATGAATTTAATAATTTGGAATTTATTGCAGTTTGTGTTGTTGGGAACTAAAATACTATTTATTACCTGTTTTTACATTCCTCCTTCGGCCGATTTTAATGTTTATAATGAACATTTGAGTGCCTTTAAAAAGATAATAATCATGAATGAGCCTGATATTATTTTAATATTGGGAGACTTTCACTTATCTTCTGTATCATGGCACATGTTGCCGGACACTGAAGCACTTACTCTTCTAGCTAACAGCGATTGGTCCACTGATGTTGCTAGACTATTGGCAAAAATGAATTTATCGCAGAATAATAATACTCTTAACCTAAATGGGAGGATTCTTGATTTGATTTTGACCAATGAAACACGTTCATTTCAAGTTATGAAAATGAATCCTAGTTCTACTCCGTGGGACAACCGCCATCCTTCTATATGCATTTCATTTTCAGTCACATTACCACGATAATCTCCATCTCCACGTCCTTCCGGCGATTCTTTTAGATTTTGCTTTACTTTGACTTCCGTAGACATAATTCTCATTTATTATCTGTCGATTGGAAGGATATCTGTAGTTGTAATACTATTGCAGAATTTGATTTTGCTGTTAAGAAATTTTATGACATATTAAATGGATTTGTATCTAAAACTGTGCCTATGGAATCCATTGTTGTAGAAAACCCCTTGGACGTCTATGGAGTTATGTAGATTAAAAAACATAGAGTAAATCATTTAAAAGATTCGAAAACACAGGTCTAACTGCTGATTATGGAAGATATTCCTTGGCGAGACAACGGTACAATATCGAGTCTCGTCGATGCTACAAGTCGTACTTGTCAAATGTTAGGGACAATTTAAAAAGGACCCCAAATCATTTTTCAATTTTGTTAATTTAAAACGTCGACCATATTCTAGCCATCGAGAATAATATTTTATGGTGTTGAGTTTTCAAGCGATCAGTCTTTTTCGAAAATACATATTATTTACGTTCGGTTAACCCTGGAATTCCGTACCCTTACAGAATTTCTTTAGTACATCAGATAGTTCCTCCTATTTTAGATTTTTCACTTATTAAATTAAATTTGCATCTTCTTAAACTTACAAGTACTTTTGAACCCGATGGTATTCCGAATATATTATTGAAAGGCTGCTCTGAATCCCTTGTCTAACCTTATCCTTATTATTTAGTTCATCATTACTTGTTTCCGCTTAATAAATCGGGTAGTCTGTTGGTTGCATCGAACTACAGAGGGATTGATAAATTAAGCACAATATCTACATTATTTGAAAGAATTGTAACAAATTTTGTTTCGCATAATGCGGCCCCTATACTCCATCCATGCCAACACAGATTTCGTAAAGGTCATTTATCTATTAATAATCTACTCCAGTTTTCCTCTGAAATTATAAATGCTTTTGTGTGTCGCAAGCAAACAGACGTAATATATACTGATTTTAGTAAGGCATTTAAAAAAGTAAATCACAGACTCTTACTATTCAAGTTTAACATAATTGGAGTTAATAATAACTTCATAAACTGGCTTTTCTCTTATCTCATTGGAAGGAAACAGGTAATTTTATTTAAGAGAATTCTGTCTAGATTAATTCGAGTATTCTCTGGTGCCCTACAGAGTAGCCACCTTGGACCCATTCTATTTTTACTATTCATTAGCGACTTGCCTCATTCTATTATCAACTCTAATTTACTAATATTTACAGATGACGTGAAATTATTTTCATCATATGCTAGCTTGTGGACTGTGACATACTGCAGGATGATTTGGACAGATTTAGTTCCTGGTGTAAATATAATTAAATGGAATTGAACATAAAAAGTGTAAGCATGAGTGCTTCTCTAGAAGTAGATTGTTGGCTACTAACTTAAATTATGTGGCTCTGAATTGACATCGGTTAATTCATTTATTGATCTTGGGCAAACGTTGGGCAACTACGAAACAGCTTTATATTTCTGTAGTCAGGCCAATTTTAGAATATGGATCAGTGGTTTTGGATCTCCAATACCATTATTATGTTGACAAAATTGAATCCGCGCAGAAACAATTTTTACTGTTTTGCTAAAGAATCCTACATTGGAATACGGCCTATGAACTTTTTACAACAGCAGGTTAAATCTTATTAAATTTCCCTCATTGAAGAGTAGGCGAACTATGATTAATGCGATGATGTTGTATAAAATTATCCATGGGGTTGTGGCATCTTAATATTTGATATCAAAAATCTCTATTAACGTCCCATTAAGACCTTTTACATACTATCAGTTTTTACACTTGGATTTGCAAAGGAACAATTATGCATGTTGTGATCCATTTCGTAGGATGTATGCTGGCTTTAACTCGTTATATCATTTAATTGACTCCTCCTTAGGTTTTGATGCATCAAAAACAATAATTATTTTTTATTTAATCTCATTGTATTCATAACAATTTAGACTACTTGCAAAGTACAAATTCCCTAATTGTTTACTTATAGTCTTTCCTATAATTTTTAATTGTTTCTAATATTGTAAGAAGCAATTATTTAACTGGTTTGGGTTTCTTTTATTTTACTAAGTACAGGTGGCGGTTATATTAAAGTTTGTGTTCGTTTTCTAATGATTATTATTTTTGTACCGATTGACTGTTGATAAGTATCCGTATTTAATTTACATATGTGACGTTTCTTGTGATCTCTCCATTATGGATCGGTCCATAATGTGTACATTATACCTACGTCATGAAGCACGTCGGTAGGCAGAAGTGGGTGTTGGAAAAGTTCGTCAAAAAACCAAAAAAAGGTCATTTGGGTTTGTTGTTGTCTCATAGCGCATATTTTGCTTATTGACAAAACCACTCAGCCAGTAATGAGTTTCATCGCTGAAGATAATTATTCGATGAAACTCTGTAATTTCGTGAAACTTTGCCAGAGCCGCCGAATTTCGGTAGCAATTTTTAATGATTTCCAAACGTTGCTCGTAAGAAAAATTTACTATGATGAAAATGTTGACTTCGACTAACGTTTTGACACTGAAAGATCATTAAAAATGTTTCAGGGTGCGTTGACATCGTTGTTATGTCCCTATTGGAAACCCCTTTACATTTATAAAAGTAAAAAAAAAACAACGGCTCTAAAAGGCTAACTTATTACCTCCGTATTACTTTTGTATGTTGTTAAAAAGTGGGAAATCACGCAAGCGAAGGAAACAATGCTGGGAGTGTCGAGATCAAGGTTAATCGAAAAATATTTGAACCCCTTTGCTGTAACGGCGCATTTTGACCGGTAACGAAGTAGAGCCAAATACAACGATTGTGATTGCTGAAACCTGTTGTGCGGAAAGATAAAAAATTTCAACAGCGAATTCGTGAGCGCGCGCATTAATGGTAGACCGATGCTCTGGTGGAAAGACCAATTCTGCAAGACCTTGGGAATCTCTGTATAAACCACTGGAGGTCAAACGCACCAGATCGAACGGCGTGGTATTCGAAACTGAACGAAGTAAGTAATATTCCTCAAAATACCAGTTTAAAATATCTTGCAATTTATTTCGACAGCCGTCTTACATGGATGACTCCAAAGTCATTCAAATCGAGCTAAAGTCTATTCATCTCCAATAACTTATCGGCCAAATAATCATTTAAAAGGCATCGATTAAACTCGTATGAATATATGGAGGTTTTTTCTGCATCTCAATTTCTCCATTTCAGACTGACTCAAGTTGAACCATGGAAATATACAGAACCGAGCAACTCGTTTGTGGGCGTTATCGTTCACTTCGTGATTTTATCGGTCAATTTAATCGTCTAAATGCAAAATTTAAGCAAACCGGGTTTGAAGGTGATGTGAAAACAGCAGTGCATTTTCGTACTGCAGAAAATATTGCTGCTGTTCGCGATGTGGCTGAAGAGCCGCCCACCTCAACTCGTCGCCGTGCCCTAAAATTACACCTCTCACGCTCGTCGTTGATGAACATTGTGCATAAAGACTTGCATTTACACGCTTACAAGGTGCAATTGACTCAAGAACTAAAGCCTCATGAGCATTCCAAACACTGTCAATGGTCAGAATGGTGGCAAAAAATGGCAACAGTGGATGCTCGGCCCTTAAAATTTAACCACCCTATATTAATAAAACTCAGAATATTTCAGTCACAAATTAATTCAGGTGCCCGTGTACAGCGATCTATTTTTTGGATCCAATTTTCCACCACTCTTGCACACATTTCGACTGGAACGTTGGCAATTTCGCATTAGGCGTTGTCTCTAATCTCGGCTAAAGTTGTTGGCTTGTTGGTGTCGACCAATGACTTGATGTGGCCCATAACAAGAAACGAAATGGCGTTAAATCGCATGAACGAGATGGTCGTTCGACCGGACCTTTTCTCGAGATAACACGTTCACCGAATTTGCCTTTCAGTTAATCGACTGTAACGCGTGCTTGTTGAAACCACATACCGGCGATGTCAAGCTCATCCAATTCTGGCCAAAAATAATTTTCTTACATGGCACGATAGCACTCTCCATTGACGGTAAAATGACGATTGTTTTCATCGACGAAAAAATACGGCCCAATGACACCTCCGGCATGAAAACCACACCACACAGTATTTTTGCAATTGTGGGTTTGTTGCTGTCTAATAACGCAGAAATGAGCTTCGTCGCTGAACACGATTTTTGGATGAAATTCTGGATTTTCGAAACTTTGCCAAAGCCCAATCGGAGAAGTTTCGTAGTTTCGAATGATCGAGTGGCTTTAGTCCTTGAGTCAGTTTGACGCAACAGTGTGGTTTGAGAGAACTTACTGATTTGGCTCATTTTGAACGGTACGAGCGGTACGGCGTCTTTTTGGCCAATATCCAAAAATTAAAATTTGGATCTACTACTATAGCACGCACGGGTGATTTTTACGGCCGAAAATTGGAGTAAGCGCTCTTAAAGTTGCGACCACCGACTCAGAATTTCGGTTTTAATATTTTCCAAACTTTGCTCGTAAGCGTACTTTACCATGATAAATATGTTGACTTCGACTAACGTTTTGACACTGAAAGAAAATTTAAAATATTTGAGGGCGCGTTGACATAAAGTATTGAAATGTCCCTAGTGGAAAACACTTTATTAGGCGAGAAGACTCTCCAGATAAAAAGCACTTCTAACATACTTTGAAAAATAAGAAACAATGTTGTATTAAGATTCGAATATTGATTGATAAACTAAGACGTCATAAGAACGTAGCATAGGATTTCAATGCCTACTTATATAGTTTTTTTCATAATTATTTGATGTTCCAAAAAAATTTAATTAAAAAAACCTACTATACTTATATTTGAATCTTTTCGTGCCAACAGTGAACTTTTTTCAAAACAAAATATTTTTCTAGTTTTTTTCCCACTTATCTTTGTTATACCCTGCACCAATTTGTCGAACAGGGTATAATAAGTTAGTTTCATGGTAAATGTTTGTATAAGTAACTACAAAACATATTTGAGCTATACCGACCCTTAACTATATCGAACGACGTATAGTCACCGGGTGATTCCAGTTTACGATGTCTGTCTGTCCGTCAGCCCATCCGTCCATCAAACATTGGAAAATTTAATATTAATTAAAGATTATCATTGTTAATCTTTTTATTTATGTCCATAAGATTAAATAAAATAATAATAATTATTTTTGTTTTGAATCTTACCACTTAATTTTCTTTTATCTGTTTCGACATCGGCTTGATATTTCACATCATGGCTTTGTGAATAATTTTCTCCCTCATTTTCACTTAGGTTGTTGAACGGTGGCAAGTATGAATCTGGATGACGTACATACAATTTACCTAAAAAATATTTAGTAGTAGTATAACATCATGTTTTGATACAAATGAACGTTTTGTAGAGAATAAATCATTGTAGACATACATCTTTTTTTAACATAAATTTAAGTCATAATTATGATAAAAGACCGAATAAATGTTAACAAAACATACATAAATTTAATATTTATTATTATAGAAATGTCTCGATACAAATTACTTACGTTGAAAAAAATCAAAAAATCTATAACGCAGTGTAACAAAAAAGAAAAGTCAAAATACCTGGGAAGTGATATTATTTTTATTGTAGATCTCGACTGATTTGGAAAGAAGAAACTGCGGCCTTTCGAAAAGTGTATACACATTTGAAATCACGCTGAAAAAATCTTTGTATTTTTCCTTTAAACTCACTTCTTTTATTTTTTTGTATTCTTTTAACTTTGGATGCGTTTTTACACAGAATTTTTTAAAAGGAACAGAACAATTTTTGAACTGAATAATAAAGAGAGCGTTCTTACGAAACTGATTGAGTTATTCAACTTTTATTAAAACAACGATTTTTGAAAAAATACAATTATTGGCAATACTAGTTAGAAATGTTTGTTTTACCGTTTTTTTTTTTAATGAACGTCATCAGTATCCCGTCTAAGTGATCAGCAATATTCGGAAATCATTTTTTTATCTTCTCCTTCAAATGTTGTTCCATTGTAATTATTTCTTGATGAAAGTGTTCGCCTTGTTCATCACAGAACTGTCCCAGGTTTTCTGGGAAGAAGTCTAAATGTGAATGTGAATTCGCAATTTAAGTTTGTCAAAACGACAGGCTGAAATCCTTGGGTCGCGATAAAGGCAGTGGGATTTGATGTAAGAAGATTTTCGTGTAACTTTCTGCAGAAGGAGTGAAGTAACTTGCAACTCTGTAGATTTGAAGAAAGTTTTAAGACTGGTGAAAATGCCAGTAATCTCATATATTGCGCTAATGTACCCAAACTTTTTTCGGCATTAAGTCACAATTTTAAAGCAGACGAATGGCGACTTTTCATTGACAGATATTTAACCATGTTACTGGCATATAATTGCGTAAGATCCGCATAACCGGTTTTTAACCATAACTCCAGATTTTGGAGATGTTTGAGAAATTTAAAAATAGTTTCTTGTTGTATTTAGCAAGATCTACTTAGTAGGGACATAAATACTGTTACAACGTTGAACACACCCATTTCAATAGTAAAACTGAACATACCCCGTTAATGTCATATGGGCTTTGAAAGCTAACCTCAATAGCGTTAGTCTGTAACGGGATTTTAAAATTGTTTCAACTTTCATAATGGAGTGGTCAGATAATGAGATCCGTATCGCTGTAATAGCGCTTTTCAAGTGTGAAATGAAAAAATGCGATATTTTCAAAACGCTCCGACCGCTCCGGACTGGAGATGTAAAAGACCGCCACCGGTTTTGTTCACCAATGAAAAAATTGTTACCGTTCAGGAAAAAGTTAACAAGCAAAATTATAGCGGTCATCTAAGGAAGCATCTGAATTGATCCCAAGGGTGGAAACGGGCCATCACCCAGCTTCAGTCATGGTTTGGTGGGGTGTCTCTTACGATGGGTCACTGACCTGCATTTCTGCGAACAAGGAGTCAAAACATCGGGCAAAGTTTACCAAGAAACCGTTTTGGTAGCTGTTGTGAAGCCTCTTAACAATACCCTGTTCCAAAACCAGCAATGGACTGCGCCGGCCCATAAGGCTAAAACGTCCCAGGCATGGCTTCGAAACAATTTGCCAGCGTTTATTTCCTCTGAAGAATGACCCTCAGGCAGTGCAGATTTGAACCCATTGGATTACAAATTGTGGACGGTTTTAGAGGACAAGGTTTGTCACAAAAGATACCCCAACATTGGATTTTTTAAGACTGCTTTGGTTCGAGCTGTGGCCAATTTTCCAATGGACGAGGTTCGTGCAGCTATTGACGATTGGCCGGTACGACTTAAGGCGTGTGTAAAGGTAAAAGGCGGACATTTCGAATAAGTAGATTTTTTTTGGATACAATATACATCAATAAATATATTAAAAAGTATTTGGTCCAAAAACATTCAGTACTTTTTATTTTACAGCATAAAACGTGTGTAACAGTATTTATTCCCTACTAAGTACAAGAAAAATAATTTCCAAGGTATTTTTTCATTGTCACGCTGTGTAATTTGAGATCAAAAATTTAAGGTCGGTTATTCCGCTCATACTGCCCGTGCTTTTATATGGCGCTGATAAATGTAAATGCTGAGACACAGGGCTACCAATGTTGATGATTAATCGTCATTTTAACGTTTTTTAAACTAAAATTTGTCCAAATAACGATTGACAGTGAAAAGAACGCCGAAAATGTCGATTTTTAATAATCATAAATTATGTGAAATAAAGAGAAAGCCATATAAACATTTGCAAATGTTAAGCAACTTTAGGACACTATAAGTTTGTAGTAAGAAATTGTAAGTGCTTCGGGTGTTTTTGGAATAATTCAGTAAAACAATGATTCCAGCCAAATCAAGGAAAAAGAAATATTTTTTTTGATTTTTTATAAATATAGGTTTTTATCACAATAAACATTCAGCAGCTTACTGACTTAAGCGATGGTTTTTTGTTATTATTTCTCTTACTTTTATTAAACAATTTAATAAAAAGTCCTTGTCCATTGACTGCTTTCTCTTCTCGACCGAAATCGTGTCGAAGAAGTGGAAGTATCAGAAACCTGACCAAATGATATGATACGCACCAACTGACTGCATTCCCTCGATAAGAGCAAACTCAGTATTTTAAGTTATCATCGCCTACATTTTCGTGAATTATCCTAATTTGTGCACATGCGCCCACGGAAGACCCGAACAACACGTGTCCGTCGGTTCTATGTACCGGATTGACCCGAAACAAACACTTTGTCCAGGGCAGTCACCTCAACTATATGTGTATTTCGTTTGTCCATTTGTCGTGGAAGCAGCACTTCCCGGAATGCCTGTCCCAATTATTGTTGTTGTTGTTGTTGTTGTAACAACAATATATTTATTTTGAGGTCTTGTTCGTCTATGGGGGATCTGCTTCGATATCCAGGTGAAGGAAACGCGCCATTTGAACTGGATGCGTCCACAGAGACCTGGGGGTCAGCTGAGTGGGCTTGGCCGGACAATTGAAGAGGTGCAGTACATCATGTGGTCCCTGATGGCAGGCGGGACAGATGTCCGGAACGTTAGCATCAATTCGTGCCCAGTAAGAATTGAGGCGGCTGCACCATCCGGATCTCAGCTGCGCCAGAACCACGCGCGTCTGCCGAGGTAGTACCTTCTCCTCAGGTGAAATCTCCGGGGGATGTTCCCCTAGCACTGCATTCACACGGTAGCTGGATACTGCTGCTGCGACATCATCGGCGTGAATGTTGTTCAAACCTGCCTGATAGTTTCGATGATCTAAAGGTTCTCTCTTATACCGCTGGACCTCTCTCTCTAGATCATGAAGATCGTTCCTGATCTGCCTGGGTGGAGGCATCCTGTTCAAGAGATGGTGGTTAGGATGACTGCTGCGAAAACACCCTAGCAGGTATTGCTTAGACAACAGGAAATTGTGTCTGCGCACGGTAAGGACCTTCGTCTCCTCATGTAGATGGTCCTCAGAGGACATAAGAAGACACCCTGTTGATGTTCTAAGGGCGGCATTCTGGCATGTCTGAATTTTCTTCCACTGCGTCGTACTCACGTTCGCCGACCATACAGGTGCTGCGTAGTTTGCTACAGACCGACCTATCGCTTTGTAAGAGGTCAACAAGGTTTCTTTGTCGGCTCCCCAAGTACTGCCGGCAAGTGACTTGAGGACCTTGTTCCTACTTTTGAGTTTATCGCAGATAGCTGTAGCATGTGCAGAGGATCTAAAAAGGCTGTCCAATGTGACCCCAAGGATTTTGGGGTAGTTGGTGGTCGGGATGTTGACGTCATCGACTTTCACATTGAGTGACAACCGCACCTCTGCGGTCCAAGCAGTAAACAGTGTGGCTGATGATTTGGAGGCGGATATTTTCATATTCCTCGCAGTGAAGAAACGTGCTAAGTCAGTGAGGTAATAGTTGATTTTCTCGCAAATGTCATCCACTTTAGGTCCTGACGCCAGAATTGTGCAATCGTCAGCGTACGACACAATTTCAACGCCGTCTGGTGGTGCAGGAATTTTAGAGAGGTAGAGGTTAAACAGAGCCGGGGATAAAACTCCACCCTGGGGAACTCCTTGTTTAACTCTACGGGGCTTCGACTTTCTGTCTCTAAATTCTACATATGACTGGCGCCCACACATATAGTTTACGACCCAACGTTTCAAACTGGGCGGAAGGGACGTTTCTTCAATGTCCTCGAACAGAGTGGCATGATTGACCGTGTCGAAGGCTTTTGTGAGGTCAAGAGCCACGAGGACCGTCCTGTCGTTAGGCTTGTTCTGGTTAAGGCCGCGACTTATACGTGTGGTGATGGCGTGTAAAGCAGTTGTTGTGCTGTGCTGCTTGCGGAATCCATGCTGATGATCAGCACTAAGAAAGTGTTCGATCAGGCTGGGGAGGAGCAGTGCTTCAAGCGTCTTTGCTACTGGAGAAAGCAAGGAGATCGGCCTGTACGAATCTCCCTTACTTGCGTCTTTGCCTGGCTTCAGTAGCGGGACCACTCTGCCCATTTTCCAGGCATCGGGAACTTCGTGAGTGGCTAGCGACAGATTGAGCACTTTGGTCATGTACTCTACTCCCGGGGTATCCAAGTGCTTTAACATCAGCATTGAGATTCCGTCCGGACCCAGCGCCTTTGATGACTTTGCGCTGCGGATGACATGGGCAACTTCGCCAACGGTAAATTGTGGTGGTGCCTCTTCGACTCGGAGAGCGCGGATACGACGCAATACTCTCCTTTTCGCCTTATCACTCTCTGGGTGCTCAATAAAAAGCCGGTTAAAATAACACGCGCACCGCTTCGGATCTGTCACTGTTCTATCACCGAACGTGACAGCTGTCCGATCATCCTTCCTTACAGGGTTAGAGAGTGATTTGACCGTTGTCCACAACTTACCAATTCCGGAACTCAAGTTGCACTGCTTTAAGTGGTCTAGCCATTTGTTCCGCTTATATTCGTTGACCAACCTACTGATCTCGGAGTTGAGATCCCTAATTCTAGGGTCAGTAGGGTTGGAGCGACGAATGTCATCACGCTCGTCTGCGAGTCCCGCTGCCTCTGCTGGGAAGTTTGGTCGTACTTCGGGTATTCGACCAGCAGGGATATGGCGAGCGGCTGCTGCGTTGATGATGGCCCGGAACTTTTTCTCGGCTACCCGAACGTCCGACGGAATAGCTAGATTATTAAAGCTGCGGTTGGTGGCTTCTCTGAAGGCCTCCCAATCAGCCTTTTTTTGATTGAGAAACGTACGGCGTTCAGAGGTTATGAAATCGGGTGGTCTATTAATGGAGAGAATTATGGGAAGGTGGTCCGATCCTAGTGAGATGACGGGTTGCCAGGTGACGTCGTTGATCAGGCCAGGCGATGCCAAAGTGATGTCTGGCGAGCTATGGCAATCGCCCATAATCCGCGTGGGGGCGTCCTCATTCACTGTGCAGAACGTAGAGCTATCAATTTGCTCTGCCAAAGCTATGCCCCTCTGGTCGTTGTCTAGGAGAGAATGCCACAGTTCGTGGTGAGCATTAAAGTCTCCTAGGACCAAGCGGTTATTGCCTTGTAGCAAATTGCTAATGTCTGGCAGATAACGCGGGGCACAGCTACCAACCGGCGGGATGTATACGTTGTACAGCTCTATTTCGGCAGTTCCAGACTTGACTGCTACCCCCATACATTCCATGTATGGGTCTCTAGAGTCAAGCTCAGGCGAAATAGGTCTGTACTGCACAGAATGGTGTAACAGGAAAGCAAGTCCCCCACCTCCACTTCTGGTGCGATCCTTACGTAGCACGTTGTATCCGTCACAACTGTGCAGGCTGCAGGTGGCATTCAGCTTAGTTTCTTGGATCGCGGCGACCATGATGTTTCTCCGATTCATAAATTCTATGACCTCACTGATTTTGTTGCGTAGGCCATTACAATTAAATTGCAAGATTGATGCACTGTCAGGAGTGGCAACAGCAATCTGTGGTGTAAGATGCTGTATGTGTTGATGCTGTTGCGAGGGCGACTGCGGGGGAGTCTCGTAGTTAGATGATGATGATGACGACGACGACGAAAATGCAGACGACGATGATAACACCAAATCCAGAGACCCACTGCTAACTTCGTTGATACAGCATGAGGCAACAAAGTCTGCTTCGCTATACTCCCTGATGTGGTTCAGACCTGAACAGCTCCTGAAGTGCACCCACTCCATGCAACGATTACACCTTACAGACGTAGCACGATGGTGTATTCGGTTCTGACAAACCGAGCAGATCCAAGGTCCGGGGTTTTGTTCGATCCCGGCTCGGACCAGTAGTATTCGGAGCAGGCATTCCGGGAAGTGCTGCTCCCACGACGAAAAAATGGACGAACAAAAAACATATATTGTTGAGGTGACTGCCCCTGGCCGAAGAGTTTCGGGTCAATCCGGTACATAGAACCGGCAGTCGCGGCCCAATTATTACTGTTCCGAGCAGGGATCGAACAAAACACTCGACCATGGATCTGCTAGGTTTGTCGGAACCGTATACACCATCGTGCCACGTCTGTAAGTTGTAATCGTTGCATGGAGTGGGTGCACTTCAGGAGTTGTTCAGGTCTGAAACACATCAGGGAGTACTTAGAAACGGACTTAGTTGCCTCATGCTGTTCACAATAAACTGTGGTATTCTCTCTTAGACAACGACCAGATGGACATACCTTGGTCCGAGCAAATTGATAGCTCTACATTCTGTACAGTGAAAGAGGATGCCCCACCCCGATTATAGACGACTGCCATAGCTCGCCAGATATAACTATGGCATCGCCTGGCCTGATCGACGACGTCACCTGGCAACCCGTCATCTCGTGAGGATCGGACCACCTTTCCACAACTCTCTCCATCAACAGACCATCAGACTTTATAACCTCTGAATACCGTTAGTTTCATAATCCAAAAAAGTCTGATTGGGATACCTTCAGAGAAGCCACCGCCGGATGTTCGGGTAGCCGAAAAAAGTTCTGGGCCATCATCAATGCAGCAGCCGCTTGCCTTGTCTCTGCTGGACGAATACAAAATATAAACATTAGATTAACTGCTGCAAAAGATGTACGTACTAATAAGAGGGCAAAATTAGACATCGAAAAGCTGTACACACAACAGAAAGCGGGAGCCACAATGCTATCTTAACCGCGCCTTGCAAAAAACCCCTCCTTTCAATGACATTAGCGCAGAAAAAGTTACCGAAAACGGCTGATAAAGACAAGAATGGTGTGAGGTCGGAGAACATAGCTTACAGGGCATCACTGGCGCCTATGGCGAATCGAGCATGTGGGAGCGATATCGGGAGATGGTAAGGGAGGTAAATCTATTCAGAGGCAAGAAGAGACAAATGGAAAGACGCCAAGTTGGATGACAACATAAATGTTGCAAGAAAATGTAATCCCACAGCTGCCGGTTCTATGTACTGGATTGACCCGAAACAAGCAATTTTCGTAACCTCAACAATTAGTGTTTTTTGTTTGTAATTTTTTCGTCGAGGGAGTATACGGAGCAGGCATACCGTAAAGTACCCCAAAGTATCTCAATCAAAAAGTGATTTCTCCAGAGAAGCCAATAATCACAACATCGGTAAACAACCCAATTCCTTGGATGTTCTGTCATTGGTGAATTGTGCACAGCGGCCAATTCGCTCTTTAAGGAAGAATGCTGTCACGTTTGCGACAGACGTCAAAATTAGCACGTTTTTAATTCATTTTGTATGCAAGTCAACTGCATGGCCATGGGTTGTTGACTGAAGTTAAAAACTGCATACATTAATTGACCCAATTTTATGTATATTTTTTTTGTATGTATAAAAAACCGACGAAAGTACATAGTACCGTATGTTTTACTACACTACTATAAAATACAAGGCAAAAGTGCCCTTTAGTCTAACTCAACAAATTCTAAGTTCATGTGCTTGGGATTCAACACGTTATGTCCGCACTTTCCGAGTGGGAAAGCCACCACCACAATTTACCGTTGGAGAAGTTGCCTAAGTCATCCAAGACGCTGGGTCAAGACGAAATCTTCATGCTGATGTTGATTGAATTCGACACCCCGGGAGTAGAGTGGAGTACTTGGGTAGAGTGCCACCGCTATTAAAGCCACGTAGTGCAAGCAGAACAGTACTGTTTTACACGATATGACCTCACATATTAGTCGCGGCATCATCCAGAACAAGCCCAGCGAAGGGGCGGTCGTTGTGGCTCCTTACCTCCCCAAGGTCCTCGACACGGTCTATTATTCCAGTCTTTTCGAGGACATCGTAGACACGTCCCTTCCACCTAGTTCAAAACGATGGGTTATAAGAAATGTTTGTGGGCTAGGGTGACCGCATTGATGAGAGGAAAAAGGGTTTTCAGAATTTTGTTAATGGAAACCCCACAAGAAGGAAGCTAAAAATTTAAGAAAAAAATTAGTTTTAGAAGCTAAGAAAAGCCGTATCTCTGAAACATCTCATTATATTCTCATGACGTGTGAGTCAAAACATGGGCAATATTGTTATTCGTTATTGTAGTCTTCACATTTGTTAAAACTTATATTAGTACAGAGCCTTTTTCATAAAAAAAAACATCACGAGGAAATTGAATTAAAGGAATTATCATTTGAGGATTTTTTAATATTTTTCAGCGTTTGAATCAAAATATGATGATGAACTTTTAAAACATATTATTTTTTCTGCTCATCTTTGGTAAGAAGGTTATTCAAGTCTGTTATTAATTTTACTCTTCGTTCTAGCACAGCATTATGTCGACCTTGGGTGTCTTCTCCATCCAATATTGTTATATGTCTTCACATTTGTTAAAACTTATACTTAAACAGAGCCGTTTTTATAAAAAAAACGTGCCGAGGAAATTGTATTAAGGGAATTATGATATGAGGATATTTTAATATTTTTTCGATGATGATGAACCGTTGAAACATATTTATTTTCTCATCTTTGGTAACTTCCGCAATCCTACATTAACCAGTTCTTTCAGCGGGGGTCTTCGAAATTTTGGGGATTATAATTCTTGAGTTTAATGTCTCGATCTCACTCAGAACTAGGTTTGTAAAGTTCTCCATAGCTCTCTAAGAAATATGCATGCCAATCTCCCGATAGCCCAACAAACTAAGCAAGAGTTCAAAGTCTTGCTTGCGAGCTGAGTGAGACTTGTGGGCATTGAACCAAGTTTCGCAATGCACTCTAACAAGAAGTAAACAGACAACTTCTAAGGCACCGTGCTCTTCATTACTCATTTTAAATTGTTAGCGGAATAGGAATATCTTCAGGCAATAGATAACCGTGGTCATCCACCTGACATGGTTGATAGCAACTACAGATTAAAATCCCACTTGCGTTTTAATTAGAGATTCTAGAAACAAAAATACTTTTTGTAGAGGCTCCTTGTAATCGTCTCTGAGTGTTGATTTCATGAGTTTAAATTTAAATTAAAATCCACGGATATGTTCACAATTAATTCAGGAGGTACAAGTTTTTTTCAATGCTTCGTTGCTGACAGCCGTGTCATATTGATTTCGTGTTCCCGCATTTTAAAATATCTTAAATGTATCTTAATTTCTTCGTCAAATTTAACTTTTGAAAATACCTGTAAACATGATTGAACAACATGGCGGCGGCGAGGAAATTCAGCGTTCTAGCTAACATGTGTTTAAAATTGCCATGACATTGCCTTGATAGTTTCTCCATTTCTGGAGAAACTCGTATACAGCAAGGGCTTGTTCTTTTACAAAGATTCTGTCTGAAGTAACAAAATATAAACGAGTTACAATTATATTTAAAGGCTTTCGCTTGAGATATATTCGAGTGTCGTGAAAAAATAATGGTACCTACCGGAGATACTACCTACAGATGGCCACCGATCCTAATTTTTACAAGAAAATTTTGTTCAGCGATGAAACTCACTTTTGATTGAGAATTGGGTACATTCATAATCAAAATTGTCGCATTTGGAATAATGAAAATCCAAAAGCCAATGATGAGACGCCGTTATATCCTCGAAAAATCACTGTTTGGTTTGCTCTATGGGCAAAGGCAATGATTTCCTCTGTCCATATTTCGTCAAAAATGAAGCCGGTCATAATGCCATAATAAATGACTTTTTCGTGCCTGAAATGGAGAATGTTGATGTGGACGACCTTTGGTTCCTACAAGACTGCGCAACATGCCATACAGTCAAGGAAACAGTCAATTTCTTGAAGGAAACTTTTGGTGAGCGCATTTTCTTGGGTCGTGGCCTGTGGCGTGGCCTCCATGATTGTGCCATTTAATACCGCTGGACTTTTTTTTTGTGGGGTTATGTGAAGTCGGTTGTCTTCGCAGATAAGCCCGACACGATTGATGCCTTGGACCTTAAATGCTGCAAAACTGGTCGAAAATTGGGCTTCTCGGCTGGAATTAATTCGAGCCAGCAGTGGCGGCCTCTTGCCCGAAATCATTTTTAATACACAATGGCAAAACTTATCTTTTCAATTAAGAGAAATTTTTGGCCATAACATTGACTTATATGCGTTTTATTTCTTCTTGAAAACCACACGTCTGAAAAAAACACCCATTACAACAAATATATTTCATAACTTAAATTTTATGAAATATGTAATGAAATCAATAGTTACATCACTAAAATAATACTAAAAGTCGACTTATTGACATTAAAAAAAGAAGTCGATTAAAGTCGACTTTTTTCTTTAGTAAAATGATAATGCAATATTTTGTTATAAAAAACAAGTTTTCTCTGTATAAAATGCTTTTATTCCTATTAAATGTGTAAATTCCAGTTTAAAGTGTAAACAACTTGTTGAAACAGTGCTACAATTTGTAGCAGCACTGTTTCTATCGAGAATGTGCGATGGCTTGTGTGCATAAACGAAATGAATAATAAAGTCAAGTACATTGACACCGTTGTGTACACAAGCCCTTTTTTCATATTTTTGCACATTCTCCTTTATCCTTTTGTTTTGTTATTGTTGATGTCGCTTTGTGGCGAGCCTATGCGTGTGTTCTAAAACGGCTCGTAGGCTCACACAAAGCGAAGATTAGTTTAATTGTAAACTTTAACTTGAATCGTGCGTTTGATTTCTTTCCCCCCCCCCCCCCCCCCCCGTGACAAAGTGAAGTAAAATCGTTTGAAAAACAAACAACATATAACATTGTGAAAATAGAACATTGAAATACAAATTACAAACTAATTTTGTGAACTTTTACAAACAATTATTATACAAAAAAACACTGTGAACATAAAACATAAAGCAATATTGCGAAATTAAACATTAAATTAAACATTGAATTTTCAACATTAAATAAAACACACATTGTACATATATACTTACATTTAAGTGAACAAAATAAAACAACACAATGAATTAAAAAAAGCACACAAAAAAATAGCACACTTTAACAAAACAAAAAAAGCATTACACAAAGAAGCAAAAGAATAAAAAGAACCAGTGACAACAACAACAAAAGCCCTTGCTCAAACATTTTGGTCCATGCGAACCGAATAGTGGAAAGTGAAATTACACTCGAGAAAAAAAAGTGTGTGCACTTAAACAAAAAAGTGCAAAAGTGTAAAAGCAAAAAAATTATATTGTGAAAAAACGCCACCGCCATAATTTTGAAGGACGCCACCGCCATATTTGAGGACGCCATTTTGGAAGCCATATTGAAGGACGCCAAAGACCCCGCCACAAACGACCCCTAGAAGACTTCAAAATGACAAATTCGCTGTGAGAGGTACAAATCATAACCACAAAACCCAGCGAAGAAGTAGTAAGTACCCAAGAACTTAGCACAAAAAAACAAGCAAATGATGAGGGTGCAGCTATAGACACGGCACGGCTGCTATTACGTGCCCGACATTGAAGCAAAGTTATGCTGCATGACCCTGGACATAATTTTCTTGTCGTTACGTGCGAATTAAAATACATGATATTACGTAACCTTGCGACGCCATTTTGGACCGAATCAAAATCTACAACAACATAGACACTTGACTATTACTTGGATCGCTAGCGCCCATCTTTTTTTCCATTCCATTGGAAATTTATGCCAATTGCTGGAAACTTCGGTCGCAAACGACGCCATTAAACTGAAAGTTTGAAATTTGGAAAATTATATGTTACGAAAAATAATTGTTGGGTGAATTCGCAATGGAAAAATTTTCAATGCCAAAAATCTAAATCTTCTAAATTTTTTCTCGACAGATTTTGATACGCAAAAATTGGAATTTTTGTTTTCCAACGAACTTGCATGTTGGAAAATTCCCCTTGATGGAAAAATCTTTGATGGCTAACTTGGATGCCATTTTCTTTTTTGAAATAAATTCCGTAACACAACTTTGAAACACAACTTGAAGCAATTTATTTTTTGGATAGATAAATTGACCCATTCCTGATTAAGTTGAAATTTTTTTTGCGGAAATTTAGAATAATTCTTGGCAAACCTTGAGAAAATTTTTGTGGCGAATTTTAAAAATTGTTGGAGAATTTTTGTAAACCTGTTGGCGACCTTATAAAAAATTTGTGAAAAAATTTTTGGCGACTTTTTAAAAAACTTTTGGCGACCTTTGGAAAAACTTTTGGCGACTTTTTGAAAAACTTTTGGCAATTTTTTGAAAACTTTTTTTTGCGATTTTTTTGAAAACTTTTTTGCGATTTTTTGAAAACTTTTTGGCGATTTTTTGAAAACATTTTGGCGATTTTTTGAAAAACTTTTGGCAATTTTTTGAAAACTTTTTTGCGATTTTTGAAAACTTTTTGGCGATTTTTTGAAAACATTTTGGCGATTTTTTGAAAACTTTTTGGCGATTTTTTGGAAACTTTTTGGCGACTTTTTGAAAACATTTTGGCGATTTTTTGAAAACTTTTTGGCGATTTTTTGAAAATTTTTTTTTGGCGATTTTTTGAAAACTTTTTGGCGATTTTTTGAAAACTTTTTGGCGATTATTCGAAAACCTTTTGGCGATTTTTTGAAAACTTTTTGGCGATTTTTTGAAAAAATTTCCTGCATATTTTTGAAAAAGTTTTTTGCTGCTACTATATTGAGGGTGCAAAAATGGCAAAGGCATTGACAGACAAATTTGTCAACTGTGTCAATGATTTGATGGACTTCGAATCCGTCAATTCAGTCACAAAATCAGAAGAAAGCTTACATGCCTTGGAAGTATTACGAGTGGAGCTCAATTCTCTGTGGGATCAAGTAAAGCGATCATATCTGGAGTGCCGAGATCGAGAGGAAATAGCTGGAGAGACACCTATTGATAAGACGAAGTTGAGAAAACACTACAAGGAGGCGCTCTCCAGTTATAAAAACGTACTCAGCGCATTGAATGACGAGATCCAGACAATTTCCGAACGCCAAACCAAGGAAAAGCAGGAAAGAACATCGACACTGATGATACAGTATCACGATAATAATCTTTCTTCAATTTCTCGAGTACCACCCTGCGACACTGACACATTTCAAGGGGGGTACCAAAAATGGCCAACATTTAGAGATCTATTTTCGGCGATTTACATTAATAATTCAAAATTAAGCAAGGTTGAAAAACTGTTTCACATTAACAAAAAAACAGCAGGAGAAGCCAGGGAAATTATTAGCTAAGTTCCTTTGACAAACGAGGGTTTCGATATTGCGTGGGGAAATTTGGTTGCACGTTACGAAAACAAGCGAATGCAAATAAACGAACAGCTAAAGACATTGTTTAATTTGCCCCAGGTCTCCTCAGAATCTGGTTCATCAATATAGAAGTTGCAGCGCACGGTCAATGGATGTATTCAAACCCTAACTACCTTTAGCATCGACATCAAAGGATGGGATCCGATATTAGTCTACCTTAGCTCAACGAAGCTACCCCGCACTTTTCTAGAAGAATTTGAAAATTCTTTAAAAGATTGTACAACAATACCAACTTGGGCTGAATTTGATTCGTTTTTGACACACAAATTCAAGACCCTAGAATCTGTTGGAAATATAAAAACTGCCTTCTCGAAAATAATCAGCCTCGATCTGATTATGGCAAAAAAGACACTCGCGTTAACTCTTTTCAAACAAAAATTTCACAGAACTCAAATGTCGGGGTTACTCTTATACAAATGGTACGCCAAACTGCCAACTTTGTAGAGAAGAGCATTTCTTGAGAGTTTGTCCAAAATTTCTTGCGAAAAGCATTAATGATCGAATACATATCGTAAAAGTTTCACATTTATGCTACAATTGTCTCTCTTCTGCTCATGGAGTGAGAGATTGCAAAAGTCGCTACACCTGTAGAGATTGTAAGCTTAAACACCACAGTTTGCTGCATAAAGGCAATGAGGCCAACTCTACAGGTGGCGATACAACACAGGCTGATGTACGCCCTAGTACAAGTGCATCAGCCCTAACAACCTTGATACAGTCCACACAGAACTTAGAATCCTTGATCCTCCAAGAGGGTAAAAATAATCAAAATCGAGAAACCTTGTTGTTTACGGCTATTGTCCAAATTGAATCTAGAGGACAAAGATATGATGCCCGTGCTATAATTGACCCGGGATTTCAAGCCACGTTTATCTCGGAAAAACTTAAAATTCGTTTGAAGCTTCCAACTAAACGAAATCTCGTGATATTCACTATTGGTGCACCGACGCAATCAGTTGGATCTTTTATGGCACAAAAAACAGTTTTTGGCTGGGTGATTGGCGGACCCGTCAATCAACAAATAGAAAATAAAAATCAAATTTCACTGTGCAGTACAGTGTCAATCGAAAAAATTCTAACACGTTTTTGGGAGGTGGAGGAGACCCCAAAAAAGATACGTCGTCACTCTGCCGTTCAAAACTTGTGAAGAACTGGGTACGTCGAGAAATATCGCCATGGCACAATTCCATAGAATGGAAAAGAAACTTCTTAGGACACCGGAAATTAAGGAGCAATATGATCAGTCCATTCTGGAATACCTCGAACTAGGTCACATGAGGAAAATTTCGCCATCGGAAGTAAATGAATACCCTCACTACTACTTACCACATCACGCCGTGATTAAACCAGATCGAGTGACCACAAAACATAGAGTCGTGTTTAATGCATCCAGCCCCACCTCAAACAAAAAAAGCTTGAACGACATTTTACATCCTGGACCAATTCTCCAACAAGATCTCGTTTTGCAGATACTGAAGTGGAGGTTTTTCAATTACGCGTTCAATGCAGATGTAACTAAAATGTACCGCCAAATATTGGTAGAACCTAGCCAAGCCAAATATCAGAGAATTCTGTTTCGAAAGTCGCCAAAAGATCCAGTGGAAGATTTTGAGCTTCTAACTGTCACATTTGGTGTAAATTGCGCCCCATTCCTCGCCATTCGGACACTTCTTCAACTTGCGGAAGATGTGAAAGACAAATACCCTTTAGCCTCGCAAATAATAAGACAAAATTTATACGTTGATGATGTCCTAGCAGGCGGCCATACTATAGAAGAAGCTGTAAATTACCGAAGGGAATTAATTTCAGCCCTGGGCTCAGCAGGTTTTGAACTTAGAAAATGGAGCTCGAATAATCCTTTGGTGATTGAAGACCTGCCTCCAGAACAAATTTTACCCGTCAATTGGTTGGATATTTCGGAGGGATCCTCAACGAAGACTTTGGGGATCAGATGACATATATCAGCTGACTGCTTCACTTTTACCTCGCCACTTATCGAAGAAAAACAATCGTGTACCAAAAGAGAAGTTCTATCGACCATAGCCAAGTTTTTCGACCCTTGCGGATGGCTGGCTCCAGTGATTGTAGTGGCTAAGCTGATTATGCAGCATGTCTGGCTAGACAAAATAAATTGGGATGACTCGTTGAAACCAATTACTCAAATGAATTGGAACAATTTCGTAAAAAATTCGTTAATAGACACAATAAAAATTCCTCGATGGATTCAATTTCAGCCATTAAGTCAGGTTGAAATCCATGGATTTTGTGACGCATCAGAAAGCGCTTATGCTGCTGCACTCTACATTCGAATTGAATTTCCAAACAACACGACACATACTTCTCTTCTTGCTGCGGAAACTCGTGTCGCACCAATAAAAAAAAAGTCTCTTTACCACGACTAGAACTTTGTGGAACTGTTCTTCTTTCAGAATTAGCAGCAGCAGTTGTTCCAAATCTTCAACTAACAAATGTATCTACACATTACTGGACGGATTCAACGATCGTGCTGGCCTGGCCACCCTGTTCATGGAGCACTTTCGTCGGCAACAGAACGTCTACTATTTTGGAAAATGTTGGAAATGAAAACTGGAGACACGTAGATTCCAAATGTAACCCTGCTGACATAGCCCGCCGAGGCTGCTCTCCAGATGATCTAATATCTCATCGCCTATGGTGGCAGGGGCCCCCATGGCTGAAATTTCCAAAAGATCGATGGCCTAGATACGAAAATTTGGAAGACACAAATCTGGAGTCAAAACCGGTCAAAGTTCTTGCTACAACCACATTTGAAGACCCTTTGGCAAGATTTTCCTCCTTATCTCGAGCCTACAAAGTATTGGCATATGTCCTCAGATTCTGGCGAAATACCGGCGCAAATAGGACTCACCTGAGAATTTCATCCAAGGAAATTACAGCGGTAGAGATCCAAGATGTTAAGATACGACTCCTTGTTCTAACACAAAAACATCATTTTCAAGCTGAGTATCAATCTTTACTTCAAAAGAATCGCACTTCGCCAAGCAGCTGCCTCCTAGCTCTTAATCCTTTTTTAGACCAAAAAGGTGTTATCAGAGCCAATGGACGCCTTGTACAATCACCTACCTTATCTTATAATGAAAGACATCCAATTATTTCGCCTTATGACGCTCGCCTATCACAGTTATTAACGGAATTTGTCCACAAAATTACGATTCACGGCGGCAATCAACTCATGGTTCGTGTGCTTAGGTCGGAGTTTTGGATCTTCAGGTTGAAGTCTCTAGTCAAAAAAGTTATTCACAATTGCCGAACATGTATACATTACAAAAAACACACTCAAACTCAGATTATGGCCTCACTTCCTCCTGAGCGCACAATGCTGACCCGACCCTTTAACAACACAGGCGTTGATTTTGCTGGACCCTTTCCTAGCAGAAGTTTCACGGGACGCGCTTGTCTAATCACCAAAGGTTATGTCTGCATATTCGTGTGCTTTGCGACAAAGGCTGTCCACTTAGAAGCAACGAGCGATTTATCAACACAATCATTTTTGGCCGCGTTTTCCAGATTTGTAGGAAGACGGGGATGCCCTGCGAGAATCTATTCTGATAATGGTACAAATTTTGTAGGTGCAGCGGAAATGATGCGTAAGGATCGGATTGCGTTCATAAAATCCTTTCAGACTCGTACCATCCAGCAGAATATTTACCAGAACCTTGAATAGAAATTCATACCTCCTGGAGCTCCTCATATGGGTGGCCTATGGGAGGCGGGAGTTAAGTCTTTTAAAACTCATCTGCGCAAGCTGATTCCGCAAATGAACTTTACCTTCGAAGAACTCACAACAATATTAGCTCGTATAGAGGCCTGCCTTAATTCTAGACCTTTAAGCCCTGCCAGCGATGACCCATCAGATTTATCCCCTTTGACACCAGGACATTTTCTCATCGGTACTTCGATTCTTTCTCCAGCTGAGCCTGATATTTCCGAAGATAATCTAACCCTAGCCAACAGATGGAAAAGATTAAAAATGATCTCACAAAATTTTTGCCAACGATGGAAGTCTGAATATTTAAAAGAGCTGCATCGTAGATTCAAATGGAAGTATCAACAAGATAACATTAAAATTAACGATCTTGTCGTCATTAAGGACGAAAAGTTGTCTCCTAACGAGTGGAAGATGGGTCGTATTGTCGGAACTCACCCCGACACAGACAACAATATCAGGGTTGTGGACATATTGACTACCAACGGCACAATCGGACGTCCTATTACTAAAGTCATCAAGCTGTTTTCTGACTGACTAGGCTTTTTGACCCCATCCATTATCCAAAACTTCAATAACTGGTTTTTGTATCTTCCTCTAGAGATGGCCGGCTACCTACCGAGACGTGAACGCTCTGATGACCGCCTAGATCGTCACCAAAGCCGACGCGAGCGCCCAGGCGGCTGGCAGTACTCCTGTGGTCTTTGTCAAGAGGGCCACGCCTTGAAGTCTTGTCGGCGTTTCCGAGAGATGTCGCCGAAGACACGGTACGAAGCGGTTGACCGACGGGGGTACTGCCGCAATTGCCTGGCTCGGAGCCACTTAGCGCCTGACTGCCCGGTACTGGAGAGCTGTCGGAGATGCGACCACCGTCACCACACGTCTTTGCACGGCGCCCCACAGCTGACACGGTCGATATTTGACGCCACTGCCGCTGATCCAGTCGTCCAAAGGTCCGTTGTATTTGTGCCAACGGTGACGGTTCGTGTGGCAGAATATGATTTCTACTCTTGGGCTTCAGTGAGGGGTATTCTCAACTCTTCGTCGACGGTGTCTCGAATCGCAACAGCAACATATAGGCGCCTCAACCTGCCGTCCTTCCGCTTTCAAAATCAGCGGTTTGCCTCCTTCAAGGTGATGGCACGGCAAATGCGGAGCACATGGGTGCTGAAGGTGAAGGCGCTTATCACCGACGAATTGCCTCGACAACCCTACTGCAACCCACTTATTGAGGACCCGACATCAAACTTCTCTCCAGACACGTGTGCCGATATAGACCCTAGAAGCAACACTCCCATAGACTTGGAATTCGGCACAGACGTTTACCCCGTGATCCTACAAGAGGGTGCCATCACCACAGGGCTTGGCAGAGTCCAAGCCTACAAAACACATCTGGGCTATGTGTTTACTGGTCCAGCCCGAAATCCTTTTAATTGATAAGTGTATTTAGTTTTGTATGTAATCACCGAGTCATGGGGGGCAGAATGTTGAAACAGTGCTACAATTTGTAGCAGCACTGTTTTTATCGAGAATGTGCGATGGCTTGTGTGCATAAACGAAATGAATAATAAAGTCAAGTACATTGACACCGTTGTGTACACAAGCCCTTTTTTCATATTTTCGCACATTCTCCCTTGTCCTTTTGTCTTGTTATTGTTGATGTCGCTTTGTGGCGAGCCTATGCGTGTGTTCTAAAACGGCTCGTAGGCTCACACAAAGCGAAGATTAGTTTAATTGTAAACTTTAACTTGAATCGTGCGTTTGATTTCTTTCCCCCCGTGACATTGAACACATTGAATTAAAAAAAGCACACAAAAAAATAGCAGACTTTAACTAAACAAAAAAAGCATTACACAAAGAAGAAAAAGAACCAGTGACAACAACAACAACAACAACAAAAGCCCTTGCTCAAACACAACTTTTATTTACAAAAGTTATAGTGATTATAAAGTTTTTAAAAATGTTAAATTCAAGCACGAGGTAAGCATTTTTTTGTATATTTATTTATTTATTATTTTCGATATTTCGATCTTCATCGAAGATCATCTTTAGGAATCGAGATAACAACAAATATAACACACTCTTTGCTGCTGCACCGATGTCTTCTTGATTGTCAGACGAAAAATTCTTAAATTCAACATTTCATCAACATTTACACAAAAGGTCAAACAAAAAACATCAAATCAAAGTTTTTAAAAATTTGTTAAAAATCTTATTTTTAAAGCAGTCGATTGAAATACACCAAACCACATGTCCGCATCGATTGAACTCAAAAAGATAATCATGTTAACATTTTTTTGGAGAAATTTCCCTTCGTATTTGAGTAGCAATAAGAACTGCATGCGAAAATAATCTCACGCGTGACAGAAGTGGCAACGATTGACAAAGTTAAATGAGTACTCGCATCCCATTATTCTCCGTATATGTTTTACGACAAACAGGCGCTGCCTTCAGATAGTGCTTCAATTGTATTGAAACACCATTGCCATCCTAGTGCTTACACTCTTGTCAAGGAACCTCCATATATTATCCTTTTCGTTGGCCTTGGAACTCACAATATCTTCTCGATTGAAGTGTACCAACATCACGTTGACAATACTGTCAAACAGTTAACGGCAGCTATGTCAAAATTATACCAATGACCTGTGTTTGTCCCAAGCATTTGTATCTAAGTTTTAAAAAACAAAAGCTATACAAAATGGAATTCAAACGTTATAGTGTGATTGTGTTATATTTGACCGGAAATTTACACGAAAATTGTGCGAGAGCTATCTCAAAGTTAATAAAATGTATGTGTATCGCACCCTAAAGAATATACTAATATGTTCAAGCAGCCAACGCTATGGACACCGCAACATCACATAAAATCGTTCGGAAAGTGAAGGGCCGTCTTCAACGAATGGCCAAACAACTAAAAATATCCCAGCAAAGAATCCGACGCATATTCCAAAATGAGCTAAAGGTAAAGCCATAAAATTTCCAAAAGGAACACGATCTTGCACCAAAGCAAAAAAAAAGATTTGACTCGAAAGAGCAAAGGAGTTGGTACGTCTTCAAGAACGTGTTGAATTTCCATTTGAATTCCGACATTCTGGTATTTGATGAAAAAATCTTCTGTTGGACATTTCATAAAATCTCAAAATGATAATGTTTACTTTACTGAACACAATAACAAAATTTAAGAGTTCGAACGGCCACCCGAAGTTGTTTTCCATCTTAAGTAATGGCATCGGCAGTTGGACCACCGATAAACACTGTCCTATCGTTTTCACCAAGCTTATTGTCAAAGTCATTTGGACTTATTATCGAACAGGGCAGAACAGTAGAAACCAGTGTGACCAGATCTAAACAAGTGTTGCAGCTAAATCAGCATAAAAATAATGCTAAACAATATATTAAAATGCCAAAAAATAATGCTAATTTAAAAAACTTTTTTTTTTTTTAAAAATATCACTAGCAACATTGAATACAAAATTTTAAAAAATAAAAGCTTTATTATTTTTTAAAATGTTGCCTTAGAAATATATTTAATAGAATAAAACAATGTCATGTAATAATTTAACCATGTATAAGTATTGTTGAGCCATGGCAAAAAAAATATTTATTGAATAAAAAATAAACATAAAGAGTCTTACATACATAAAAGAAAAAGTGACATTCAATTCAATATCACATTGGTTGTACATATATGTATAAGTATATATGTATATTTATATAAAAAAATAACATACAAATTAAAATCTCTATTTAATAGCATTTCAGTAGATTTTTAAATATCATTTGTTTACAAATGATACATTTTAATTATAAACTAAATACATAATCAAATGAATATTCTTCCTCAACTTCCGTCGGTCGAAATATCATTATCATACATGTTTTTATCACATTTTTTTATGAGATCGTAGGTAATTTTTAAACTTTCGCAACATTTATTTCACCTTTTCAATCCGCGTCTAATGTAAAGAAGAAAATTCATAGTATTCAATATCATTCTATTTCTAATTTTTGTTTTTTTAAGGTTCATGCCACAGAATACTCTTTCCACTTCTGCGTTACTTAATGGTAAAACTAGAAACTTCATAACAAAAGAAGACAATTCCTTGAACGGGTTTTTATTTAAAGCATTTTTATATTCGTATACATTTATCCAGAAATCAATTCAAAATTCTTCAAAGTTGTAATTAATAGATGGTGTTGGAACAAAAAAAATATTCTAAACGCGAATTTAAGGGATCTAAAGTGTAAGATTTTAAAGCAATTTGATAGGAAAGGTCTTTCAAAAGAACATATACTTATAGTTCAGATAGCAACAGAGTAGGGTCAGCATTATTGCTTTCAAACATTTTATTAACTTATTGTACATCTGACAGCAAAGCTTTCAAAAACTTCAGATATAATAAATGTTTGTCAGTTTTTTTGAAATATTGGCTTGATGATATGATTCTACCGTTGCGGCAATTTTAAAATAAGTTTTCAACTCTAGCCATTGACTTAATTTGCAATTTACAGCTGACAACCATCTAGTGTCACAAGCTCTTACCAATTTTAATAATCATTAATCGCAGCGTAAATGCTTTTATAACCAAATACTTAATTTCATCAGGTAGCGTTTTAGATGCTGAAGACACTGAAAGTTGAATCTAACCATGGCGACTTATATGTATAAATGTGTAGTCAACTAAAAATGATCAGATTTTTTTATAAAAAAAAGTACTAAAATATTTGAATATTTTGGATAGAATAATGCTTAATTGATAATTGCTAAAAGCTAAAAAAATGCTAAATGAAAATTTTGCAGCTAAATACAAAAAAAAATGCTAAATTTAGCTGCAAAAGTGCTAAAATGGTCACACTGGTGGAAACACAAACATTTCGATCGTAGACCATGGACGCTTTAACAATGCTTGGCATTGTCTCATACAGTACGTGTAAGCCAAGAATGGTTACAAACCCAAGTTCCACACTTCATTTTGTCCACACAAAATCTTTCGAACACGCTAAATGCAAATCTAGTCTATTAGATTTTCATCTAGGCCATTTTGGCGACCAAGGTAATCACTAAAATATATGCCAGTTTGGATGTGCTGAGGGAATATAAAGTATCGTACAGAAAATGGCTAAAATACCGTAAGTCCACATGTGTGCAACTCATTTTTTAACCGTTTGAAGGTCATAATCAAGACAAAAGATGGCTACATCGAGCTTAAAAAAAATAGATAGTGAAATTTAGACTATTTCCACACATTTTGTAATTCGAAGAAAAAAATAATTTCACATTTAAAAATAAAATTATTTCACACAAAAAATATTGTCGTTTAAGTATATTGCACTTTAATCATCTATCCTATAAGCTAGCTCTTCTGAAAGTTGTTATACCCTCCATCCTAGGATTGTATATTACCTTTGTTATTCCGTTTGCACCTCAAATGATTTATACGGGAGACTCATTTTTATTAATGAGAATTACCCTTTGTGTTGAAGATTGCTCTACGCACAGTTCGAAGACTATTCGCAAATGGTAAGTCTCATTAATAAAAATGAGTCTCCCGTACTCGTATAAGACATTTGATTTGTTGCCGAAGTAATCTTTGCCAAAGACTGCTGAAGAAAAGCCTTTCACCAATCAATGTAATAAATTGGTGAAATGTATTGGCTACGCTTGCCAGGCAGACTGTACAGCTGTTTCTAAACCCGTCAAGGCTTTTCTTCAGTAGTCTTTGGCAAAGATTACTTCGGCAACAAATCAAATAACTTATACGGGAGACTCATTTTTATTTTATTCTCTTTAAAGCACTAAAGGTACCTCCGTAATGAGTCTACTTTTGAGTATTTGCTTAGTGGGCACGTACCGCATGTTCAAAACGGGTGATAAATAGTCAATATGCACATATGGATACTCAAATTAAAATTTGGATTTTTACGAATCCATATATGGAGTATTTTTGAATTTTTGGCTGAGACTGAGGACGGACTCATGCACCGAAAGCGCATTTTTTTACTTAAGGACGTTTTTACTTATTGCTGCTAAAAACAGCCTGTGCACAATTTCATTGAGTTACGCACTAAATACCACAAAAAGGGCTTGACTGTGGCCCAAAAACGAACCGCATGTTCAAAACGGGTAATAAGTAGTCAATATTGCCATATTTTTGAACCTTTGGCTGAGACCGAAAGGGCGCATGGACCGAAAGGCCGCATGGAATCGCGGATAAACTTTGTTCGCCAGCATCTTCAAAACTAAAAATTAGGCAAACGCACATCTAAAATATATACATAAAATGTGAATAAATTGATTACAACTTTTATATTTATTGTTGCGCATTTAATAGAAATGAAAATAGAAATCAAGTTCTTTCCAACAGATTTGTCCTGGAATACGATGAAACTGTATACGGCGAACTTATTTTATATGGGTGGGTCATTTAAATTTTAAATTTGAATCGGCTGTAAAAAAAATGAACTTGTATTTTTTTAAATTTCTGGTTTTATTGGAAAGGTTAACTTTGTCATTTTATAATGGAACACCATCCGATGCGTTTTCGCTTCGCCCAATGCTCAGGGTATGAAGAATTTTACCGCCGTTCCGTCAACGGTGGACGAGTCACAACGAGTCCATGTTTGGTGTGGATTTTGGGCTGGCGGCATCATTGAGCCATTTTGCTTCGAAAATGTGCAAGGAGCCGTCGTTACCGCCAACGGTAGGCGTCACCGCGTACAGTGGTTCCTTTTTGGGTTTTGCTCAGCTAAAATCTGTAACTTTCTTATTTATCAGCAGATTTAGAAATTTGGAGGGATCATTAATAAGTATATACTATAATTTTTTTTTTATATAAATATATATTTTTTGAATACTTTAATTATTTTTAAAGTTATTAACGTTTAAAAATTATTCTTTTTTATTTTTACTTTAAAGTATTGCTTAGACAACAGGAAATTGTGTCTGCGCACGGTAAGGACCTTCGTCTCCTCATGTAGATGGTCCTCAGAGGACATAAGAAGACACCCTGTTGATGTTCTAAGGGCAGCATTCTGGCAGGTCTGAATTTTCTTCCACTGCGTCGTACTCACGTTCGCCGACCATACAGGTGCTGCGTAGTTTGCTACAGACTGACCTATCGCTTTGTAAGAGGTCAACAAGGTTTCTTTGTCGGCTCCCCAAGTACTGCCGGCAAGTGACTTGAGGACCTTGTTCCTACTTTTGAGTTTATCGCAGATAGCTGTAGCATGTGCAGAGGATCTAAAAAGGCTGTCCAATGTGACCCCAAGGATTTTGGGGTAGTTGGTGGTCGGGATGTTGACGTCATCGACTTTCACATTGAGTGACAACCGCAACTCTGCGGTCCAAGCAGTAAACAGTGTGGCTGATGATTTGGAGGCGGATATTTTTATATTCCTCGCAGTGAAGAAACGTGCTAAGTCAGTGAGGTAATAGTTGATTTTCTCGCAAATGTCATCCACTTTAGGTCCTGACGCCAGAATTGTGCAATCGTCAGCGTACGACACAATTTCAACGCCGTCTGGTGGTGCAGGAATTTTAGAGAGGTAGAGGTTAAACAGAGCCGGGGATAAAACTCCACCCTGGGGAACTCCTTGTTTAACCCTACGGGGCTTCGACTTTCTGTCTCTAAATTCTGGATTCTACGGAATCCATGCTGATGATCAGCACTAGGAAAGTGTTCGATCAGGCTGGGGAGGAGCAGTGCTTCAAGCGTCTTTGCTACTGGAGAAAGCAAAGAGATCGGCCTGTACGAATCTCCTTTACTTGCGTCTTTGCCTGGCTTCAGTAGCGGGACCACTCTGCCCATTTTCCAGGCATCGGGAACTTCGTGAGTGGCTAGCGACAGATTGAGCACTTTGGTCATGTACTCTACTCCCGGGGTATCCAAGTGCTTTAACATCAGCATTGAGATTCCGTCCGGACTCAGCGCCTTTGATGACGCTGCGGATGACATGGGCAACTTCGCCAACGGTAAATTGTGGTGGTGCCTCTTCGACTCGGAGAGCGCGGATACGACGCAATAATCTCCTTTTCGCCTTATCACTCTCTGGGTGCTCAATAAAAAGCCGGTTAAAATAACACGCGCACCGCTTCGGATCTGTCACTGTTCTATCACCGAACGTGACAGCTGTCCGATCATCCTTCCTTACAGGGTTAGCGAGTGATTTGACCGTTGTCCACAACTTACCAATTCCGGAACTCAAGTTGCACTGCTTTAAGTGGTCTAGCCATTTGTTCCGCTTATATTCGTTGACCAACCTACTGATCTCGGAGTTGAGATCCCTAATTCTAGGGTCAGTAGGGTTGGAGCGACGAATGTCATCACGCTCGTCTGCGAGTCCCACTGCCTCTGCTGGGAAGTTTGGTCGTACTTCGGGTATTCGACCAGCAGGGATATGGCGAGCGGCTGCTGCGTTAATGATGGCCCGGAACTTTTTCTCGGCTACCCGAACGTCCGACGGAATAGCTAGATTATTAAAGCTGCGGTTAGTGGCTTCTCTGAAGGCCTCCCAATCAGCCTTTTTTTTATTGAGAAACGTACGGCGTTCAGAGGTTATGAAATCGGGTAGTCTATTTATGGAGAGAATTATGGGAAGGTGGTCCGATCCTAGTGAGATGACGGGTTGCCAGGTGACGTCGTTGATCAGGCCAGGCGATGCCAAAGTGATGTCTGGCGAGCTATGGCAATCGCCCATAATCCGCGTGGGGGCGTCCTCATTCACTGTGCAGAACGTAGAGCTATCAATTAGCTCTGCCAAAGCTATGCCCCTCTGGTCGTTGTCTAGGAGAGAATGCGACAGTTCGTGGTGAGCATTAAAGTCTCCTAGGACCAAGCGGTTATTGCCTTGTAGCAAATTGCTAATGTCTGGCAGATAACGCGGGGCACAGCTACCAACCGGCGGGATGTATACGTTGTACATCTCTATTTCGGTAGTTCCAGACTTGACTGCTACCCCCATACATTCCATGTATGGGTCTCTAGAGTCAAGCTCAGGCGAAATAGGTCTGTACTGCACAGAATGGTGTAACAGGAAAGCAAGTCCACTTCTGGTGCGATCCTTACGTAGCACGTTGTATCCGTCACAACTGTGCAGACAGCAGGTGGCAATCAGCTTCTTGGATCGCGGCGACCATGATGTTTCTCCGATTCATAAATTCTATGACCTCACTGATTTTGTTGCGTAGGCCATTACAATTAAATTGCAAGATTGATGCACTGTCAGGAGTGGCAACAGCAATCTGTGGTGTAAGATGCTGTATGTGTTGATGCTGTTGCGAGGGCGACTGCGGGGGAGTCTCGTAGTTGGATGATGATGACGACGACGACGAAAATGCAGACGACGATGATAACACCAAATCCAGAGACCCACTGCTAACTTCGTTGATACAGCATGAGGCAACAAAGTCTGCTTCGCTATACTCCCTGATGTGGTTCAGACCTTAACAGCTCCTGAAGTGCACCCACTCCATGCAACGATTACACCTTACAGACGTAGCACGATGGTGTATTCGGTTCCGACAAACCGAGCAGATCCAAGGTCCGGGGTTTTGTTCGATCCCGCCTCGGACCAGTAGTATTCGGAGCAGGCATTCCGGGAAGTGCTGCTCCCACGACGAAAAAATGGACGAACAAAAAACATATATTGTTGAGGTGACTGCCCCTGGCCGAAGAGTTTCAATCCGGTACATAGAACCGGCAGTCGCGGGATTGCGATATTGTTTAATAAACACCTTTGCTGTGTGCAACACATATTTTCCAAACTAATCAGCACCAACTTTTTATGAGCACGATATTGTTTGAAAATTATAAAAAAAACACATTGAACAGGGATTAAACCGGCTCAAGACCCCTTGCTTCTATATTTAAATAGAATGCAAGTTTTTAACAAAATGGCAAAGTGACATTGATTTTCGTGGCTGCACACTACTTTTATCATGATTTCGGGTCCGTGACAACCCTCTTCAGAAAGCCTTGCTGCACTTGTTGAATGTAAAACCGAACTCTATAAGGCCAGGATCTCCACAAACGAATGAGAACTACTGTTGTAAACCTTACTTTTCAAGTTTTCTTCACACAATTGCCCACGAAAATACAACTCACTCTTGCCAGCTCTAAAGAGACTCCACATCGAGAGCCATCAATAGATTTCTTTTACAACAACGTGTGTGTGTGTGTTGTAAAAAGAGTTTAGTTGACTATGTCAACTTGTTTGCCGTGCCGTGCCGTGCATGTACGTATGTTTAGCTCGTTTGTTTTATTTCGGTCTGTTGCTTTTAAACATTGAACAGGGATTAAACCGGCTCAAGACCTCTTGCTTCTAAATTTAAATAGAATACAAGTTTTTAACAAAATGGCAAAGTGACATTGATTTTCGTGGCTGCACACTACTTTTATCATGATTTCGGGTCCGTGACAACCCTCTTCAGAATCCTTGCTGCAATTGTTGAAAGTAAAACCGGACTCTGTAAGGCCAGGCTCTCCACAAACGAATGAGAACTACTGTTGTAAACCTTACTTTTCAAGTTTTCTTCACACAATTGCCCACGAAAATACAACTCACTCTTGCCAGCTCTAAAGAGACTCCACATCGAGAGCCATCAATAGATTTATTTTACAACAACGTGTGTGTGTGTGTTGTAAAAAGAGTTTAGTTGACTATGTCAACTTGTGTGCCGTGCCGTGCATGTACGTATGTTTAGCTCAATGTCAATGTCACTTTGCCATTTTGTTAAAAACTTGTATTTTATTTAAATTTAGAAGCAAGAGGTCTTGAGCCGGTTTAATCCCTGTTCAATGTCACTTTGTCTTTTTGTTAAAAACATGTATTCTATTTAAAAATAGAAGCAAGAGGTCTTGAGCCGGTTTAATCCCTGTTCAATGTGTAAAAGCAACAGACCGAAATAAAACAAACGAGCTAAACATACGTACATGCACGGCACGGTACACAAGTTGACATTGTCAACTAAACTCTTTTTACAACATACACACGTTGTTGTAAAAGAAATCTTCTGCTGGCTCTCGATGTGGAGTCTCGTTAGAGCTGGCAAGAGTGAGTTGTATTTTCGTGGGCAATTGTGTGAAGAAAACTTGAAAAGTAAGGTTTACAACAGTAGTTCTCATTTGTTTGTGGAGAGCCTGACCTTACAGAGTCCGGTTTTACTTTCAACCATTGCAGCAAGGATTGTGAAGAGGGTTGTTATGGACCCGAAATCATGATAAAAGTAGTGCGCAGCCACGAAAATCAATGTCAATTTGCCATTTTGTTAAAAACTTGTATTCTATTTAAATTTAGAAGCAAGAGGTCTTGAGCCGGTTTAATCCCTGTTCAATGTGTAAAAGCAACAGACCGAAATAAAACAAACAAGCTAAACATACGTACATGCACGGCACGGCAAACAAGTTGACATAGTCAACTAAACTCTTTTTATAACACACACACGTTGTTGTAAAAGAAATCTATTGATGGCTCTCGATGTGGAGTCTCTTTAGAGCTGGCAAGAGTGAGTTGTATTTTCGTGGGCAATTGTGTGAAGAAAACTTGAAAAGTAAGGTTTACAACAGTAGTTCTCATTCGTTTGTGGAGAGCCTGGCCTTATAGAGTTCGGTTTTACTTTCAACAATTGCTTTCTGAAGAGGGTTGTCACGGACCCGAAATCATGATAAAAGTAGTGTGCAGCCACGAAAATCAATGTCACTTTGCCATTTTGTTAAAAGCTTGTATTCTATTTTAATATAGAAGCAAGAGGTCTTGAGCCGGTTTAATCCCTGTTCAATGTGTAAAAGCAACAGACCGAAATAAAACAAACGAGCTAAACATACGTACATGCACGGCACGGCACACAAGTTGACATAGTCAACTAAACTCTTTTTACAACACACACACACACGTTGTTGTAAAAGAAATCTACTGATGGCTCTCGATGTGGAGTCTCTTTAGAGCTGGCAAGAGTGAGTTGTATTTTCGTGGGCAATTGTGTGAAGAAAACTTGAAAAGTAAGGTTTACAACAGTAGTTCTCATTCGTTTGTGGAGAGCCTGGCCTTATAGAGTTCGGTTTTACTTTCAACAATTGCAGCATGGCTTTCTGAAGAGGGTTGTCACGGACCCGAAATCATGATAAAAGTAGTGCGCAGCCACGAAGATCAATGTCACTTTGCCATTTTGTTAAAAACTTGTATTCTATTTAAAAATAGAAGCAAGAGGTCTTGAGCCGGTTTAATCCCTGTTCAATGTGTAAAACAACAGACCGAAATAAAACAAACGAGCTAAACATTATAAAAAACCTTTAAACTAAAATACTTATAAAAATTAAGTATACAAATGTAGCTTACCTTTTTATGAGGTCGGCATATACACTTGTTTGACATTGCACAATTAACAAAGAACTTTCCTGTGGTGTTGCCATCATTCGATGTTCCAGTGCCAGATCGAGGTTTTTCTATTATCAAAACTATCTCCTTTCTACTTTTGGACTTCTTTCTTCTTTTCTCCATTCATTTTCTTATGTCCGTCATGTACTGCCGACCACCTTTTAAACTCCTTATAATACGATAAATGCAAAATAATTTCCATTGATCGAATCCATACATTGACTGTTGACAGTCCGTACTGACAGGCGATTTTATAAGTTGATCTTACAAATACTTTATCTAGCTCTTTTATATCTTTCAGGGAAACTCCACATATAGTGCATATTGACGCTGATGAAGTGTTAGCGAGCACTAGGGATACTTTTTCATCAATCATGGTTTGATAAAACGTATGCATTACTTTAGTTTTCTTTCCATCTTTACATATTATTGTGGGCAATAACAATGATATACTATCATTCATTATATCTGAAACTTCATGCATTTTTTCCAAAGCGCCTTTGTACTGCTCAATTGATATGGGAAGACAAACTCTCTAAGATAAGGGACTTGGGGCTTACTATATGATTTGTTTTCATATCAACAATTTCCAGGGGAACAAAGGAGGCGAAAAACAAATGAGCATCTGAAATATTTTCTGATTCATCAAAGAATATCTTTTTATATTCACTTTGACCTAACGATCCGTCACGTCCCCATTTACTGTGTAGAACCAAATCCGTATAGTTATTAATAAGCACATTTTCAAGATTGAATATTTTATTTACAATGAGATCTAAAAGCTCCTGAAGTGATGTTATTTTTCTCTATAATTAGTTTTTTCTATTGCATTAGAGAAGGGCTAAAATTTTTTTGGCCTCCATTTTTTTTGTATGTTGGCAATATAATGCAGTGACATTTGTTAATATATTTCTCAATAAAATGTATAGAGATTTAGACAAATCCATTTCAATATAAACACTTAAAGCGTGCAAAAGTAGAGACTAACGGTCGCCTGATTTGACTGCTCCGGACTTCTTTTTGTGGGAATAGCTTGAGCAACTCAAACAAAATATTCGTGATGAAATAAATGAAATACCGCGTGAAATGTGTGAGAATGTAATGAAAAATGTGCTCAAAAGGCTAACAGAGGCTGACATTTATCTGTATTGTATTCCATACATAGTTGCCGTCATTAAATAAAACGTTTATCAATATAACATTCTCTTTCATTTAGTCAAAAATTATAAACAAGCAAAGTAGTACATCCGACGGACACCCTGTATTAGCGGCTTAAATTTTTAGGACGAATAAGTAAAATATGTAGCTATATATTTGTGATTATATCTAAGTGGGAGGGAGTGACGGCAAAACTGTTTTTGTACCCTAAAATGAAATTCTTAAAATTTTAAGATGGATCAAAAAATTAGTTGAAATTTTATTTTTGGAAAAATAACAATACAATTACCATTTTAAACATGTATCATACGTTAGTATGATTTTTATACTTTTAAAGTTATACGCCTCCAAACTTTTAGTGTTTATATTTTTTTTCATTACACATATACGTACAGTGAGCTCGGGATAACGTCAAACCCCCATTTCGTCAACATCCCAAACCGTCAACCCTTTTTTATTTGTATTATTACATCGAAATTTTTAACCGGGCGTTGGATTGGGCCGTATGCGAGAATGTTGCTCAAGATAACCTAAATGTATTAAGACGTTAAAGGAAATAGCTGTATTTCAATTATTATAGAGGAAAAAACATCAGAAAAAAATAACAGATTTCATTTAATACCTGTTTAAGAATAGATATTACTTATGGCATGATCTCATGTAGAATATTTTTGTTGTTTTGTGAATTTAGGTTAAAAACTTTTTTTGTTTTTCTTTGGATTTGATTTTTGTTTGATTTAAATTTATAAGTAATAAAATATATTTTGGTCTTAAATTTGTACATTTATAAACGTCAACAATCTGGTAAATGTCAACATACGCGTTTTTAATTAGTTGACGTTATCCCGAGCGCACTGTATACTTTATACAAAGATATTTCCTAAAGAAAATTAAAATCTATTAATAAACGTAGTAAAATTTGTAAATTTTTACATATTAAACTTAAAAAAAGTATGTGCCAAACTCTTAAAATTTTAAATTTATCTACGCTATTAAGCTAGCAGGAAACATTATGTTGCGCCACGCTCAATGAATTTTTGTTTCGGAAAATTCAAGAGAATGCAACGGACGACATTCGGCTTCAACAAGACGGGGCCAAATGTCACACAGCTAACGAATCATCGGTATTTTACGCACTGTTTTTGAAAGTCGATTAATAAGCCGAAACTGTGACAATTGACGCATTGAAACACGAAATCGATGTTTTCATTGAAAAGATTCGATCCGAAACAATCGAAAATGTACTAAAAGTTGGGTTAATCGGATGAGGAACTGCCGAGCCAGTTGTGGTAGTCACATGGATGATATTGTGTTCCATTATTAAATGACAAAGTTCAACCTTTTCAATACACCAGAAATTTAAAAAAGTTATCAATACTTTTTTCACAGCCGATTTAAAATTTAAATCGCCCACCCTTTACATACGACTTACGCATCGAAATCGTACATGTAAGTTACTTTGATTACTGCTGTTGATTACCAATTTTTGTGGCTACCGAAATTTTTTCAGTTCGATATTACACAGTAGAGTACGATAATTTTAAAATTTAAGATATGTGGAAAAATTGGTCACAGGCTCTGCAATGATGCTTATTTCTGGCTGAGTGTTTTTGTCAGTACACAAAATATGCGTTATTTAACAGCAACAAACCCACATGTGCTTCAAGAGAGACAATTGCATCCGCAAAAAATTACTGTGTGGTGTGGTTTTCATGCCGAAAGTGTGACTGGGCAGTAATTTTTCGTCGATGAAACAATCTACAATGGAGAGCGCTATCGGCCATATTAGAAAATTATTTTTGCCCAGGACTGGTTGAGCTTGAGATCCGATATGTGTTTTCAACAATTCAACAAAACAGTGCCAAATCGTTCATAAGATTTAATGCCATTAGATTCCTTTTTTGGTGCCACATCAAGTCAGTATATGCCAACAAGCCAACAACTTAAGACAAGCTCAGAAACTACATCCAACGCGAAATTGCCAACATTCTGGTCGAAATGTGTGCCAGAGTGGTGGAAAATTGGGTCCAAAGAAAAGAACGCTGTAAACGGGCTGGTGGTGGTCATATGACCTAAATCTAATTGCATTCTTAAAATTAACATTTGCACTACACCTGGAACAAATTTGAAATCTTTATCTTTAACATTGTGTTTTTTTTAATAATGGGTGATCCAAATAGAGATACTTTTTTCAATAGCCTTATTTGACAGATCACGGTGAGTCGAGTTATGCTGTAATGTTATGTTTGTTTAGTATTGTTTGGCATTTCATCATGGGATGACACGCCTGAACAACGTTTACAAACCGTTCAACTTTATTACGAAAATTCACGTTCTGTCAATGGTTCAATGGTCAACATAATCGGCCTACTGAGCGTACTATTCGCAACACCATCACCTATCTTGGATAATATTTGACCGAATATACCACGTCCAGCACGCAGTGAAGAAAATGTAGCGGCCGTAGCTGAGAGTGTACACCAAGCCCGTGGAGAGTCGATTCGGCGCCGTTCGCAACAACTCGGACTGACGTATGTAACAACTTAGCGCATTTTACGTCGAGATCTTGAATTGAAAGCGACGGACGTTTCCAAACCTCATCGCTTCGCTCTATGGGCTCTGGAAAAGTTCCAAGAAGATCCGACGTTTTCGAGCCAAATTTTGTTCAGCGATGAGACCCATTTCTGGCTCAATGGGTATGTAAACAAGTAAAATTGCCGCATTTGAGACGAAGAGTAACCAGAAGAGGTTCAAGAGCTGCCACTTCATCCTGAAAAAACAACGGTTTGGTGTGGTTTGTGGGCCGGTGAAATCATTGGTCCATATTTCTTCAAAAATGATGCCGGTGAGAACGTAACCGTTAATGGCGACCGTTATCGTGCCATGATAACCGACTATTTGATGTCTGCAGTTGAAGCTCGTGATCTCGACTACATTTGGTTTCAACAAGACGGCGCCACTTCCCACACATCGCATCAATCAATGGATTTATTGAGAGAACACTTCAGTGTACAGATAATTTCACGTTTTGGGCCGGTCGATTAGCCACCAAGATCGTGTGATATCACATCGTTAGACTTTTTCCTGTGGGAATATGCAAAGACTAAAGTTTATGCGGACAAACCCGCTTCGATACAGGCCATGCAGCAAAACATCACACGTGTCAATCGCCAGTTACCAGTCGAAATGCTCGAACGAGACATCGAAAATTGGGCTCAACGGATGGACAATCTGAGACGTAGCCGCGGCCAACATTTGATAGCCATAATCTTTAAAAAATAAATGTCAAAGAATGTTCTTTCAAATGATAATAAACATTCCCCATTCAATTTCTGTATTTTTTTTTCTTTAAATAGTAGAGAATGGGTCAATCGTAAAAGACTTGTTTCACTTATTAGCATAACAACGCTTTTAAAAACCGCCAACCTTTTCTCGTGACTTATTTCATTAAGTACCGATAGTGTTAATACCAAATCTCAAATTATACCCGATTGTATAGCCCCCACTCGATTTGAGCTCGCCCAGCTGTAGAAATCACAAATTATACTCGATTGCGCTTAAATTTTGCATGCGAGAGGGCTGCTATATATATTTCTGGCCTAATTATGAAAATGCTAATATTTATCATCAAAAATGGATTTATTGTTTTTCAAAGTATTCTCCAGCATGATTTATACACTTTTGCATGCGCTCAAATCAAATGTCGAAGCACTTTTTCCACTCCGATTGAGACATCTCCAAAGCATGGTTTTTGAACGCTTCAACAGCATCTTCTGGCGTCGAAAATCGGTGACTACGTATTTTTTCTTGATGTGTGGGAATAAAAAAGTCATTGGGTACCACGTTTTGGCCGGTCAAAAGGCGCTGGTTTGAGCCGATGTGTGAGAGCTCGCATTGTCATGTTGTACAATGATTCGTCTTCTCTCAGAATTGACCTTTATACGTTGCTCAAGCGGAACAGTCGCCACATGATCAGTTTTGCCGAAGAAACAGGCGACCATTTGTTTTAAAATGCTTCTTCAACGAGCAACTTTCGTTGAATTTGGCTTGTCTTCGAACCACACGGTCGATTGCTGTTTTGTTTTGGTCTCATATGCATAGATCCATGATTCGTCACCTGTGACGATCTTATCAACGTCTTTTGTTGCACCGCGATCGTAATTTTTCAAAATTTCTTTGCACCAATCGACACGAGGCTTTTTTTGAGCGATTGTCAAATTGTGGGGATCCAACGAGAACAAACCTTTTTTACGGCCAGGTGTTCATGCAATATCGAATGTACGAGTATATTGGTGGAAGAAATGCCCAAGGATGCCTCTATCTCATGGTATGTCACATGACGATCTTGCACTATCTGTTCACGCACGGCATCAATGTTTTCTGGCACCACGGCCGTTTTTGGCAACCTTCGTCTTTGAGCGAGCGTCGGCCGACGATTGAATTCAGTAAACCAGTTTTTCACAGTGCTATAGGATGGTGATTCATCGCAATACAAAGATTTAAGTTCATCGATGCACTCTTGTCGTGATAATTCACGTCGAAAGTTGTGAAAAATTATCGCACGAAAACGTTCACGAGTTAATTCAATTTTTTTTTGCCAAATTGATTTTGATCGAGTTACTGTTAACCATACAAATGATGGTCGTACGTCAAAACGTTCTGAGTACGTTTATGCTAGAAAATGTCAAACTTTCGAATATAAATGTCAGATGGCGCCAGGCTACGCTTAGTATTGCCTAGGCCAGAAATATATATAGCAACCCTCGGCTAACTGAAAATAGGTTTTTAGACTCCTTGCCTGACCATAAATTTATTTTGGTAAAATTGGTTGAAGATATGAGACGCTTAAAGTAGAAGAGGTCCAACCCACAAAATTGCGATTTCGAGGCTTATTGGCTTAGAACATTCACCTTTAGGCATTTAAAAAAATCTTCCCAGCAGTATTCAACGTTATTGGCGACGTTGTATGAAAAGTTATATTTTCGCTTTAATAAAAAACCCAAATTCTAAATTTAAAAATGGACCAAGTATCAACTGACGAATTTTTATGCTGGTTTTACCACAATTGCTTTCATAGTCGAACTAAATAACAGCTAGTTGTGACCAGGAGCGAACTTGTTTATTATTTTGTTTTATTAAAATAACGGTGGACATGTTTGATTGCGTTGTGAGTTTCATATTCAGTAAAAAAGTGAGTAAGTTCTTCAAATACATTAAAAAAAAGAAAAATCTGTGATTATTGCAGTGACGTGGGTACGTGATTTTTTTATGAACTGTTTAAAAAATATATTATATAATTTTTTGGCTTAGATAGTTCGTTTGAGCCTTTTTCAACATTGCATTCATAATCGAGTTCTGAATGCTCCACTGAAGGCGGAGAAAACGCTGCGAGAAAATGCATAAAAAAGCAGTTGCCAAAGCCATCCGAAACTGAACAAATATTGGCAGAAAAGCAAGCAGGTGAGAATAGACTAAGAAATGAGAGAAATTTGAAGGTAAATGTAAACTTTAAACGAATTAAGCGAAGTCATTCTGCATCCTGCCTTATACACTACATTAAAACAAGGTCAAAACAAGTATACTTATAATGTACAGTGAGCAGAGCGGTGGCCTAATCGCAATATCCAGACGTACAGTTTTTGTAATTACATCCTGATTTTGTTGAGAATCAAATCGATCATAAGTTCCAGGGTCTGGTCAGTCTTACTTAGATGGTGACAAAGATTTCGGCCTGAGTCAAAAAACAACAAATTTCACTCGCATTTATACGTCTGAGGACTGGAAACCGATTATTAAAGGAACATAGAAGAAAATCCCATCTATTTCAGTGAAAATGGCTGAAACGCAGTGGATTTTGAAATCAAGGGAACTGTAGCCCGTTTCTGTAAGTAAATCGGTAAATAACTTGACGTCACCCCGACTCGATTGAAAACTACCGATTTCGTGATAACTGCTGTTTCTGTACATTGAAATCGGTAAAAATTCGTTAAGTGATGGAAATAAACACAAATCGGAAAGAAATGGTAAGAATTGAAACAGATGGCAAACAAATGTTTATTTGCATTTGTGTTCTTGTCAAATATTTTGTATTGAAAACACGGCTTTTTTTAAATATATAAGTAATATTAAACGACATAACTATTACTTACCTTCTCACTCATACGAGGGTTGCTATATATATTTCCGGCCTAGGCAACACTAGGTGCTGCCTGGCGCCTTCTGAAATTTTCATTGGAAAGTTTAATTTTTTTTTGCATAAACGAACTCAGAACGTTTTGACGTACGACCATCATTTTTGTTGTTTACAGTGACTTGACCAAAATCAATTTGGCAAAAAAATGGAATTACTCGTGAACATTTTTCACTACAAGAGCGCATCGATGAACTTAAATCTTTGTATGGATATGAAGCATAATCCAATAGCACTGTGAAAAGCTGGTTTAATGAATTCAATCGTGGCCGATGCTCGCTCAAAGACGAAGATCGTTAAGGTAGTCCACAAACGGCCGTTGTGTCAGAGAACATTGATGCCGAGCGTGAACTGATAACGAAAGATCGTCATGTGACAGACCGTGAGATAGAGGCATCCTTGGGCATTTCTTCCACCAGCATACATTCGACATTGCATGAACACCTGGCCGTAAAAAAGGTTTGTTCTCGTTGTATCCCGCACAACTTGGCAATCGCTCAAAAAAGGGCTCGTGTCGATTGGCGCAAAGAAATTTTGAAAAAATACGATCGCGGTGCTTCAAAAGACGTTTATAAGATCGTCACAGGTGACGAATCATGGATCTAATCGTATGAGACCGAAAGAAAACAGCAATCGACCGTGTGGTTCTTCGAAGACGAGCCAAATCCAACGTAAGTTGTTCGTGGAATAAGCACTTCGAAACAAATGGTCGCCTGTTTCTTCAGCAAAACTGATCATGTGGCGACTGTTCCGCTTGAACAACGTAGGAGGTCAATTCTGAGTGGTACACCACAATTTGTTTGCCTGAAGTCTTCGGACAAATTCGAAAAACGAACAAGAGAAGACGAATCATTGTGCACCATGACAATTCGAGCTCTCACACATCGGCTCAAACCAGCGCCTTTTTGACCGGCCAAAACGTCGAATTGATGGGTCATCCGCCGTACAGCCCTGACTTGGCACCCAATGACTTCTTTTTATTCCTGCAGATCTAGAAAAAAATGAGTGGCCAACCATTTTCGTAGCCAGATGCTGTTGAAGCGTTCAAAAACCATGGTTTGGAAGTGTCTCAATCGGGGTGGAAATGGTGCTTCGGCAATATATATATATATATATATATATATATATATATATATATATATATATATATATATATATATATATATATATATATATATATATATATATATATATATATATATATATATATATATATATATATATATAGCAGCCCTCGTATTGTTAAAAATATGCAAACAAATAAAAAAGAATCAATTAAATTAAATAAATTAAAGCTGACAGTTAGTAATGTTTATTTGACTGAATGAAATTTATGTAAAGACGATCCAAAAGAGGCTGGCCATATTATGGCGAGAAAATGAGTACTTTTCCTGGGTTTAGGAACACATCCTTAATATTGATATGTTAACATACGCTGAGTACAAAATGTCGAAACAGTAGAATTTTCAACACTGTAATGACTCTTACGATAACACACTTCGATGGTGGTAGTTTTGGCAACAAAATGGTATTGATGTTTTTACAATGTATATCTTAGTCAGCTGATTCGCTGATCCGGCCTAGTGGCCGGAGCGTTTTGAAAATATCGCTTTTTTGATTTCACACTTGAAAAGCGCTATTACAGCGATAAGGTTCTCATTATCTGACCACTTCAGGATGAAAGTTGAAACAATTTTGAAATCCCGTTACAGACTTACGCTATTGAGGTTAGCTTCCAAAACCCATATGACATTAACGGGGTATGTTCAGTTCTACTATTGAAATGGGTGTGTTTAATGTTGTAACAGTATTTACGACCCTACTAAGTATATGTGACCCGGCCTATGAAAAGGTGGCAGCGTTCAATCCTGTTTTTAAATTTTTCAATTTCATTTATTATATTAGTATTTGTATAGTTGACCTTTTGTTGTTTATTTTTCAGTTATTGTTAGGATTGAGGTCATAAGCAAAAAACAGATGTTGGTGTTTTTATAATTTATTTAATTTTAAATGACCCAATATTTCGAACGGACTTCGTCGTTCATCATCAGGGGTAATCACTAAAACAAAATCGAGAACATAAAATTACAACAATACATAATTTTCTATCACGAATAATTTAATAATTTTTGTTAATAATTACATTTAAATAATTGTTTTACTTCTGTCCTGTTGTACTTCTAATATTCAACTAATGTATGTCTTTCCGTCGGTACTTATTAGCAATATGTCTGTATGTATGTGCACATCCGTGTCAGTTTTAAAGTTTATTCTCTTAGATGTAGGAACGTCGTTGATGTAAAGCATCTCTCTTGTGCTAAAATTTCTACGTCGTTAAAGTTTGGCTTGTGTCCAGTCAAAGTACAGTGGTTCGCAAGGGCAGTCTTCTGCTCGATTGGTCTATCAACAGCTTTTAGGTCAGATTTGTGAGAAGAAAGTCTAGTCTTTAGTTTTGTCCCAGTAGTGCCAACATACAACATATACCTTTTGGCATACGTTGGACTTGTCACCATCACATTTAATCTTATAAACTAAATTGGACTTTTCTTCACTGGCCACCTTCGATTTTGTCTTACTAAATAATTCGTTAACTGCCCTAAACGTTCGGGGCGCTAATAAAAATTTGTCATTATTATAAACGTTTGTTGAACCTTTCGGAGAAAACAGGTATGTACGTCATTGCATTATAAGTTATTACTCTTTTTTCTTTAGCTGTTTGGTCATAATTGGTTTTCGTCCGTCTAATAAAGTCCTCTATGGTTTTAATTGGAAAGTCATTTTTCTTTAATACGTTCTTAATCCGTCTTTCATTGTCACTATGGAAACTTTTGTCACTTATGTTGAAAACTCTGTTAATAAAGTTTGTCGCTGTATTAATTATAATTCGTCGGGGATTTTTGGAGTGAAAGTTTATTAATTGTCCGGAAGATGTTGGTTTTTGATACAAATCCAATTTTAACAAATTGCCTTGTCGGTGAATTATAGAGTCAAGATAAGGAAGTTTTTGGTCACATTCTTTCTCCATTGTTAATTGTATTTGTCGATTGAATGAATTAAGTATCTGAAGTGTTATCAGTTTCACTATTCTTTAAAATCACAAAAAGGTCGTCAACATATTTAGTCATAAGTCTGGGCTTTGTAGTCATTCTTTGTATTGAAACGTTCAGTAACTCTTCCATGATAATGTCGGCTATAACCGGCGATGCCGGTGAACCCATTGATATCCCTTTCTTCTGTTCGAAAATTCTATCTTCATATTTGAAATATCTAGTGTCCTTTATACAAAAAGTCAGTAATGCAATAAACAAGTCTTCTGGGATTCTGGTGAATTCCTCTATTAGTCCATTTTCCTCTAGATTTAGGAAAATGGACTGATATGTGAGGGAATAAGGATACCACGTCAAATGAAATTAAAGTTTCGTCATCGTCAATATGTGTGTAATTAATCCTAGATTTAAAGTCCCCTGCGTCCTTTACATTATATGGTGATTCTCTTGTCATGATCTTTAAAATATTTATTAGGCATTTACTAAGTCCATACGCCGGTGAGTTAATGGAGGAACAAATCGGTCGTAGTGGTGTACCCTCTTTATGGATTTTGGGAAGTCCGTAGATTCTGGGCGTATGTATGTGCACATGTCCATTAAAATTGTTCTCATTTGAAGGTCGTAGTCCTTTTTATCTATTGCCACTGTCTTTCCCCCTTTGTCCGACTTTAGTATTAATAGCTCTTTATATTTCTTCAAAAATTCTCTTATACTATGTTCCGTCTTATGCATGTGGTCGTCTATTAGTGACACTAATTTAGTTCTCGCCATCTCCTGTTGTTCGCGGTTCTCAATTGTTTGCACACATTCCTCTCCCACTGCTATGATTTTAAATAGTGGGAATGTTGCGTTGGTAGTGGGCAATGCATGCTTTGGACCCAACGAGAGAAACCACTGTATATTTGTTGGTATGTCTTTCCCCGTCTTGTTTACAAACCAATCTTCGTTTTGTTTTATGTTAAGTTTTTTGTTGTATCGTTGTTTTAATGCTTGTAACTTTCTGATGTGTGTTGTCTTGTTTTTGTTCTTGATTCTGGATTTTCAATAAAATTCTGTTTCTTTCATTTGTGCTCTTCTTTCTCTACATTTTTAGTACACTTCTAAGCAAGTTAGGACTTTCTAGTTTTCACCATGTGAAAGAGCTTCTCAAAAACTATTGAAACCAGAAAAAAGTGAAAATTTTTTTATTTTGAGTCATAAGCCACCTTTTCATAGGCCGGGTTAAATATATATATACATACATATATATATATATATATATATATATATATATATATATATATATATATATATATATATATATATATATATATATATATATATATATATATATATATATATATATATATATATATATTTAACCCGGCCTATATATATATATACTTGCTTAGAAGTGTACTAAAAATATAGAGAAAGAAGAGCACAAATGAAAGAAACAGAATTTTATTGAAAATCCAGAATCAAGAACAAAAACAAGGAAACACACATCAGAAAGTTACAAGCATTAAAACAACGATACAACAAAGAACTTAACATAAAACAAAACGAAGATTGGTTTGTAAACAAGACGGAGAAAGACATACCAACAAATATACAGTGGTTTCTCTCGTTGGGTCCAAAGCATGCATTGCCCACTACCAACGCAACATTCCCACTATTTAAAATCATAGCAGTGGGAGAGGAATGTGTGGAAACAATTGAGAACCGCGAACAACAGGAGATGGCGAGAACTAAATTAGTGTCACTAATAGACGACCACATGCATAAGACGGAACATAGTATAAGAGAATTTTTGAAGAAAAATAAAGAGCTATTAATACTAAAGTCGGACAAAGGGGGAAAGACAGTGGCAATAGATAAAAAGGACTACGACCTTCAAATGAGAACAATTTTAATGGACATGTGCACATACATACGTTATTCAGCTTACATTTAATTAGCCAAAATGACAAATATAAATTAACCAATCGGACAGCAACAGCGCCCAGAATCTACGGACTTCCCAAAATCCATAAAGAGGGTACACAACTACGACCGATTTGTTCCTCCATTAACTCACCGGCGTATGGAGTTAGTAAATACCTAATAAATATTTTAAAGAACTTGACAAGAGAATCACCATATAATGTAAAGGACGCAGGGGACTTTAAATCTAGGATTAATAACACACATATTGACGATGACGAAACTTTAATTTCATTTGACGTGGTATCCTTATTCCCTAACATACCAGTAAATCTAGCTATTAAGATTGTACAGGAAAAATGGACTAATAGAGGAATTCACCAGAATCCCAGAAGACTTGCTTATTGAATTACTGACTTTTTGTATAAAGGACACTAGATATTTCAAATATGAAGATAGAATTTTCGAACAGAAGAAAGGGATATCAATGGGTTCACCTGCATCGCCGGTTATAGCCGACATTATCATGGAAGAGTTACCGAACGTTTCAATACAAAGAATGACTTCAAAGCCCAGACTTATGACCAAATATGTTGACGACCTTTTTGTGATTTTAAAGAATAGTGAAACTGATAACACTTCAAATACTTAATTCATTCAATCGACAAATACAATTAACAATGGAGAAAGAATGTGACCAAAAACTTCCTTATCTTGACTCTATAATTCACCGACAAGGCAATTTGTTAAAAGTGGATTTGTATCAAAAACCAACATCTTCCGGACAATTAATAAACTTTCACTCCAAAAATCCCCGACGAATTATAATTAATACAGCGACAAACATTATTAACAGAGTTTTCAACATAAGTGACAAAAGTTTCCATAGTGACAATGAAAGACGGATTAAGAACGTATTAAAGAAAAATGACTTTCCAATTAAAACCATAGAGGACTTAATTAGACGGACGAAAACCAATTATGACCAAACAGCTAAAGAAAAAAGAGTAATAACTTATAAAGCAATGACGTACATACCTGTTTTCTCCGAAACGTTCAACAAACGTTTATAATAATGACAAATTTTTACTAGCGCCCCGAACGTTTAGGGCAGTTAACGAATTATTTAGTAATAAGATTAAATGTGATGGTTTAGTTTATAAGATTAAATGTGATGGTGACAAGTCCAACGTATGCCAAAAGGTATATGTTGGCACTACTGGCACAAAACTAAAGACTAGACTTTCTGCTCACAAATCTGACCTAAAAGCTGTTGATAGACCAATCGAGTAGAAGACTGCCCTTGCGAACCACTGTACTTTGACTGGACACAAGCCAAACTTTAACGACGTAGAAATTTTAGCACAAGAGAGATGCTTTACATCAACGACGTTCCTACATCTAAGAGAATAAACTTTAAAACTGACACTGATGTGCACATACATACAGACATATTGCTAATAAGTGCCGACGGAAAGACATACATTAGTTGAATATTAGAAGTACAACAGGACAGAAGTAAAACAATTATTTAAATGTAATTATTAACAAAATTTTTTAAATTATTCGTGATAGAAAATTGTGTATTGTTGTAATTTTATGTTCTCGATTTTGTTTTAGTGATTACCCCTGATGATGAACGACGAAGTCCGTTCGAAATATTGGGTTATTTAAAATTAAATAAATTATAAAAACACCAACATCTGTTTTTTGCTTATGACCTCAATCCTAACAATAACTGAAAAATAAACAACAAAAGGTCAACTATACAAATACTAATGAAATTGAAAAATTTAAAAACAGGATTGAACGCTGCCACCTTTTCATAGGCCGGGTCACATATACTTAGTAGGGACGTAAATACTGTTACAACATTGAACACACCCATTTCAATAGTAGAACTGAACATACCCCGTTAATGTCATATGGGTTTTGGAATCTTTAGATTTTCCTTATGCTTTTACGGAAATGCAGACCAATCCAGAAGCCAAGTAGTTTTGGTTTAGAGCGGGTCTGATACACTGGTTAAAAGTGCTTTTTGGTACTTCCGGCATGGTTCAAATTGGTTCATTAATCATAGCTACACAATTTTTGTTGTTGAAGAAATCTGTTTATCTTTTAAAATTTCATACATTCATAAAATATATACATATAAAAAATCGACCGAGGCTTTCTTATTTTGCATAGGAACTCATCGCTTGCCGTATGCTGTTATGGTTTATAATGAACAACGACTGCTGCTTAAGGGATGGCAGATAAACATTTAACGAGAACTTCCGGCGGTGGAGTATTCCACCCAACAAAACACCTCAGCTCATCCCGGAATGCCTGCTCTGATTATTATCTGCTCGGGTTGTCATTTATTTTTGATGTATTGGACGATAGAATAATTTTATATGATATGACAATATTTGCCTTTTTTGTAGCTGGCATATGTTTGTATTATATATTTGACCAATTACAAAGGCAATGCGCGAAATTTTCTTAAATCAGCAAGTAGCGTACGATGTATCAATTACTTATATACTCTCCGAATTAAACCTAATGTTCAGATCGACTCTGAACTGTCAAATATATATATATATATATATATATATATATATATATATATATATATATATATATATATATATATATATATATATATATATATATATATATATATATATATATATATATATATATATATATATATATATATATATATATATATATATATATATATATATACATATATATATATATATATATATATATATATATATATATTATATATATATATATATATATATATACATATATATATATATATATATATATATATAGATAACATTGGTTTTTTTACTTACATTTTGTTATACATCTGAAAGGCACTGCTTGCATCGAGAATCGTAATACAGATAAGAATTAAACAAGTATGTTAAATATTGTGGTAGTACGCACCTGAATTTGATGTATAGTCTTCATTCTCACTATAATAAACAGGGCTCAGTCTTGATATCGAATTACTACCAAGCGGTAGATTCAGTTTTGGAGTACTCTCTTGTAACTCTGAATCGACGAAATCAGAAATCAAATCCTCGTCTAACATTGCAATGTCTCTACCAGGATTCATTTTGAATATTACAGCTATAAAAAAAATATTTATATTATTATATATACTTGTGAATCCGAGCACTCGAAATTCGAGTGTGATTTTTTTACTTATACTTATACATAAATGTACGCAAATCTAGAATTCTTCCTAGTATATTTTTATGTAGTTGCTTTTAAGTTAATTCTTTTACAATACATTTGATGCCACCTCCAAAATGAAAAGACAATGGTAATTTAGCAATAAAGTAATCAAAAAAAGTATGCCTCAAAGGAAAATGTCATTCATATTCCAGTTAATAGATTTTTAATGCAAAATTTGCGATATTTTTGTTTAAATACTATATGGCGTGTCAGGATCACCGTTTCTTCAATGGTGTAGTCTTTGGTATAACCTTTTAAAAGGGTTGTCATTATGTTTGCATTGTTATATTGTGTTTCTCAAAGGGAAGATTCAAAAGTACCAAAAACAGTGCAGAAAGAACCATAATAACAAAAATTACTTTGGTTTCACATACATTTTGTTCCTCACCTAATTCGAACAATAAAGTCACGGAGATGATTTTCCAAAAATTTCCGATCAACTTTAGAAAGATGTATAACTTGTTTCTCTACGTGGAATGAAAACATAAGCGAACGAAAGTCAGTCACTCGAATTCGATTCAATTTGCGTTTCTCAACAACGAAAAACTTCGTTCGTCTGCTCTTACGTGCGTAATTATTGTATGTAAAGTATTTAAGTTGTTATATCCACATTTTTCAGATTTATTAAATTTTTTCTGAAAAATCCTACTAAATTATATAGGCGTAAATACAAACATGACACAGAACACAGAACATAATAAAAAAGACAAACAGATAAACAAACAAAGCGATAAAAACGAACAAAACAAACAAACAAATTTTTCAAAACAAATCATACAAATTATTCCAAAAAAATTTTTCACAGCAAAACAAAACATCCTGTGAAATTTGCCAATGTACTTGTGGAATGTTCTAGGGAGTGTGCCTTTAAGCAGAGCTTTAATTTTTTTGTTGTTTTGCTTTCTTATTTATTTATCTATTTATTTTGTCAGGCGAAAGCAAAATAGAAAGTGACCGATTTTGACGTTCGCTTCGCAAGGTTGACAACTCGGTCGTGCTTGAGACACAGCTTTTTGTGATAAAACGGTTACGCGTTTATGCAACTTGTCGTTCGAGTCATCGTTCGCATAAAATGTGATGAGAGAAATCCAAATCATATTTCTTTCGTGTGCGAGGCGAACGAATGCGTTCTTTCGACTTTGAGAAACAGGCCATTTTATCATCAAATATTTTACATGTCAGGGATGCTATTTATATTTCGGGTCCTGACAGTACTAGTGTTCCCAGATGCAAACTGAAACGTCCATTGGAAACTTTAACATTTTTTAGCATAACTTCACTCAGAACTTTTTGTAATTTGAGGGCGCTTTGGGTTGCTTACAGTGTGTTGAAAAACTCATCTCAGTCAAAAAATGAAATTATCCCGTGAACATTTACGTGCGATGATTTTTTACGATTTTCGGTGTGGGTTATCGAGTGTTTAAATCCACTTGTTTTGACTTTTGGCGATGAAGGCACCACAAAAACCACTGTTTATCGCTGGTACAAAGAGTTCAGCCTCGGACGCCGTTCGCCCAAGGATGAATTTCGTGAGGGACGTCCAACTTCGGCCACTTTGCCAGAAACCATCGATGCTGTGCGTGAACTGATTAAGCAAGACCGTCATGTGGCATACCGTAAGATTGAGGCATCCTTGGGAATTAGTATGACAAGCATCAATAAGATATTGCATGTTCATTTGGCCCTGAAACAAAAATTGTTCTCGTTGGATCCCACATAATTTAACGAATGCTCCAAAAATGGCTCGTATGGGTTGGTGCAAAGAGATGTTGAAAAAGTATAACTGCGGTAGCTGAAACGATGAGCTCTTTGGCCACTCAAGATGTTGATGCGACGTACAGCCCTGATTTATTTATTTATTCCCTAGCATCAAGAAAAAAATGCGTGGTCAACGTTTTTCATCGCCCGAAACAGCTGTTGAAGCGTTCAAAAACCATGTTTTGAAGGTGTCTCAATCGGAGTGGAAAAAGTGCTTCGAAAATTGGTTTGTGCGCAAGCAAAAGAGTATTGACATTAAAGGAGAATATTTTGAAAAACAATAAAACCATTTCCAATGATTAATTATTGTGTTTTTATTGCCGGACCCGAACCATAAATAGCAACCCTCGTAATGTTTCCATTAAAGGAAATTTATTTTGATTACAAAACTTACTATAGACTACTATAGCACATCCCATTTATTTACGTGTTCCCTTCCTAACCAACACCCTGCAGACAAATGCAATGATTTTTTATATAGAATAAAGATACAACAACAATAAGCACGAAATTTCTCTTAAGGTCTATCACCTCTTTATTAAGCTCTCTCACTATGACTCTATTTCTGATTAACATTCGTTGATGTAGCAACAAAGTAACGAAGCCCTGATTTCATATAACCATCGGCCAAAACTAGAAAGAGTGATCGTAGAATTTTCGACAAAATTGGATGAAAAACTTACACCATTTCCATTATTACAAAATTCATATTATAAAATTGGTTTTACCCACACCTTACAGAGTAAGAGGTGTATATCTTAAAGATCAAAAAAGCATATAGATCATGCATTTTTTCGTCCAATTCGTCTCGCCACTGTTTAAGCCATTTGAGCCATGTCCGTCTGTCCTTCATTGAGGGTGAGTAACACGATAACATTCGAATGCAGTTACCAATCATTTTATAATTGTGCATGTCGTAATATTTTTCTAATACTCTTTATAAGATTAAAAATGGTATAGAATGTCACTCTCCTTCTGGTACCTAAACACAATAACACGTAATATCTTTAATACTGTTCGTACCACCTTGCTTGAAACCATTAGAGTAATGCTAATAGAATGCTGATTTTGAAGCACTTAGATATTCCGTGATTAGAGAACTTGGCTCTGGTGCTCAGTCTCTCTTTAGCCACGCATTTAGTTCCCGATGTCTGAAAAATGGGCAGAGTGCCAGACAAAGGAATCAGTAGCGGTACCACCCACCTTGCTTTCGCCAGAAGCAAAGACGTCTGATGCATTGCTTCTCCCTAAGTTGATCGATCACCTTCCATGAGCTGATCATCAGCATGGGTTCCGCAAGCAGCACAGCAACTGCTTTACACAGTCCTCGTTGCTCTTGTCCTTACAAAGGCCTTTGCCACTCTGTTCAAGGACTTGCAGAAACGTCCCTTCCGCATAGTTTGAAAAGTTGTGTCGTCAACTATATGTATGAGCGCCAGCCATCACCAGGGTGGGGTTATATTTCCGGCACTGTTTAAACTCTACCTCTCTAAAATTCCTGCACCACCAGACGGCGTTGAAATTGTGTCGTACGCTGATGATTGCACAATTCTGGCGTCAGGACCTAAAATGAATGACATATGCGCGAAAATAAACTCTTGCTGACGTCAACATCCCGACCACAAACTACCCCAAAAATATTGGTGTCGCATTGCACAGCCTTTTCGATTATCTGTACATGCTTTAACTATCTACGATAAGCTTAAAAGTAAGAACAAGGTCCTCAAGTCACTAGCCGGCAGTACAGGTGATCCACCTTGTTGACCTCTTACAAAGCGATAGGTCGATCTGTAACGAATTGGTCGGCGATTGTAAGTACGACGCAGTGGAAAAAAATTCAGACTTGTAGGCCGCAGTGGACTTGTCTTGCCGAAATGCAGCCCAGAGAACACCAACAGGGTATCTCCTTATGTCTTCTGAGGACCTTCTACATGAGAAGACGAAGATCGTAACCGTGCGCTGACACAATTTCTTGTTGTCTACGCAGTTTCGGCTTGGGTGTATTCGAAGTAATCATCCCAACCACCACCTGATGGACAGAATGCCTCCACCCAGGCAGATCCGATACGACCTTCATGATTTAGAGAGCGAGCTCCGGCGGTACAAGAGAGATCCTTTAGATTATCGAAACTATCAGGTAGGTATTAACGACATTCACACTGATGAAGTCGCAGCAGCATAATCCAGCTATAGCATGAATGTAGAGCTAGGGCAACATCCGCCCAAGATTTCACCAAAGTAGAAGACGAGCCCTCGGCAGACGCGCGTTTTTCTGCGGAAGGTGCAGCTTCCTTAATTTGCCTTAAAGTTTCAGACATTTGCCCCTCCTGCCTACAGGAACCACATGAAGTGCCGCATCTCTTGTCCGGCCAAGCCCACTCAGCTGACCCCCTGTTCTCTTTGGACGCATCCAGTTTTTTTGTATTTTTGAGTAAAATTCAGTAGTGAATCCTGATATGGATTTCTGTGTTATGCGGGTCTCTGCGTCTTTTTGGCAGGATTTGCATTAATTTGTTCACAACTTAGTTTAGCTTACCCTCGTGATAAAGGTCTAGGGAATTGTAGAGTAAAGCATTATAGATTTGTAAAGTGGATAACTCTAGTTTTATATAACGGGTAACTCTAGGTTGGTAGAGTCGATTTTATTCCTATGCGCGGTATTGTGCTTGCTAATGTAGGTATCTGGGCGTTCTCATAACTAAGAATTTTAAACCATACATATTTGGTTTAAACCTCGTATAATAGAGGTTGAGGTATCTATGGCCAAACATTTCCGTTTTGTGCTTTGGCTTTTATAAAGATCCCTTGTTAGAGCATTTTACCCACGTTGGTAAGACTTAAGAGACAATGCGTACGTATTCGCCGGTAAGTATTTACACATTTTGCTGATCAAACCGAAGTGCTGGTCTTTGTCAAGTAAGGCGACGAGACGATACGACGCAGCAATATTTGCGCCGTTCAAAAGATTTTCTATTGCCTGGGTCAGAAGGTCTACATGTTTATTATATTGTTTGACACAAGAAACGGTTAAGTTTTTAATAGGAGAACTTTTTTAAAGAGTTTGTATAAGAAGGGGTGTAAACTGATTCGTTCATATTTAGAAGGGATTGATTTGTCCCTTGCAGGCTTTAAGACCATTTGAATCAAGGAAATTTTACAGGCTTTGGGAAAGTAGCTATGTCTCAAAATTGACTTAAATACTTTGGAAAGAACTTCGAGGCAATACAATTAAGTTCCATGATCATTTAAAGCGTAACAGATCATATCCGGGTGGTTACCGCGGATTTACGGTTTCCCTTTTAATATGCAGGACTTCGATAGCAGTTGCAAGCAATGGAATTTTGGCGGGATTGTTTCCATCTGGAAGAAGGAATCACCTACTTGCAGGATTTTGGCGAAATACCTGGAACATATAGTTTGTGTAAACACTGGCTTTCGCTGCGTAAAGGAAATTGAGCATCTGTATGCATACTTGTATTTGTTAGAGTATTCCATAATGAAAATTTGGTTAATGCTGTTGGAGTTAGACGTTAGATAAAGTATGCATGCTGTATACAGTCTTTATTTCTAAGAACACTTTGTAACCTCTGAGTCGCGTCAAACAGTCTCAATCTGGCCCCTGGCAATCTTTTTCGCTGCCATTCGCGGATAACACTCCGTTTTTTTTTTCTATTTCCCTGTTAGTGTAAGTATTCAAATTTCTTGTCGCGTCTTCCTATTTCTGCCTAGCGTGGATACCTGATCTAAAATGGAATTAAAATTGGAAACTCTATTGTCTATATCTATGGCATTAGACATAAATTGGCAGGAAACTATATGACTGCTACTGTACTTGCTGTATTTAAACCAGTTGGTGTTGGGAGACGCAAGACTAAGAGACTCATCTACATGTACAGCGTTCTCATGGAGTAAAAATGTTACAAGTAAATGGTCTGGCGATAAGTCGGGGCAAGTAACATGTTTTCCTAAGGGACATATCAATTTCGTATCTTTATGTCAACGCAGTCTCAAACATTTTTAATGACAGACAGGATGGGCGATTAATCTCATTTCTGGCTGAGTGGTCACCAAAAAATCGTAGACACCAAAAAACCCACATGTGCTTCAAAGGCAATTGCATCCGCAAAAAATTACTGTATGGAGTGATTTTCACGCCGGAGGTGTGATTGGGCCGTATTTTCCGTCGATAAAAACAATCGTCATGTTACCGCCAATAAAGAGCGCTATTGTGCCATGTAAGAAAATAATTGTTGGCCTGATTTAGATGAGCTAGACAGCGCCGCTATGTGATATCGGCGATAAAACAAGACGGTGTCACTACCCACACACGTTACAATTGATTTACTGGAAGGCAAATTCGGTGAACGTGTTATCTCTAGAAGTGGTGAGGTCGAACGGCAACCTCGTTCATACGATTTAAAGCCATTGGATTTTTTATGGGGGCACATCAAGTCATTGGTATATGCCAACAACTTTAGACGAGCTCAGAGACAACATCCAACGCGAAATTGCTAACGTTCCGGTCAAAATGTGTGCAGGTTATGGGGCCACATCAAGTCATTGGTCTATGCCAACAAGCCAGCAACTCACGACGAGTACAGAGACAACATCCAAAGCGAAATTGCCAATGTTCCGTTCAACATGTGTGCAAGAGTGGTGGAAAATTGGGTCCAAAGAATAAGTCTCTGTACACAGGCTCGTGGTCATATGACCTAAATCGAATTTCATTCTTAAAACGTAACATTTGCTCTACACCTGGAATAAATTTAAACTCTATATCTTAAATATTCTGTGTTCGATTTGCTAATTCCACTTAGTTTACCAAAATCTATGAAGTCGGGTTTTATGTTAAGGTCTAAAGGCCAGTATGTAGGTCGACCAGCTGATGTAAAGTCAAATTCATGTTTCTGCCGCATTAGGCAATTGTACTGATGGTTTTCCCTAGGGTTCGCTTAAAGGGATCCCCAGTGCGTATGTTTGGCATTGTAGTCACTAGCAGCAATAAAGTTGCGTCCGCGATCATTGAAAAGGTTCCAAAGTATATCTTCTAATATCGCGAACCGCAGGTCGAAACATATTGCCGAAATGATAAGAAACCCACCTTGGCTCAAGATAAGAATTATTGTCTCCTGAAGGTATTTTGGTGAGACTGCTACGGCGACGTCATATTTCATTCGTTTCCGTATTAGGACACTAGTGCCCACATGAGCCTTACCGTCAGTGTGGTGAGAACCATAAAATCTAAAATTACGTATCTGAAAGTTGTGTCTTTTCTGAAAGATGCGTTTCCGATAGAAGCATTATATCAATATTTTGTCGATCTAGGTAATCTGCTAGATCACACCGTTAGCGATCCATGTACTTATCTGAAGAGGGCCTTTCTTGCTTATTAGCATCAAGGATCGCAAAGATGACTGTTAAATCATTGATTCAGCGTTACCATATAGAATGCCCTTAGAAAATTCGCGTCTATTTTACCGGCTCCGTCCGGTGTGTTGGATGTCGTTATGGTTAGAAATGAATTTACTCTTCTCTTTTAGTCTCTGCTGAAGTTCTTTGTAAACCCTACAACCTCTGCAGTTTGCGGTATGTTATTCCCCGCAATTGCTACACTTTTCCTGCAATTTGACATTGCAGACGGACGATTGGTGTAGGTCACATACAACGCAAACAGTTGCCAAAGTGCAGTACGATTTTGTATATCCGTACTCTTGACAATTTTGACATTGACGGGACCATTTATTTTGTGGTGTTCTTCGACCGTAACTTTTCTATAAAACAAATATTAAAGTTTATACACAGAATGAAATTAATTTTCCTTTAGTTCTTTAGAGAGGTTGATGTTCGACATTGTACATTGGTTTGGGAACCTTTTTTATTAAAAGCGTTAACCACGGAGTGAACGTTCAAATTTTCTTTTTTATGTGATCTTTTTACCTTATCTGGTCCTACCATTAATCTGGTCTAATGATGCAATGCCTTTAAGATAACTGCGATACCATTATAACTCTTTAGACGATTCGTGTAAAAAAAACTATTTTTTATTGTTAAAAAACTAGAAATAGTGCGTAAGCCGTTTTCGGTGCATGATTGAATTTTTGTCTCGTTTACTTTCCTTTTCATTATTGGCACTATGTAAAAGCAAAGAATATAAATTGTACAGAATGCGCATTAAAGCTAAAAAATTAAACATTTGCGGGGGGAAGTAGAAAGTGCAAGCAAACATACAGTGAGAGCAGCGATGCCACGGACGTCAGCTTTACTCTAATCACACTCTCTCTCCCTCTCTTGTTTTCGCTTCGCTACAGCGACAGAGAGAAGCAGTTGCAGCAAATTGAAAATGTTTATATTTCCTGCACCTAATTTGATTCTTAGTCAAACTTGGAGAGAAAAATGTCTAATTCCTGAAAATAATTATAATAAAAAATTATATATTTGCGAAAATCATTTCTTGAGCACATATGTTGGAAAAGGAAATTTAAAAGCAGAAGCTAATCCGACAAAAGGATAAGCTGTGGACGACGATGTAGGCATTGATTTCGATTTTCAAATTCGCCGAAAATTGTTTGTAATGATGAGATAGAATCACCTTTTTGTAAGAATTGTGAAAATGAAACAACATTAACAGAAAAATATAATAGAAATAAAAATATAATAATTAAAAAAATATAAGAAAATACAGTCAGTGCTAAAAACTGAGCGACGGATAAAAAATTATAAAAAGAATATTGTTTCAAAAAATTCATTGAAATTCATTTTCATGTGATCGCCGCCACGTGTTTGATAAGAATCGTGCTAATGTTAAGTTTTACTTGCCTTGCGTCAGTAGCAAGTTCGCTGCACCTTATCTATTTTTTGAACGCTGCGCATTTTTTAGTCATTGAATTCAACCAACTATTGACGCGTATGTAATAATTGGTCTTACAACCAAAGTGTGTCATCTTAATCCTAAGGCTCCATTTTGATCCAATTGATCTTCTACACATTGACCAGCATCCATGAGCTTTTTTCGATTTTTTATCTACACGCAGAAGAAAAGTATGGTTGGGGTAACAATATTCGAAGAGGATCATACTATTGTTGGGTACATAGTTATGGCACAACAATATTATGATCCTCACAACAATAGTATGATTCACACATAACCATGCTATTTCCCCACAACCATAGTATGATACACACTCAAACATATTATGATCTCCACAGCCATACTATGATCCTCACAACAACAGTTTTATTCACACTCAACCATACTATTATCCCCACAACCATATTATGATCTTCACAACCATATTATGTTTCTCATACAACCATAGTTTGATCCTCACAACCATAGTATGATTCACACTCAACCATTCTATGATCCCCAAAATTATTTATTAGGATTGGATTGTTATTCAAAAAAAGAGATTTTTATCAAGTAAGTTATTTTAAATTGCATTACTATTAGTTCATAGCCAGATTTGAGGTCATGTTTTCGTTGACCATTTCATTCAAGAAACAAAAATATATATTCCACCGGCAACTAAAATACTTTTAGTTGCCAGCAGGGGTGAATGCTACTTTAACATCCGAAGACCCCAAGTTACGAATGTGATTAAACCATGATCAGTGGCTATATACTTAAGTGCAGGGAGATTTTAAATAATCGAGAACCAGTCGGTAGTAGAGTATTTCACCGAACAAAGTAAACACAATAAAAATCAACCGAACTACCTTCCGATTGTTCCATGTCTTTTCTCTTCGTGTATGTGATATTTCCATAATAGTTTCTGATCAAGGTATTAAACGTTATAAGTCTGCATAGTAGAGGGGTTGTAATTCATCATAGGTTAACCCATTCCTGCCTAATGGGTATTTAAATACCCAAGAAAGTGTTAATACATAAATAATTTTAGCGTGGGCCAGGTGAGCGATATCGCGGTATTTTT